>OU343217.1:76326765-76474463 GCA_910596185.1 Chrysanthemum makinoi
GATCCGTGGCTGCAGAAAGCTTAAATCAGCTTTCCTCTTCAATTTTAAGCCACCTTTTGGTTATCTAACCACTTTTAGCTTGAACTTATTATCTCCCTAGAGCTGATCAATATCCTAAGTGCATGCTTAATCCTCTTATTGGCCAAGAATTTAATTCCCTAAATTCAAATTACCCTTTATAAACCAAACACTCTTAAGGTTAAGGCATCACTCCCACCTAGCCTTCAAAAATCAGTAACTAAAAGCTCAAATAGCATCCTTATCATCACCATGACCAAAGCTCTTAGCAACAACTCCTCAACCAAAGGCTCATCCAAAAGAAAGGGTCATATGATCCATGAAATTTCATCCACCGAATCATCTCCCGTAAGAGATAACAATGCTAGAATTCCACCTCAACAAACTCATTCAACAATTACTAAGAGAACCGCAAGAATTAGCATCAAACCTTTTGGACTAGAAAAGGGGTCATCTAGTTCAAAACCAAACATAGCTAACTCTAGCAAGCCGTCTAAGTCCTCATTCCTTGAGCATAGATTTAACGAGCCTCTTCCTCACATAAATCTCTATTCATTAGAGCATTCACCACCAAGAACCTCCCACTCACCAACTTTCTCATAAATGGGAACCACCCACTAATCAATAGAACAAGGAACATCATGGACATGATCATATGGAGGAATTTCCACTACCACCATCATCACCTTTAGTAGAACCTCATCCCACACCTCAAAATGAAACCCCACACTCATTCGTAGAGCCTCCTCAAAACATCCATTTTCCTCCGGTTCCCAATCAAGACAATAAATGCCCAAATTGTCTAAACACCCAAGGACTTGTTCAAGAAGTAAAAAATGAGTTACATTTCATGTTTAATCATCTTCTTGAAAGATTGGACAAAATCAACAAGTCTACTCATCCTTAGACTCAAGCACTTTGTTGCATTCTAGGCTTTAGTAACTTATTAGTAGAAAATAAATGGCTAAATCATTCTCTTAGTTTTAGAGATTTGTTGATTGTCTCGTTGTTTTATTGAATGATAACTTGTTTGCCATATTTCTCTGAGTATATGTTTGTTTTTTGTATACATATCTTTATCTTATACTTAGCATTGCTTGATATATCACATCTGCTGAACAACCTATCACCAGACAGACGGATCCCTCCAAAATGCGTAGATGGATCCCTCCACAAAGGGAACCGTGGGATCCGTGGTTCAGAAGAACAAAATTCTACTAACTTGAGTCTTATTTGCAGGAATTTATGCACTATATTCTTGTTTTCTAACCTTTATTTTGTAGATTTTCAAAATGCACATGAAGATTTTGACACCATAAAGCTAGGGGGAGCTTTGTGTCAAACCATTTGCAACATAATCCTTATTTGGATTATACTTCATGACACCCCATTGCAACATTGCAATCTTCAAGGGGGAGCATTTTTGTCACAAGGACGAAACCATTTCAAACAAAATTGCAATTCGTTAGCTTGTTAGTTTATATTTACTGGACGCCCTCACAAAGTGATGGACTCGTCAAGGGGGAGTTAAGACGAGAACCATTCCCGTCACTTGCTCTCTTTACATTTTTTCTTTTTACATTTTTTTTCTTCTTAAAATAATGTGTTAGTTTCTTTTCAACGCTCTTTTTGTTTCGACAAAAAGGGGGAGAAGAGAGTAAAAACTCCAATTCGAACTTTCACGAATATTAGTTTTTCCTTAAAAAATTTTATGTTTTTTCATCAACAAAAAGGGGGATATTGTTAATACAAATAAGCCGTAAAAACGTTTATTTATATTTTACGATCTTCTAATGTTTTGTCGTTAACAAACGTAAAATCATTTTAACGAAACAAATAAAATACGTAATTGTTTGACCCAATATTTTCTAACACACTTAACGTTTTCACATAAAACACTAAAACATGTATAAGTGATTTTATGATTTAGTAATATATATGTACAACAACTAGTGTTTACAAATTGGGCAAAATATATACACAACTAGTATATATTATATAAATGGGTAAAAACTACAACCCATGGAAAATATCCATAACCCATGGTATTGACCCATACCCATTTGACTAGGTACATTGAACTCATGAGATACATTGTATCTAATAAGAAACCCATGGTTCAACCCATAACCCATGACCCATGACCCATAACCAAAATACCCATGGGTAAAGAGGAGCGTCCCACGGATCCCTAGCTTTACGCTAGACGGATCCCTTGTGGGAGGGATCCGTGGGATCCGGGGAACAGTAAGCATTTCTCCTCTATAAATAGTGAGCCATTTCTTTCTTTTGGCTTGCCACTCTCACACATACTTTCCCCAAGTATTGTAACTCTCTAGCCACTTATCCTAAGGGATCTTTCTATGTAGTTTGTCTTTTGTTTTTGTGTGATTCTCTAGGTTCCTCTTAAAGGCGAGATCACCACTTCTTGAAGTCGAGCAAGCTCAAGTCCATGAGTTGCCATGCTTCGTCATCATCAAGACAACTGAGGTTCTCTTGTTGATAGTTCTTTCTTCCTCCGTAGATGTGTTCTGTTGAAGGCATTAGTGAAGGATGCCGAAAGAGTCAAGACGAAAGCATTAGTGAAAGATGCTTAACGTCCATGTCAAAAGCATTAGTGAAGAATGCTAAAGGTGTCAAGACGAAGGCATTAGTGAAAGATGCCTAGCGTTGTGTCAAAGGCATTGGTGAAGAATGTCTAAGAATCAAATCAAGTGGCATTAGTGAAGAATGCCAAGGTCGTATAATCGATGAGGTGCATCGTTATACATATAGTATTAGTTTGTTTCCAAGGATGGTGATATCCTTGATGGTGTTGTAATAAGGAGTGGGTCTCCTTGGGATTAGGTGTTGTGTTGTGTTGGGTAGTAGTTCTTCCATTATAATGGAACTAGGTACTTATCCTAGTACCTGATAAAGGGTAGGCAACGTTGTGATAGGTGTTGTTCACCTTGGTGTGAAAGAACCCGGTGGTTAGCCTAGTATCGGAAAAAGAGTAGGCGACGTTGTGAAGGCTTCTCCGCCATAAGGGAACCGTGGAGTGGAGTAGGGCAAGGAAGGTGTCCTTGTAGCCGAACCACTATAAATACTCGTGTTGTGGTTATGTGTTTCTTACTCTTTCTTTTTCATTACAATTTTATATATCTATCTATCAATGTCCAACATACACATCTAAATAGATTGACATAAGTTGATCTAAATATTTAAAAGGAAGTTTTAAATTGGTAAAACTATTCAACCCCCCCCCTTCTAGTTTTCCACATATTCATTTCCTCCGGATGATGGAAAAGGTCCCATGAAATCGATACCCCAAACATCGAATATTTCACAAACTTGGATATAGTTATGAGGTGCTTCATCCCTCCTTGAGATGTTTACCGATCGTTGGCATGCATTGCACGTTTTGAACTAATCTCTTAACTTCGCGCAAGATAGTAGGCCAGTAAAATCCGGCATCGAAAACTTTTCGTGCCGTGACATTTATATCGTGATGCCTCCAGATGGTCCTGTGTGACACTCTCTCATAATCCGATCAATCTCCCTTCCAGCGACACAACATCGAATGATCGATCGACGGGGCATATACGGAATAGGTAGGGCTCGTCCCAGAAATAGTATTTCAACGCGGTGAAGAATTTCTTTTTATCCTGCCTAGTCATGTAATTTGATAAGACCCTACTGGATAGATAGTTAGCATAATCCGCATACCATGGCTCATTATCCTTAATGGCCATCATCCATTCCTTAGGAAAAGAGTCACGAATCTCGTCATGGTCTAATTTATCTAAGTCTGGGTTTTCCAATCGCGATAGATGATCAGCAACAAGATTTTCAGTCCCCCCTTTTTATCCCGAATTTCAATGTCGAATTCTTGAAGCAATAGAATCCACCTAATAAGTCGGGGTTTTGCGTCTTGTTTTGAGAACAAGTATCGTAAGGCGGAATGGTCGGTGAAGACGGCAGTTTTGGAAAGGACGAGATATTGCCTGAATTTATCAAAGGCAAAGACTACAACCAGAAGCTCTTTTTCAGTGTTTGTGTAATTCTCTTGTACCACATTCATGGTTTTACTAGCATAGTAAATTAGTTGAAAATGCTTCTCTTTTCTTTGGCCCAAAACGGTGCCTACAGCATAATCACTAGCATCGCACATGATTTCGAATGGTTGGGACCAATCAGGAGTAACCATTATAGGAGCTTAGGTAAGATTCTTCTTTAGACGATTGAACGCTTCCTTGCATTCTTCCGAAAAGTCGAAAGGAGCGTCCTTGACAAGAAGTTGGGTCATTGGTCGGGCAATTTTTGAGAAGTCCTTAATAAACCACCTATAAAAGCCCGCATGACCAAGAAAGCTTCGAATGGCCTTAACGGTAGTAGGATATGGTAGTTTAGATATCGCTTCAATTTTGGACCTATCGACTTCGATTCCATTTCTGGAGACTTTATGTCCCAAGACAATTCCTTCTTTTACAATGAAATGACATTTTTCCCAATTTAGGACTAAGTTGGTTTCTTCACACAGCTTTAGCATCTTCCTAAGGTTGGATAATCAAAGGTCGAAGGAATTTCCAAATACCAAAATATCACCCATGAAGACTTCCATGCTATCTTCAATCAATTCATGGAATATGGCCATCATACATCATTGAAAGGTAGCGGGGGCGTTGCATAATCCGAAGGGATTCGCTTGTATGCAAATGTTCCCGTAGGGGCATGTGAAAGTAGTTTTTTCTTAATCTTCAGGAGCAATGGGGATTTAGAAGTATCCTGAGAAACCGTCCAGAAAACAGTAGTACTCATGCCCGGCCAACCTTTCGAGCATTTGATCGATGAATTAATAAAGGGAAATGATCTTTTCATGTGGCATCGTTCAATTTTATATAATCAATACAAACACGCCAACCAGTGACTATTCTTTGAGGCACTAAATCGCCTTTCTCATTCTTCACAACAGTCATTCCTCCCTTTTTTGTGACTACTTGGACTGGGCTGACCCAGGGGCTGTCTAAAATTAGATAAATTAAGCCAGCATCGAGAAGCTTGATGACCTCCTTCTTCACCACCTCTTTGATATTGGGGTTAACTCTTCTTTGAGGTTGAACGGTGGGTTTGTAATCCTCCTCCATAAGAATTTTATGAGTGCAAAAAGTAGAGCCTATTCCCTTAATATCAGCAACACTCCATGCGATCACCCCCTTGTACTCTTTTAGAACTTCTAAGCGCTTCCCTTTTTGTTCAATGGTTAGGGATGAGCTTATGATAACAGGGAGTTGACCCGTCCCCTGAAGAAAGGAATATTCTAAATGGCTTGGGAGATCTTTTAATTCTAGGGTAGGAGGTTCCTTGATTGATGGTTTTAGCTTATTTTCTGGCTTTTGGAGGTCAAAAGGTTCAATTTCTGCCCTTCGTGGGTAAAAGGAAATAGCTCCAACCATTTCAGTCTCTTCATCATCGTATATCATGTTGTTGTCAGCATTCATGAATTCGTTTATCAGATACTCATCAATACAGCTATCTATATCATCAACAAACTCTTCAACTTCTTCAACAAAATAAATGGAATGATCGTAAGAAGAAGGACGACTCATAGAATCCTTGATGTCAAAAGTTAAGCTCTCGTACCCCACTCGTAAAGTGAGCTTACCATCATGAACATCGATGATGGCGCTAACTGTAGCCAAGAATGGTCTCCCAGGGATTATGGGAACTGAGTTATCTTCCTCCATTTCTAAAATCACGAAATCAACCGGAAATTTGAACACCCCTACCCTTACTAGAACATTTTCACAAACTCCAATGGGATATTTGATTGAGCGGTCAGCTAGCTGAATACTCATTCTGGTTGGTTTCAGCCCTGAATATCCGATTTTGAGAAATAAGGAATGAGGCATTAAGTTAATGCTTGCCCTAAGATCTGCCAAGGCGTTTTTCATAAAGAGTGCCCCTATAGAGCAAGGAATGGTGAAACTATCCGGATCTTCTTTCTTCTTGGGTAGGCTTTTTTGGATGATAGCCGAATGTTCTTCTCCTAATGATATCAACCCTTCAAGCTTCTTCCGATTCGAGAGAAATATCTTGAAATATGTGCTATGTTTAGGGATATGATAAAATACATCGAGAAGTGCGATGTTAACGATGGTCTTTTTTAAGTAAGACAACAACCTCTCATTGTCTTCTTCATCCTTTTGATTCTTTAAACGCGAGGGATAAGGAACCCGTGTGAGAGTCGAACGTTGGACGGGTGTCGGTGCTTCCGGAGGGGGGTCGTAAGAGGTCGGAGGGGGTTCAGGTGCTCCCTCCTTATCCAACTCGTGCTCATTGGTAGTAGGATCTTGAACTGGGTACGGTGGATCCTTGGTGGTGGTTCCAGATCGAGTAGTAATAGCACAAGTTGGATCATGCCGATTGGACCAGTTCACGTATTCTTTGTGGAGTTCGCTAACTGGTTTTCTAATTCAGCTTGTTGCTCTTGAATGAATCCTTCAAGACCCTTTAAAAGCATCTCCCTTTCCATGGCTTAATTTCCCAAGTTCTTCTTCAAAGGCATCACGGATGGTGTATTCGAAACCCTCTTCCCCCTCATGCTTCCATTTTAGATTACCCCAAAGAGTGTAATCATTATTCTGATAAAATACAAGGATGGAAGGGTCATCATAGCTACCATGGCTGGAAAGGAGAGCTTGCTCGTGGTGTGAATCGTCCCACCAGAGATGTCGCATATAAGGTATGGGTTAAACAACCTCTTAGGCTCTTGCGACTTTGTGAGGTACGCTAGCTTCTCTTGTTCCCTCTTCATTCGATCGTCGAGAGATAATGGGATATTATTCGAGGTAGCGGAGATACTCATTACATTCACTGGCTCGTTCTAAGTATTGTCTTGGTCTTTGACATACTCCTCAATGCGGTCCCATCCTTCTTCTGCACTGAGATTGGAGAGTTTTCAGCCAGTTGAGAAGTCAATCCCTTTTTTATCATTGCGGGAGACATTATTGTAAAAGATTTAGACAAGCAACCAAAGGTTAATACCATGGTGTGAGGCTTGTTGAATGAGGTCTTTGAAACGAGTCCAGGAGTTAACGATAAATTCTCCATCAGTTTGATGGAAGTGAAGAATTTCACTCCTTATGGTTGCAGTTCTCCCTGGAGGAAAGAACTTTTTTGTAAACTTGGTAGTGAGTTGTTCCCAAGTGAAGATGGACCTCTGAGGTAGCTTATCGAGCCACTCTTTGTCCTTTCCTTGAAGAGAAAATGGGAAAAACCGGAGTCTCGAAGTCTCCTTGGATGCTCCGTCAGCATAGATAGTATCCACAATTTTTAAAAATTGGTTGATGTGATGAATTAGGTTTTCACTGTGGGATCCGTGAAATTGACATGCATTATGGATAAGCCAAATGAAGGTGGCGTGCAACACCTCATTGATCTGTTCGGAAGGGTAGACAATGGCGCTGGTAAATCCAGATGAGGTGGGGGAGGAGTACTCTCTAAGGGCTTTTTCCTTTGGTTCATTGATGGGTTCATTGACAGGAATAGCGGGGATTTCATCGCTATGTTGGCTCAGATTGTCATTGTTGATGGTTTTAGGAGACTTGGGGGAGTGTGTGGACTCAATTTCAGTCACGGCTTCATCAAAATCGATGGTGGTGCCTTGTGGTTCCGACTCATAGAGAGCTCTTCTTCGCTTATTGATCCGTGCAAAACCGTCAAGTCTAATCACACAAGCTGGCCACTTGTGAATGGCCAACCGTAACAGACTTAAAACAGCTTAAGCACAAATACAATGAAGTCCCGAGAATATAATGAATTCCGTCGTTAAGTCCCACCTGAGACTCAATGGTGTGTAAAACACAAACTCAGAAGATAGAGTGATCACTAAGGATAGTGATCAATAAAGGTTTGGATTGAGAAATTACACTACTGATTGCTTGGAAAGGAATGGAATACAGAATAGAAAAGCACAACAATCAGATAAGAGAAACGTAAACGTAAGTTTAAAAACTACGTATACGTGCTAAATAAAAAGTGAAATCTAAGAAATAAAAGACCTAAAAATATAAAAATGACATTTTTGGAATCCTAAAAATAAAAGAAAATTATTAGAAAAAGAAAATTATTTTTAACACTATTTATTTAATTATTATTAATTAAAAACTATTTTAACTATTTAATAAATACTCTAAAATAGAAGAAAATACAAAATAAGGCTAGAAAAATAAACTTGTGATTCAGAAAAATCTAAAATACTATAAAACTAATTTTAAAAATGAAAATATATTTTTTATGCTTTTTAATTATTTATTACTAATTAATTACTATTTTAACTATTTAAAATTATAATAAATACTAAAAAGATAGAGAAAAATATGAAACTTTTTCTAAAAATACTATATGATGACAGAAAACTAAGAAAAATAGAAAAACAGGATTTGCTTATTAATAAGCTAAAAAGAAAAATCAAAAAGCTAAGAAATATTAAATAAACACTATCACTGATTTTAAATTGAGATTTTTCTGGATTTTCTTTTTGAAAACTACTTTAATACTGATATTATGAAACTTTAATAAAGACAAAAATTTTACAAAACACAAATAAGCAGTTTGAGGAGCTTAATATCACAACAGTTAGCTTAAGAGCTTATTTGGTGGAAATAAGCTCAAACAAGCTCACACACTGAAACAAAAGCTAGAATAAGATGAAAACAAGCTGCATGAACTGAAATGAAGCTAAGAGATACAGAGAAGCACACCTAAAAGCTATAAACAAGCAAATAAGCACTTGGCTATTTGTGGTAAAAACAGAAATGGGACAAAGTTAGGGCTTATTGCAGCCCTAGCAAACAAACTAAAAAGTGAAAAATAAGTCTTGGGACCTCAAGATGACCAGGTTGGCTTTCCAAAGAACCAAGGATCACAAGTTTTGGACAACTATAGAGCTTTTGGTGAGCTTATGAAGTATGACCAACCAACGCGTACTGTGGTACTATAACATGCACTAGGTACCCAAAAGAATCAAGAAAATAAGCACTTAAAAAGTCGACAACAGAACTAGCATTTTTATATTTTTGTTTACCAACTAGACTATAATACCCTAAGAGCTTTTAAGCTAAAACTCACTATTGAACACACAATGAAAATATTTGTTTTAATCAAAAACGACCAAATGAGAAATTTTGACTTTTATGAAAAACAAAAGAGTTGACCAAGATGAACTTTGGATTGATCTTAAGCAATCAATATGTTATGTTAAGGTAAACTGAGACTGATTTGAGCAAGATTATCAACTTATAAACACAAACTCATGATCATAGATCATAAAAATCAAACAGTTTACAAGAGAGATTTGATCCAATGAGATTTTGACTTTTCACCAAATGAGAACTAGTTTTCTTAACTAATACGAGTTATTAGACACTTATATAACACGAGCAAAACAAACAACAACACAAACAATATCTAATGCAGTTCAAGCAAGCAAATCCAAACACCTTTTAAGTAACTGTTTTAAAACTTTTTCAAAGTAAAGCACATTAAAACCATGAAACTTATCTCAGACCTTATAATATCATTACATGAGACTAATGAATCATGAACCATCAGTGACAACAACATAAAACCAAGAATTAAGACTTGAGCTAGTTTAACTGTTAAAATGGAATTTTCACAAAACACAAATTTAAAAGAACAACCTACTGATTTAAAAGCTTAGATATACTTAATTATGACTAGTGATTACTAAGGAACAGAAATATAAGCTAATTAACAACTACAACAGTAAAATGCCAAATTGATCAAAAGGGCTTACAAAAACTTCCAAGCTCAAAACTGAGAATCAGAACCAATGAATACCCTTATTAGCTTACCACTAAGCTACTAAACCAAGGCCATCCATGATTTACCCTCGCCCAAATTGTGTACACCATCTTCTTATGATTTTTTATTTTTCAACTATTTAATTTGGATTTTTGGTGATTTTCTGTTTTTGATTCTAAACTGATTTTAAATGTATCTAAAAGCTTGATTAAGCTTTCTAGGAGCTTAAGTGATCTAGTTCAGTCCATACAAACATCTAACAACAACATTTGATAATTCATGAAATTTTGCATAAACATGAAATTTTGCATAAACTTGAGATATGATTTAAAACTTGAAATTGCTTATTAAAAAGGATTCTAATACATTTGAGATACTTAAACAAAGTATTTTGGAAATAAAAAACATACACTTGAAAGCTTAGATAAAAAAACGACTAAGGAAAATGTAAATTACACTAGATAGATGTGATACATTGCATCTCTCTCTCTATATAATGACTTTTGTGAATCTCTGATGTCCTCTGAATCTATCCCACCAAATCAGAGCCATTGGATTGGCTAGAACCATCATATCCGTCCACTTGGATTTTGGCGCCAAAATTCTTCAAAGCAGGTTTGAGCAATTAATGGATTTGGTTCAATCAATTAAAGGTTTTGTTGTTTAGGAGGTGGAGGGACAAAGTATGGGGGTTGAGAAAGTCATGGAAAACTGCCTGGTTTTGGTGAATCGAGGTTGTGAGGAGATGTACGATGTTTGGGCTGTTTTCTCTTTATTTGACTTTGTTGACCGTTGTATAATAACGGGTGAGGTCAAAAGGTTTGGCTGGGGTCAAAATGCAATCTGACCTGGGGCTCAAGGGCAAAGGGGGGTCAAGGGCAAAGGTTTGGGCTAGCAGTTGGGCCATGGATTGGATTGGATTGGATATTGGATCCGTTTGGCTTAGCATTAGTATCAAGGACCAAAAGTGTAAAACTGCCAAATATGAGGGACTGAACTTGAACTTTTTCCAATGCTCTCTCAAGGACCAAACTTGCCATAAATGAATAGTACAAGGATAACTTTTGTATAAAATCCCATTTTAAAACATCCAAGGACTACTTTTGCAATTTTCCAAAGTTTAGGGACCTTTCTTGCCAATTGACCAAAGAATCATTCAAGAATCATTTTTGATAACTTAGAATACTTCAGGGACCTTGAATGACAAAACTTCATATTTTTGAATTCCAGGGACTAGATTTGACAACTTTTAAAACTTGGGGGACTAAAACTGCCAATTTAGCAAACTTGAATCATTTTTCATCTGATTTTGATATTTTTGCATTTAAAACACATAAAACACTTGTTTGTGATATTTTGATCATTTTGATGTGTTTTGAGTGCTTTCAGATGATTTTGCAGTTTAGATTGTACAAAAATAATGAGTATTTAGACACTCATCAATCCCCCACACTGAGATATTGCTAGTCCCTAGCAATGATTTAGATTTTAATGGATTTAAAAGAACTCTTTACCAAAAGCCATCACTTCTGGAGTAGCCAATTGTTTTAGTTCAAGTAAGAACCTTGGTACAACGATAACCAAATGATTTATTGGCAAATCATAAACCATATAACGGATTTGATTTTGTCTTTACCGTAAGCCGCACCCTTCTGACTAGCCAACTCTTAGATAAATTATCGAATTATCTTTGGTGAGTGAATACCAATTATGGATTTTCCACTGCTTTACCACAAGCCATAACTTGGGCTAGCCAACTCTTCATTTTTTAGGATATGGTGAGTTGAGAACCATACAATTTTGGGCAAATTGCAAGCCATATAAACGGATTTGAGAAATCTTTACCAAGAGCCGCTTTGCTCGGATTAGCCAATCCTTTTGTCTATTAGACATGGCGGATCGATAACCAAGATGAGTAAGTGAAAAACACTTACTCCAAAAAAATTTTGGCCAAAAACTGGGGAATTGGGTGGATAAATATGATAAAATTCGTGAGAATTCCCCCCACACTTAGAAATGAATATTGCCCTCAATATTCAAAGTACCGGCGGTTATGCCGAAACCGAGAACGAAAAGGAAATACTACGACCATTTATTTGGAAAGATTTTTTTTTTTTTTTAAAAAATTTATATACAACAGTGTGGGGCAACTCCCCCACACTAGGGTGGTAGAACAGAGAAAGAAGACAGAAATATGGGTGAAAACCCATATGGTGTGTGCTACTATTTTTGATCACCGAGTCACTAGCTTGACTCGATCCCCGCATTCATTGGTTCATGGGGAATGTTTGTAAATCCGGGACAACCACAGGAGGAATGTCCTCTCCAAAGTAATGTTTCAGTCGATGACCATTCACTTTAAAATTAGGACCATCGGGTTGAGATAACTCAATGGTGCCATACGGATAAACCTTAGTGATAGTAAATGGACCAGACCAACGGGACTTGAGCTTTCCCGAGAAAATCTTCAATCTTGAATTGAAAAGAAGGACTCGATCACCAACGTTGAAAACGCGGTTCTTGATTTTTGAGTCATGAATCTTCTTTGTCTTTTGCTTGTAGATCAAAGAGTTCTCGTAGGCTTGATCACGAAGTTCATTTAATTCATTCATTTGAAATTTTCTCGTGATCACCCGCCTGTATATCGAAGTTTGCATGTTTTAAGGCCCAGTATGCCTTGTGCTCTAACTCAATCGGAAGATGGCATGCTTTTCCGTACACTAGCTTGTATGGAGTACACCCGATGGGTGTTTTGTAAGCTATCGAAAAGCCCGAGTGCGCCATCCAGTTTATCCGACCAAGAGGCACGGTTTTCGCCAACCGCCCTTCCGAATTCTTTAATACCACGGTTTGAAACTTCCACCCTTCCACTTGTTTGGGGGCGGTATGCAGTAGAGAGACGGTGGGTAACACCATACTTTTGCATGACTCTTTCAAATTGGTCATTGCAAATGTACCCGATCACCGATTATCGCTCTCGAGTTCCAAACCTGGCAAAAGAGATTTAAAAAACTTCACAACAACTCGGGCATCATTGGTAGGTAAAGCTTTCGCTTCAACCCATTTTGACAGATAGTCAACAGCCACGAGTATGTACTTGTTTCCACGAGACGAAGGAAATGGCCCCATAAAATCAATACCCCAGATGTCAAATATCTCACAAACTTGAATGGCATTTTGTGGCATTTCATTTCTTTGAGATATATTTCCGTGACGTTGACAAGCGCCACAGGCTTTGACAAATTCGTGGGCATCCTTATAGATTGTGGGCCAATAGAATCCGGAATCAAACACCTTTTTGGCGGTGTAGTTTGGACTATGATGGCCCCGTGGGTCCAAAGATGGCAAGCTATGAGAATGTCAATAGCTTCCTGTCCATAAACACATCGCCGGATGACTTGATCCGCACAAATTTTGAACAAGAAAGGGTTGTCCCAAAAATAATGTTTAACATCTTTGAAGAACTTATTCTTCTGTTGGGTCGACATCCCTTTCACAATGAAGTTACCCGCATGGTAATTTGCGAAGTCAGAAAACCATGGGGTGGTAGAATTTCCACGAAAAGAAACCGCATTGAGTGTCTCGAGAGGAAATGTTTCATTTATTTCCTTTTTCGAAAACATCCTGGTGAGGGTTCTCTAATCGGACAGATGATCGCAGCTAGATTCTCGCTCCTTTTTATCACGATAATGATATCAAATTTTTGGAGGAGGAGAATCCAACGAAGCAATCTCGGCTTTGCATCTTGTTTTGCAAAGAGATATTTAAGAGCCGAGTGATCCGTATACACTACGCATTTGGTCAAGATTAAGTACGGCCGAAACTTCTCAAATGCATACACCACGGCTAATAGCTCTTTTTCGGTGGTGGTGTAATGAGTTTGAGCTTCAGTCATAGTTTTACTTGCGTAGTGGATAGGCTGAAAATGCTTGTTCCTTCGTTGTTCTAAGATCGCCCGATAGCAAAATCACTTACATCGCACATGAGCTCAAAAGGCAAGTCCCAATCGGGAGCAACGAGAATGGGTGCCTCAGTAAGCTTTTTCTTCAATGTTTCAAAAGCTATGATGCACTCGGGAGAGAAGATAAAAGGAGCATCCTTTTCAAGAAGATGGGTCATTAGCCGGCGATTTTAGAAAAATCTTGTATGAATCTACGATAGAAACCGGCATGACCTAAAAACTCCTAATACCTTTGACGGTAGTAGGATGAGGCAGCTTAGCAATAACATCAACTTTTGCTCTATCTACCTCAATCCCGTTCTTTGAAATTTTATGGCCAAGGACTATGCCTTCTTTGACCATAAAATGGCTCTTCTCCCAATTTAGACAAAGATTTGTGTCTTCACACCTTTTGAGCATTTTATCTAAATGGGAGAGACATGTTTGAAAAGAATCCCCAATGACCGAGAAGTCATCCATAAACACCTCCATTGTTTCCCCAATCATATCGTGGAAAATGGCCATCATACATCGTTGGAACGTGCCATGAGCATTACATAAGCCAAAAGGCATACGTCAGTAGGCAAAAGTTCCGTATGGGCAGGTGAATGTAGTTTTATCTTGATCCTTTGGATCAATGGGGATCTGAAAGTAACCCGAGAAACCATCAAGGAAACAATAGTATTCGCTTCCTCGCTAATCTCTCAAGCAGTTGGTCCATGAAGGGTAGAGGAAAATGGTCTTTACGGGTGGCGTCATTTAACTTACGATAGTCAATACACACACGCCATCCCGTAACCAATCGAGTTGGAATTAACTCGTTATCTTCATTGGTGACAACAGTTATGCCACCCTTTTTCGGAACACAATGAATTGGGCTAACCCAAAGACTATCTGAGATCGGGTAAATCAATCCTGCATCAAGAAGTTTGATAACCTCTGGTTTGATAACATCATGGATTTTTGGATTCACTCGTCTCGATGTTGAATCTGGTTTAAAGTCATCCTCCATCAAGATTTTATGGGTACAAACTCGGATTGATACCCTTTATGTCGGAGAGTTTCCAAGCAATTGCTTGCTTGTGTGACTTCAAAACCTTTATGAGAGCAGCTTTTTCATCTTTACTCAAATCTCTAGCAATAATGACTGGTAATTTATCATCACCCTCAAGAAATGCATACTCGAGATGAGGAGGTAAGTCCTTAAGCTCAACCTCAGAAATTCTTCAGATTTTCTCAACCGATTTGACTTCCTTGTTATGAAGTTTGATGGGAGGGAGAAGAGGAGAAGTATCCAGATTTGACAACTTCTTTAGAAGAATATCTCCCTCAGTTAATCTCATTTTGATTAATCTCATCAGGAATTGAATCACTAGAGTGAGGGGTTGATGATGGATCATCATTGAGCAACTTCTCAATAAGAAGTATGTCCCCTCAATGTCAATTGGAGCATGATCAATTTCCCATGGAACAGAATCACTAGCCAAGTATGCTTCGATCTCTTCCAAGATGAAGTCTCTTCCCTCAAAAGGAGTGATAGAAGGAGTAGAATTGGCTATGATAGGTTGAGAAGATGTGGTGGGATCCCCACTCACGGAATTATGAGAATAACCAAGAACTTCTTGAGAGTACTCTTCAGAAGCAACATCAATGATATCTATTCGGTTAACCGACTCGAATCATAGTTTCGGAGTACCTCGAAGTATGATCAAGGTTAAAGGTGACAGCTTCATTACCAACACGTAATGTGATTTCTTGCTCAAATACATCAATGAGAGCACGGCCCGTTCTCGGGAATCCTCGACCAACAATGAGAGGAACCCGATGATCGGCATCAAAATCAACAACCACGAAGTCACCTGGGAAATGGAACTTTCCTACTTTCACAATACGTCCTCGCAATGCCAAGAGGACCGGATATGGAACGATCTGCAAGCTCGAGAGTCATGCATGTAGGAGTAAGTTTCGGAAGAGAAAGTTTCTTCCACACTGAATAAGGCATAAGATTGATGCTTGCACCAAGATCTGCTAGGGCAAAGCATTCAACCATTCCTGGAAATACACAAGGTAGGAGAAATTTCCCAGGATCTCCAAGCTTTTCTGGAAGCTTCTTCAGGATAACTGCAGAGCAATTCTCGTTCAAAGGAGTTTTAGCCATTTCAAACAGCTTTTCCTTATTGCTTAACATGTGTTTGAGAGTTGATGCAAACTTGGGCATCAGCATGATAGCATCCGCAAAGCTTATGTCAAAGTGTAATTCTTGGAAAATTTGGAAAAATTTGTCCATTTGATGACTGGCTTTCTCGCGGAGCTTTTGCTCATTCAAACGTGATGGGTAAGGAATAGAAGATTTGGATTTCTGATTCTCAACAGGAGCTACAAGAGGTTCAAAAACAACTCCTTGATTTGACTTGGGTTTCTGGACAACTTGAGGTTGGACTACCGAAGGTGGGACATGTGCGGTACTTCGTGGGCTTGAATAATGCACCTTGTCCGTTGTTTCCTTGGTAACTTGACTCATTGCCACAGGTGGAGGGGCATTGGAGTCGTAGGTCCATTGTGTGTCCTCGGTTCACTTTCCACTACCTTAGGGAGAGAAGAGGAAGAAGAGGTAGTAGGAACAAAGCAGTCCAGTGTATGAAACACCACTTCGTTGTGATCGCCTTAGCATCGCCCCTCGGGTTAGCGATCGTGTTGCTAGGTAAAGTACCTAAGCCCGAGGGTCGATCATTTAAAGACTTTTGAGATCGCAATTTGGTGACCAACAACCTGTTCATTTCATCTTGGGATTTCATGAATTGCTTCAGTAACTCATCAGATGATGGTACTGGAGGAACAATGACGGGAGGAGCTGGAGGGATAAATTGAGGCCGTATGTTTTGATTATAGCCAAAATTCCCTTGATTAGGATTCACATTCCCATGAAATTGATTCCCTCGATTGAAATTGTTTTGATGGAGGTTCCCTTGATTTTGGAAACCTTGATTGGGTCCAGGATAGAAATTACCTTGGTTTTGATAACCTTGGTTCATTCTTGGTTGGTTCGATTCGGTTTTGCATGTTATGATTCTGGTTAAAACCGGGTGGTGACTGATTAGTGTTAGCACGGTAGTGTGGTTCATTTTGAGGACGGTATTGATTACCTCCTTGTTGTGAACTACCGGCTAGAGCATTGGCCTCAAATGGACTACCATCGGTGGCAGTACAATTGTAGTATGCATGAGGACCACCACAAGTAACACAACTCTCGACTTTTTCACTTCAGATGTGTTGGTGTCTGAGTGAAGGTCACTTTCTTCTGGTTAGCAAGAACCAAAGCTTGAACAATGTCCGTGAGTTTGTCAATCTTAGCATCGGTGCTAGATGTACTCACTGGGGATGAAGAAGAAGAAGGTCCAGCATGAGACCGATATGTCTTTGCTCAAAGGACGGACCGAGATTTGTTCTCAATGATTTGCAAGGCCTCTTTGTGGTCTTGCTCAGAAATTACCTCCGAGGCATTCAAAGAGCCTTGATTGGTCTGATTGAGACCATTATAGAAAGTATCCATTTGCATTAACTCGGTAAAACCATGATGCGGACACTTGCGAAGCAACTCTTTGTAACGATCCCATGCCTCCCGGAATGATTCATCAAATCTCTGAGAAAATTTCATTATCTCATTCTTAAGACTTGTGGTTCGGTATGGAGGATAGAACTCGTTAACGAACTTGGTGACTAGATCTTCCCATGTCTCAATAGAACGAGGGGTTGTTTCTCAAGCCAATTCCGGGCTTGTCCCTCTAGAGAAAATGGGAACAGAAGAAGCTTGATAGCTTCATGTGGGACATTCTTGTACTTGATGGTAGATGCAATCTTGTTAAACCATCGAATGTGCGCATGAGGATCATCCCGCTCAAAACCATAGAATTGACTTTGGGTTACTAGATTAAGCAACCCGGTTTTGAGCTCAAAGTGTCACCACGATGGTTTGGGACAACAATGGCAACTCCGTAACCCTCGATGGGTGCTTGGAGAAGCTCATTCATAGGTTTGTCTTCCGCCATTTCGACAGAGGTGGTGGTGGTAGACGTTCCTCATCACGGCTGAAGGAGCTGAACGTCCTCTACGTCTCACGAGGAATCTTTCCAAGTTCTGAAAGTGGACTTGTAGAACTGGAAGAACGATTGCGCATGCACTAAGTGTAAAAATCAATTTTCAAAACAAATGAGGCAAAACACAAGCGAACTTAACCAATAATCACAAATGAAATGGCTTCTTTGAAAAAGGTACACCAAATCACAAGTGACACAAAGGCAAGTTTTAAATCGATGTTCTGGGAACTTATTATGGTCGCACCCCAGCTTAGGTAGTGCACGCCTTGATTTCGCGGTGGTTGATTTTTTATGTATATTAAGTACCACTGAAAAGACGTAGGTAAGATTTGTGCAAAGGGTTCAAAAACTCTTGGACAATATTTTTGGATCGTCTCGTTTGACCAAATCGTATCTCTTCAAGAATCACCTTAAAAGAGAATACAAAATAGAAAACGTTCCGATTGTTTTGTTGTTTTATATTGTTTTTGGGTTTGTTAACACTTTAGGAAAAGTGCTAATGAACTTTTTGATATTTTTATAACTTTACAAAAAACTTTTTACAAATGATGGGTTATGTGCAAGAATGGGTCTGAAAAAGGCTAAACACACGCTAAAGCCTCCCCGGCAGCGGCGCCAAAATTTGATCCGTGCAAAACCGTCAAGTCTAATCACACAAGCTGGCCACTTGTGAATGGCCAACCGTAACAGACTTAAAACAGCTTAAGCACAAATACAATGAAGTCCTGGAGAATATAATGAATTCCCGGGTCGTTAAGTCCCACGGAGACTCAATGGTGTGTAAAACACAAACTCAGAAGATAGAGTGATCACTAAGGATAGTGATCAATAAAGGTTTGGATTGAGAAATTACACTACTGATTGCTTGGAAAGGAATGGAATACAGAATAGAAAAGCACAACAATCAGATAAGAGAAACGTAAACGTAAGTTTAAAAACTACGTATACGTACTAAATAAAAAGTGAAATCTAAGAAATAAAAGACCTAAAAATATAAAAATGACATTTTTGGAATCCTAAAAATAAAAGAAAATTATTAGAAAAAGAAAATTATTTTTAACACTATTTATTTAATTATTATTAATTAAAAACTATTTTAACTATTTAATAAATACTCTAAAATAGAAGAAAATACAAAATAAGGCTAGAAAAATAAACTTATGATTCAGAAAAATCTAAAATACTATAAAACTAATTTTAAAAATGAAAAGATATTTTTTATGCTTTTTAATTATTTATTACTAATTAATTACTATTTTTAACTATTTAAAATTATAATAAATACTAAAAAGATAGAGAAAAATATGAAACTTTTTCTAAAAATACTATATGATGACAGAAAACTAAGAAAAATAGAAAAACAGGATTTGCTTATTAATAAGCTAAAAAGAAAAATCAAAAAGCTAAGAAATATTAAATAAACACTATCACTGATTTTAAATTGAGATTTTTCTGGATTTTCTTTTTGAAAACTACTTTAATACTGATATTATGAAACTTTAATAAAGACAAAAATTTTACAAAACACAAATAAGCAGTTTGAGGAGCTTAATATCACAACAGTTAGCTTAAGAGCTTATTTGGTGGAAATAAGCTCAAACAAGCTCACACACTGAAACAAAAGCTAGAATAAGATGAAAACAAGCTGCATGAACTGAAATGAAGCTAAGAGATACAGAGAAGCACACTGAAAAGCTATAAACAAGCAAATAAGCACTTGGCTATTTGTGGTAAAAAACAGAAAATGGGACAAAGTTAGGGCTTATTGCAGCCCTAGCAAACAAACTAAAAAGTGAAAAATAAGTCTTGGGACCTCAAGATGACCAGGTTGGCTTTCCAAAGAACCAAGGATCACAAGTTTTGGACAACTATAGAGCTTTTGGTGAGCTTATGAAGTTTGACCAACCAATCAGTACTGTGGTACTATAAATGACTAGGTACCCAAAAGAATCAAGAAAATAAGCACTTAAAAAGCTGATTAACAGAGAACTAGCATTTTTATATTTTTGTTTACCAACTAGACTATAATACCCTAAGAGCTTTTAAGCTAAAACTCACTATTGAACACACAATGAAAATATTTGTTTTAATCAAAAACGACCAAATGAGAAATTTTGACTTTTATGAAAAACAAAAGAGTTGACCAAGATGAACTTTGGATTGATCTTAAGCACTGAATATGTTATGTTAAGGTAAACTGAGACTGATTTGAGCAAGATTATCAACTTATAAACACAAACTCATGATCATAGATCATAAAAATCAAACAGTTTACAAGAGAGATTTGATCCAATGAGATTTTGACTTTTCACCAAATGAGAACTAGTTTTCTTAACTAATATGAGTTATTAGACACTTATATAACACAGAGCAAAAACAAACAACAACACAAACAATATCTAATGCAGTTCAAGCAAGCAAATCCAAACACCTTTTAAGTAACTGTTTTAAAACTTTTTCAAAGTAAAGCATAGATTAAAACCATGAAACTTATCTCAGACCTTATAATATCATTACATGAGACTAATGAAGCATGAACCATCAGTGACAACAACATAAAACCAAGAATTAAGACTTGAGCTAGTTTAACTGTTAAAATGGAATTTTCACAAAACACAAATTTAAAAGAACAACCTACTGATTTAAAAGCTTAGATATACTTAATTATGACTAGTGATTACTAAGGAACAGAAATATAAGCTAATTAACAGCTACAACAGTAAAATGCCAAATTGATCAAAAGGGCTTACAAAAACTTCCAAGCTCAAACTGAGAATCGAACCAATGAATACCCCTACTAGCTTACCACTAAGCTACTAAACCAAGGCCATCCATGATTTACCCTGCCCACTGTGTACACCATCTTCTTGTGATTTTTATTTTTCAACTATTTAATTTGGATTTTTTGGTGATTTTCTATTTTTGATTCTAAACTGATTTTAAATGTATCTAAAAGCTTGATTAAGCTTTCTAGGAGCTTAAGTGATCTAGTTCAGTCCATACAAACATCTAACAACAACATTTGATAATTCATGAAATTTTGCATAAACATGAAATTTTGCATAAACTTGAGATATGATTTAAAACTTGAAATTGCTTATTAAAAAGGATTCTAATACATTTGAGATACTTAAACAAAGTATTTTGGAAATAAAAAACATACACTTGAAAGCTTAGATAAAAAAACGACTAAGGAAAATGTAAATTACACTAGATAGATGTGATACATTGCATCTCTCTCTATATATAATGACTTTTGTGAATCTCTGATGTCCTCTGAATCTATCCCACCAAATCAGAGCCATTGGATTGGCTAGAACCATCATATCCGTCCACTTGGATTTTGGCGCCAAAATTCTTCAAAGCAAGTTTGAGCAATTAATGGATTTGGTTCAATCAATTAAAGGTTTTGTTGTTTAGAGGAGGTGGAGGGACAAAGTATGGGGGTTGGAGAAAGTCATGGAAAACCGGTTTTGGTGAATCGAGGTTGTGAGGGAGATGTACAGTGTTTGGGCGGTTTTCTCTTTATTTGACTTTGTTGACCGTTGTATAATAACGGGGGAGGTCAAAAGGTTTGGCTGGGGTCAAAATGCAATCTGACCTGGGGCTCAAGGGCAAAGGGGGGTCAAGGGCAAAGGTTTGGGCTAGCAGTTGGGCCATGGATTGGATTGGATTGGATATTGGATCCGTTTGGCTTAGCATTAGTATCAAGGACCAAAAGTGTAAAACTGCCAAATATGAGGGACTGAACTTGAAATTTTTCCAATGCTCTCTCAAGGACCAAACTTGCCATAAATGAATAGTACAAGGATAACTTTTGTATAAAATCCCATTTTAAAACATCCAAGGACTACTTTTGCAATTTTCCAAAGTTTAGGGACCTTTCTTGCCAATTGACCAAAGAATCATTCAAGAATCATTTTTGATAACTTAGAATACTTCAGGGACCTTGAATGACAAAACTTCATATTTTTGAATTCCAGGGACTAGATTTGACAACTTTTAAAACTTGGGGGACTAAAACTGCCAATTTAGCAAACTTGAATCATTTTTCATCTGATTTTGATATTTTTGCATTTAAAACACATAAAACACTTGTTTGTGATATTTTGATCATTTTGATGTGTTTCTGAGTGCTTTCAGATGATTTTGCAGTTTAGATTGTACAAAAATGATGAGTATTTAAACACTCATCACTTATACAGCTCTCTATTGGGTTCGGCAAAGGGCTCAAGAAGGGTTTTGGTGGAACTACGGGTCCTAAGCTGTCTAAGGGAGTTGGCGGGGGGAAATGGCTGGTTTGGTGGTGGGTTATCACATTCCATGATGAAAAGTGATGGGATTACGAACAAATTCACGAAGAAGGGGGATAGACTACGAGGAAGCTAAAAATGAAAAAAAAAATCTTACTTGATAGGAATCAAGCAAGGGAACCTAAACGAGATAAAAATCTAACTAGCTATTCTATTCCTCGGCAGCGGCACCAAAAACTTGATGAGCGTATAATGCGTTCGGGGTCAAAGGAACTTCCTTTTCGTCGAGCAAGTTTTTCAACACCCTAGGCAGTGAACCTAATCGTTGTAGTGTAGTATTGGGTAAGCCTCGGGTATTGATATCGTTCTCTAGGGGAATAGGAATGCTAGTGAGAGATGTACTACGCTAAGGTTGAGGTTGAGGAGGATTATTTTTTTTATCTTTTTATATTTTTTATAAAACTAAGGGAAAATTCTCGGGGTTTGGATTTGGGGGTTTGGTACTTCTACCGATTACTCTACTATCTAATTATCTAAACTAATGGGTAGTCTATGTCTTTTTGATGTGTGCTCGTATGATGATTAAAAATGTGTCTACCTAGATACTATTACTCCCTAGTTATCTTTTATTGGTGGTTGAATTGTCACGTCCTCATTCTTAACCCGTTGTGTTTTCTAAGGTCGTAGGGTATGCTTTTATCCCTAACTCTTTGAGACTACCTTAAGATTATTGCCTAAGAAATCTCTAGGATTCATAAACTAACTCTAAGGTTATCTTTGGATGTTTAATCTACAATTCCACTAAGAGATTTATAAACTAAGGTTCACAAAGATTACTCAAGCATTAAAAACACAAGGATGGCCTAATGCACTCCTAAGCCAATTACAATTAAGATAAGAGACAACCAATCAACAATTAATAATTACGTTTCACAGATCTAAGCAAACATACAAGAAATTTAGCCGGACATGTTAAACATGCAAGCATACACACATTCAATCGAAGACATAATGAAATCAATGAAGTAAATTACTTATCTTGATGTAAAATAGGGTATGAGAACCCTAAGATAATGTCCAAACCGGACCAAAATCGATTTAGGTTTTTACTCCACAAGTCTACCTCTCTAAATTCTGAAAATTCGATTTCTATATATAATTTTACGTTTGCGACAGCGTTACCTTATAGTTGGGACGCCGTCAGATCCCTGTCATTAGGGTTTCGTCTTGGCCAAGTCATCATTGGGACGACGTCACGTTGTGGTTGTGATGCCTTCAGTCTTCAGTAGTGACGTTGTCTGAATCTGGATCTAGGCCGTCTGAAAAGAAAAGTCTTCATGACGCCCTTACTCTTCAAAGCCTGACACCGTCAGGTGTAAATTAGAAAAAAGTCTACTGAGTCGTCGCAAATTTAATTACGTAGAGAGGGACGGCGTCGCCCATGGATTGTAACGCCGTCAGCTTCAATTTGACTTAGTGATGTGCTCAACCGTGTGCAACTTTTAAAATTTATAAACACGGTTTATCCGGTAATTACTTTAACACATACGAGCAAGTATACTCGTTCGTGATAGCAAAGGTGGGTAAGTCGAAGTTGTCCCAAGGGATTTGCGTTTTAATTTTTTAAAGTTTTTGAGACAAGAAAGCTTGTCAAGGCTTCCTTCAAAGTGTAGTTTTAGTAAAAATTCAAATTAAGAAACATATGCTTGTGTGAAGTCTATAGGTAATCATAAAGAGTGATCATGAAGACTTGGTGTAAACTTTGATGCAATGCACAAATCATAAGCAAATGATTTCCAATCCATGGTTTATGTTTTGTAAAAATCATTTTAAGAATAAAAACATATAGGTAATCCTTTCGGTCCTTATCCTAATGATTATTCTTTAGAAAATCCATTTGTTTGTAAAAGGTTCTTATTCAACTTGTTCCTACGAATCTTTCGACCCTTTCGTGATGAAAACGTTTCTAGTCTTGTTTTAATAAGTAAACATGATGAGTGTCAATCACCATATCCCCATACTAGTTTGTCACTTAACCTTGTTAGGAATGGGAAATTCCATGTTAAAGTGTCGGTCACCCCAATAATGGTCTAGCATATTTTAGCTCGTAGATTTGTCGTTGTTTACGTTATTTAATAGTTAATTAGTTAGTCAGTAGCGTAGAATAGTTTAGAGTAACACCGTGGAGGAAGGACGGGTCTTTACCCACTATATACCTGATCCACAGGCCGATAGGAGGTCGTGTATTTTGTAACTATAAATACCCCTTCCATCCATGGAAGGGGTGGAGCTTTTCAATCTAACCTTTCACATTTTTGTTCTACAAGTCTCTACCAAGAAATCTCCCAACTCTCTACTTTCTCTCTCTAATAGCAAACATGTATTTTGATCATCCAAGACCACCCGAATCATCAACACAATAAATATTCGATCCTACAATTGGTACCAGAGCCAAGGTTATTGTGTTGTGTTGATTTGTGTGGCTTAGTATCATGGTTATGGTGGTTTTTTTGGATCATTTTTTTAAAACTGTTTTTTTACTTTTGTTGGTCGGAAAATAATGTTTTCTGTTTACTTTGGTATAACAGTTTTAATATGGTTCTTGTATCCATTTCTGTTTGGTCAAAAAATAAATGTCATCAGTCCATCAATGTTTATCTGTCTTGTGTATTTGTGTCCAAGTCACATGCTTCTATCATTTTTCTTGACTTTCGTTACCATAATCAGTGAAAAAAAAGTGGTCATTCTGGTCAACAATGGTCAAAACGGGCTAAAATGAAGAGTTTTTTTGTAACTGTTTCTGGGTTTTCATGAATATGGTCGGAAATCATTTTTCTTAATAGCGACTTGTTCGTACATGTCCAGATTCAGTGAACGAGTTGGCTAGCGACTTGTTATTTAAAATGTTAGCGACTTGTGGTTAAACAAATGACGAGTTTTGACACTGATTTTTCTTAGCGATTTGTAATGAAAAAGCTAGCGACTTGTGTTTGAAAAATGGTTAGCCACTTGTCACTATATTGATAGCGACTTGAGTTACTAATGTAGTAGCGACTTGCTTATGAAAACCAATTTAGCAACTTATGAAAACTCAGCTAGCGACTTGTTATCAAAGAAAGGAAGAAGAAGATTTGACTTTTTAAGACCATGACCACAAAACAAAATACCATATACCAACTCAACTAAGACTTCTGTTTCAACATCATTCATTCAAAACAAAACAGAAAAGATCAAAACTTGACCACACCACTACCATATTCAACCACAACCGTGTCCAATAGTAACCTCAACCCCTCAATCTCCACATATCCCTTCAACAATAAGTATCAACCTATCTCGTGGCTATCTCATTAACCTAGACTCGTACTTTTAAGAAAAATTATTGTCATCTCAGATTATTTTCGTGCATATTCTGAAATATAATCATAACCTCTGATGGTTCACATGAATAATATATCATCATCGACTCCTAATTTGAAGCTTTGCTTCTTAATTAATTAATGTTCGAATTATAAAAAATGACAAAACCATTAGGCTTCATCATTTTTTCTTTCGATTGACATCAAACTGAAACGAATTTTTAAACCTACCCGAGACCCATAGGATCTTGAAGACTTCATCTTGATTCGTATGACATCATAAAAGCTTAACAAGGTAACGGGTAAATTATAATTGCTGAGTTTGGTATATTGATGAGATGAAAGCTGTGTTTGTTATGTATGTTAATTGATTTGGTATAGATGAGAGGCGTAAGTTAGAGATGGATTAGATGAGGCGTTAGGTTGGAGAGATATTAGGAGTGGTAGGCGTTTTTATCACTTTGTGATATTAGGTTTAGGATAATGTTGTGTTTTAGGGTAAAGTGAGTTATCTTATACCCGAGTAAGTCTTAACCGGTTATATAAGTGTTTCATTTTGGATCGTGGGTTATTTTCACATAGAATGGACTTGGCTCTTGTGATTAAACATGGGCTGGATCCTCTTTTGTACAAGATTGGGCTGATAGTGGTGCAATTTTTTTGGGACATTTGAATGATGGATCGGATATAACGAATAAAGTTGTGTTACCCAATTTTTTTCGACAAAAAAAATTGAGGGTACATATTTTATATTGGCAAAGAGTGATATTTTGGGTATGGTATATTTTCACGGAAGGATACAAATTCACGGCTCGAGGAAAATTTGAAAAATGACTACGGAGTTTTTGCATGGTAGTACGTATGAGATATTAGTAGTATCGGGTTATCTTCATGTGTGGTCATTACTATTAGCCGTTGAATCAATGGAGATTCAACTTCAGCAATTCCCATGAGATATTCGACGCCACAAAATGACAATGATACTTCACAGTCTAAGCAAAATCTTTCTAAGAATCGTCAACGTCAGTCATGATTTTTCTCAAGATGTTTGCTTATGACAAGAACTTCAGGCAAATGGTCAGACCGGTTATGATGCTTCCGAAAGTTCGAAACCATCATGGGGGAGAAATGTGTACTTTGATGTGTTACGGTTAACCTCCAGGGAAAAGGAGTTTATGATACTTGACTTAGTATGGTTTGTGAAGTTGTCTACATTCGGGTAAAGAATTGTTGATGGTATGATGATGATTGTTGTTGTGGTATGAGGGTTGATATAAAGAATTATTGATGGTATGATGATGATTGTTGTTGTGGTATGAGGGTTGATACTTTGGTATATACATTTTCACGATGATTATTATGTCACGGCTTGGCTTGAATTGATTAAGGTTGACTACGGAGTTGGTTGTACGGTATCTCTTATTTGGATTTGAAGTGTGGTTTTCCGGGCTCGTTTACTTATTTTGTCTTATTTCTTTCTACCTTTTCGCGAAGATGACTTGTTTGGGCATTTACAGAGTGTGATAAAGACTTGGCTATTTAATTACGGTTGTGATTCTTTCTTGCTTAACCCACAACGTAACTATCACTTCGGTGGCTCACGCAGTTGAGGATATGTCAAGAGGTATTGTACATTGGGTACACCGTTTCTTTTTTACGAGGATTAGTACAAGTTTAAGTAACAAATCTGGGGAAGTTCACTTCATGATCAAGTTTGGAATATCTGGTTTACTTCACCATGTTGTCACTGCAAGAGCCGACAGAATGCGTGAATGATGTGTTTACCAAAGTGTTTATTGGATGGTTGTTGATTTTGTTGATGTTGGATAACGAACCGTTGATGAAACCGCTGCATGTTCCCCTAAAAACAGATATTCACCGAAACCAAAGTTGTCATTACACATTCAAACTAACATTGTTTACGGTTTTGTCTTGATTTTGTAAAATCCCACGAAAGAATCTATTTCTCGGTTTAAATCATAGACTTGTAAAATCCCGTGACAATGGAAACATCCTGGTAATTGTAAAGTGCATTTCCGGATCTATCTTACGGTTTATTCTTGGATTTGTAAAATCCCGCGGAAAAAACTATTTCTCGGTTTAATCCATAGAATTGTAAAATCCCGTGATCATAGATTCATCCTAGAGAAATGGAAAATGTATTTCTGGATCTTTTGATGTTGGTGCTACGATTTCTACTTCGAAGAAGGGTTAAAAGGGTGAACTTCATGATTTGGATGTGTGTTTGGTTATTCGTCATGACAGTTTGGTTATTTCTTGGTTTTATGGGGTTATGTGCTTATAACCATGGTCGGGATGAAACCATTATCAGAGTTCACTTAAAACGTCAAAGGAGGCTAGATTTGAGCTTTTAACCAGAAGATGTGACAACGGAGTTAATTCACTATTGTTTATTTAAGGTTGAAGTGAATTATCACGGGCGAGTGTACTTAGTATCTGAAGGTATCGGGGATGGTTTGATGAAGATTCTTCAAGATCCTTGTTCGAGCTTATTATCAAAAATGAAGACATGGAAATCTAGTTATTGTTGGGTGTCTTTTACCTTTTCTTTTACCACTTGGGGGAATTGGGCTCATACCACCACAAAATAACTATCACTTTAAGGAGTTACGTTGTAGTGCTCAGTGTCACATTCAATTGTGGATTTTCAAGAGGTAATATACGTCTTATACTTGATGGTTGGTTGGTTGAAGAGTATAGAGTACATAGAGAGTACTTAGAGATGCTAATGGAAATCGGCACCGCTCTTTATTACATATGTGCAAGTTTAAGTCACGAGTTTGGGTTAGTTTACTTCAGGGTCAAATTCATCATATTGGGTTTTTCTCCATCAGCTGTCACGACAAAGAGCCCACTGAATGATAATGGGTTTGATTACATGTTTTGCCAAGAGATGATGAAAGGAGAGAGATTATGACGTTTGAACACAACAGTTCAAGCCTCGTTCTCTAAAGAAAAGAAAAGTGTACGTTTCAGTGCACTTTATCTTCCAAAGAAGAGAAATCTTCTTATGACGTATGAACACAACAGTTCATGCCTCGTACTCTAAAGAAAAGAAAAGTGTACGTTTCAGTGCGCTTTATCTTCAGAAGAAGAGAAATCTTCTCATTATATGACCATTCTCATCAACATGCTTCATGCTTTTTCCATGCGCTTTTAATGATCATGTGAACCGGGCTACTGTTGATTGTTTTCTTATTCCACTTGCTCAACTATAATGACGACGGCGACATCATGTGCTAATTTTGCGGGGAGAAGTGTGAATAGACTACATTTGGATGATTTCACTTATTCAATCAAGAATGGCAACTCCGTATGCAATTCTTGAGGGGGAGAAAAAGTGTGAATTTACCGCATGGTTGATCGATATCTGATAATATATGGTCATACGGCTCCTAACTCATGTAAGAACCGATCTTCTTCTTATCGGGTCATCGTTACATGGAGTTTCTTCTAAGAGCCGTTGGTTGACATCTTCACATGGGCTGATATGATTAAATGACAAATTGCTTCTAGTTGCTGTGTTGATTTCTTTGATGAACATCTTTCTGTTCTTGTTTGATTGGGAGGGATTTTAGTTAAGGAGATTTGCTACATATAAGGTAATTGGAACGCATTTGGTGAGATGAAGATGTTAACTATCTATTCCCCAACTGCACAATCTTGAAGAAGGTCGAGTCTACAGTCTGTTCTACATTTTCTGTTGCATGGTAGAAGACTAAAGACAAGCTGCACTTATTGATCCAAAGACTTCTTCTTAATCTGAGCATTTATCAAACAGATTGTCGGTTTAGGGGAGAGCACTAATTGGGGGAGAGTGAAATGTCGAATTTAATCCCCAATTAGACTTGCTCGTATTCTTCAGCAAGTTGATTCCCACAAGAGTTCAAGTGTTCTTCTCAACAGATTTCTAGTATACGGGCTTACAATGAGTTGCTGATTCTGAAGTGTGAAACCAGCAAGGGGGAAGGAGACACACATCTAAACACAGAACGAGTAAACTTGATGAACTTAATTCTTCTAAGTGATTGAAGATATCCCAGGAAGACAAATGTTATTACCGCAGAGAAACTCAAGGTTTGACTCATGGCGAGTAAACTTGATGAACTTAATACTTCTAAGTGATTGAAGATATCCCGGGAAAACAAATGTCATGACCCCAGAGAAACTCAAGGTTTTACTCATCAAGGCTTTTAGTGTTGTTATTCCAACGACGTGGGAGAAGTGATGTAAGAGAAAGTTTCTGAAGATAAAAAGAGATACACAAGTGTGTGATGATTTCGATGTTATCGCAATCATCAAGGGAGAGAGGATTGTGTACATTGGGGATGCTCAGCTGTTTCACTTGAGTGCTTAATCAGTGATTCTGAGATATAATCACTTATTCTGGAGTTGAAATCACGAGATAATCGATGATTCACCGCTTCTTCAATGTTATCGGTTATTTTCTCTTTGGGCATTCGGGTACTTCGGTTCTTGAGCTTCATGCACTGTCTTCGTGGGGAGAGAAAAGTATACATTCGGGTTATTCTTTGGCTATTGGACTTAATCTGCTACTTCGATGGTATAAGTTTCTTTGTCTTTGGGTATATGTGTATTCGGGTTCGTGAGCTCTAGTCTAAGAGACTGACTGCATCAATTCAACTACTTGGGGGAAGTGTTCTCTTAACACCTTTTGGAATGGATCGTATCAGACTTCAGTGGTAATGAAATTTGAGAAGAGTTATTTATGTATGGTATGATACGTTGCTGTTCTATTGGATGATATAACCTCGAACGAAGAATCACGGTGATTATTCTTGAAAGGAGCAGCGGGATTTATGATAATGGTGTGCTTCTCTGTGCACCTGGCTAAGGCAAGCTTGAAATAGAGCTTCAATCGCCACTAAAGGATTTTTGGTTTGGGGGAAGTGCCAAAGTCTCACTTTCAGTTGGTTCAATTTCTTTCTTCTATTCAAGAGCCCTGGAAGCTTTGGTGGTGAATATTTAAGAGTTGATGACTTCTATCTTCTACGATGTGCTGCTCGATATCCTTATCTCGGTACTCGTATCATCATCTTCTTAAACTATATCATCTATTCTATCTTTGTATATATTTATCCGAAAAAAAAAATACAAAACTATAAAACCAACAAAAGAAAATAGAAAAATATAAAACCTTCAAAAACCCATAAAAATCAGAAAATTTAAAAATTCCAAAAATATGTTTTCACAAGACATGTCTTCTGGTATCGATAACATCTACGGTCTTAGAAATGTCATTCAATAATGGCACGGACCATAGATGAAGTTCGAGCAGGAGGTGTAAATATTCTTTTCAAAACATGTCTCAAAATATGGCTTGCAGTTACTTCAGACTGTAACCCGTGCTTAAACCATGGCTTGCTATTATTTCAAATAGCAACCCGTTCTTCAAGAAAGGAAAGTGTTGCGCCAAACCAATTTTTCAAATATTTCGTGCACTTATCCTAAAACTATTTGAGGAAAGTATGTCGAAGGACTGTTGTTCCTACACAAATGTTTTTCCGTCTAAAATTCTTCAGAAAAATATTTGTTTTAACAAAATGGTGGTAAATGAGTTGCTTGAAAAATCAATCAGAATCAGAGTTTTTATAATACTTGAAAACTCAATCAATGACTTCAGCGCTTTTAAACTTTTCAGTAAAATAAGTCATTGATTGAGGGGGAGAATGTTTTCAAATTTACATCATCTAACGGGCTTTCTTAATTATCCTATATGCTTAATTAAAAATGATGTTAACCTATGTTGAAGGACTAGGTGCCCAGGATATGATTGTTAGGATTAGATGATTAGAGTTTGATGAACACATTATTCCCATGCTTTATATGATCTGATTAATATGTTGAATTGACTTTTATTAGTCGATTGCTGTTTGGGTGATGTCGACCACCATATATCTGTTTGTGTCTACTAACATATGCAGGTATCATGGTTTAAAAGAATGTTCCCGATCCGGATCCCACATTTGAAGATGATTGGATGCCGAAAGGAAAGGGTAACTATATCTTGGGTTGACAAATAAAGAAACGGAGCTTAATTGGACTTCTATGGAGTGTTGGCAAGGAAAAATGCAACGTAAGAGGTCTCACTGCATCAGCAGATGGTTTTTTTCATCAGCAAATGAAGAAACGGAACTTAATTTGACCTCAGTTGGCATTAAAATGCAACGTAAGAAGTCTCACTGCATCGGTAGACGGTTTTTCTTCCAACCCTCAGCAACAACAACAAAAGCAGCTCAACCACCCAACGTATCTTTGTGCAGGACAACTTGTGAATGATACCATTTTTAAACAATTTTGAAAAATATTGTTTTGAAAATGGAAAAATATTGTTTTGAAAATAAATCGGATTCAAAGTTTTGAAATCAACCGGACTTTATTTTGTCAAATCTTCAGTGATTTCAAATTAAATATTTTCAAACGATATTTCTTCAAAAAGTCCGTTCGTACGTTATAATGTGGTGATCTAAAGATTTAATGTTATGTCATGGTATGATTTTTCTTTAAGAATCAAGATCTTTCAAAATAAATTTTATTCTGTTCTTGTTTGATTGTGAAATTGTTTTATTTTACTTAAAAATCTCCTAAAAACTATCATACCTGACACTAACAATCTTTAATGTCTGTTAGTGGTCCTCATCTGTCATTTTTCTATATTAAATCTTGCCACGTCTTTCCCCTAAAATTTTCTAAATGATTTAAATCATTCGGGATCACAAATCTCAAATGGTTTGATATTTTTGATCGGGGGAGAGATCGTGATTTAAATCTCAAATCTGTTTTAGTCCTTTAAAGGCACTCCTGCCTCCATGTGACAAACGATTTCAATATATGATGCACATGTTGAGGAGGAGCATTTATCCAAAAACAAGATGAGTATTTAAACCAGGCCACATTTTCTCCCATGTTTTCTAAACCTGATTAAATCACTTGAGATCCAAAATCTCAAAGGGTTTGATATTTTTGATCGGGGGAGAATTTATGATTTAATTATAAAATCTGATAAATGATGATCGCTTTGATTCAAAGTGCACATATTGAGGGGGAGCAAATGGTTTCTTAATGGCTTTTGTAATCATGGATGTGCTTCAAATGAACTGTTGCCTCTATGTGATAAAATGATTTCAAATATCCTATGCACATATTGAGGGGGAGAATTTACCAAGAAAATCAAATGGCATTTTCCATGGAAATTGTGATCAAAGAAATTATTTCTAAAGAACTCTTGCCTCCATGTGCTAAACAATTTCAAGATCATATGCACATGTTGGGGGGAGCATTTCTAAACGATCAAAACTATTAAGGTACAAAATACTTTGATTTCGTATCACAAGTACCTTGATTGTTTTTCCAAATGATTTTTCAATTGGTTTCATGGAAGAATGAACTGTACCGAAAGACCGACCATTTTACTTTATGTATGGAGTTATAAGGATGGTGAGGTTAGGTATTCGTTCCCACGATCCCGCCAGAACCGGAGGGATCTACCCAGGGACAATCCACTAGATAGTGTAGAGTCCTTAGGTATGATGAAAAAATGAGAAAATGAGAATATGGGAAGAGTGCGGACTGAGACAGAGCTAGTACTGGAATAAACCCAACAAGGTTCTAGTTATGAAGTCTCGGTAAGCCCTGAAGGGGTTGAAGAATGAAAAAGAATTGAATGTGAAAAGGGTGAAAAGAAATAGCCCTCCAATAATTCAACCTTAGGGCAGAAACTGGGTTCAATACATATGCTACTGGTGTTTACTAAGGTAACACTGGTATTGAAGACAAGACATCATGGACCCAGTGATGCACTGCACTAAACTTCCCAAGCTACTCAAGTTCCTCTTAAAAGGGCTTGTTTCATTCTCACGGGGAACCCACATAATCTATCGACTCTCTCTTAGAGATTGTTGATATTGAAGAAGGAGACCCTCTCCCTAGTCTCTGGCATAGGAACCAAATGTGCACTTTTGAGTCTAGAGCCAAGAGATCGTCCACAATATCTCATTAGGACACTTTCAATGAAGACTCTCTGTTTCACACAATGTGGAAAGAGAGATTATATCTTATGAGTCCTACGCATTATCCTTGTGGTATTGCCAGAACATCTGAGTGATATGCATACATATTCACAATGAAGATGGAAAGCCTTCTGGAGCCAACATCAAACAAGCTCCTGGTGGGTGACATGTGAGATCTTTTCTAAAGATCAAGCTTGTGACAACTGGACAGAAACGATGGGGCGATTCACTCTTGAATCAACCTTGGTCCAGGATTAGAATTGACGAATACTTTTGGAAAAACCATTCGATGTGCAAACCTTCTTTTCCCTAGCATGTCGAATGTGTATTCATTTTCAAAACTCAAAAAGTATCTCTGATTGAAAAATACTTTTGGAAAAACCGTTCGATGTGCAAACCTTCTTTTCTCTAGCACGTCGAATGTGTACTCTCTTATATACAAAAAGTATTTTGATTGAAAATTGATCTTTCTCATAAAACCTTTGTCGTATTGCAAAACTCTTTCTTCTAAGCAATACGCGATTGTTTTTAAATCAATTTTTCATCAATCAGTGAATCTTAATTCGCTGGTTCACTCACTCCGTGTTGTCTTCTTTGAGACGTTCTGATTTGAGAACGGCTAGAACAGCTGCGAAACCCTGTCAAGGAGACTCTTAGGAATCCTACCTGATCATAGGCAGTACTTGTACTGATCAACGGGGAACCGTGGGCCGTGTACCTCAATTCAACGAAAGTGATCAAAGACACTTTCGTATGATTTATTGCTAACTGTTGTTTGCAGGTACATTTGGACGGTTGCAGGTGATCAGAATTGAGGAGTCAATCCAAAGCCGCATGCTCACAGAATCCACACTTAATTAAAGAAATCATGATGGTGCATATCTACATAACCGGTTCGATATTTTTATACTATGCTTCTGCTACGCTGCAAATATCATGAACCAAGAAAGCTTCGCTACTCGATGAAAAGATCTCATGATCCAGAAAGTGTGAGCATGTCGGTCCGAAAGTCACAACATCACATGATGGCAACACAACAAAGGGTGATCCAGAGATTTACTGTGGCTGATGATCTCAATGAAAGCTCGAAGATCATCAAAGATGTGGATCAGTTAAAGGCCACCACTAAAAGTACAAAACTATGCGGACTTTGAAGATTCGCTACTAAAGCACTAAGATTGCGGAAATGAAGAATTCAAGTCTACGAGCTCGAGAACTAAAGACAAAGAAAGAATGCTAGGATGCAAAATGTATTTCCTGGGGTGACCTCCCTTAGGGGGAGATTGTTAGGAATTGGAAATTCCATGTTAAAGTGTCGGTCACCCCAATAATGGACTAGCATATGTTAGCTCATATATTTGTTGTTGTTTACGTTATTTAATAGTTAATTAGTTAGTCAGTAGCGTAGAATAGTTTAGAGTAACACCGTGGAGGAAGGATGGGTCTTTACCCACTGTATACCTGATCCACAGGCCGATAGGAGGTCGTGTATTTTATAACTATAAATACTCCTTCCATCCATGGAAGGGGTGGAGCTTTTCAATCTAACCTTTCACATTTTTGTTCTACAAGTCTCTACCAAGAAATCTCCCAACTCTCTACTTTCTCTCTCTAATGGCAAACATGTATTTTGATCATCCAAGACCACCCGAATCATCAACACAATAAATATTCGATCCTACAAACCTTTTGGAATAAAACATAAGAGAAATCCTTTCGGTCCTTTATCTTGAAAATGTTTTACCAACAAATCAAACAAGACTAGTAGTTTTTCCAGCAAACTCATTTAAACAAGATCATTTACATGCATCACATATAAGAACACTCCTACAATTGCCTACATCCTTACACACAAGTATATTCAAGAATCACTCCATGACAATCATAACATAACACAAATAGTAACAGGTAATTCAAATAATTCAATAGAATAGAGATTCATGACAAAGTTCAATAGAATACCTAAGCTTTGGATTACAAGAATTATAAAATTGTGGAATATAGCAACCACATGCCTCCAATCGTCTTAGCCTAACCGTACAACTCCAAATGATTACACAATGGTTGAGAATTGCTCTCACCACTCTCCTGGACGTTTTACAGCAGATATAGGACTTTTGGGATGAATAATAAGGGTTGGTAATAGTTTTGGTGTAAACTATTACTCTTTTGGATGTGTCACACCTAAACTATTAAGTCTAGGTGCATTATATAGATAAGAACCCCTTTACTATCAAGCAAAAAACGTCCTCAATAAGTTATTAACTGGAACTGATCGGCCTCTCATGATTAATAAAAGTTAAGGCATCAATAAATGAGCAAAAGTGTAACTACATGTGCTCCAGCCGGATCGGTTGCGACGCAGCCAATCCGGTTGCATTTTGACCATTCCCCAGCCGATCCGGTCGCGGGCTCTGACCGATCGGCTGAGAGCCTTCCGTACACCAAATCTTGACTTTCGTTGACTTTTCTCGATTTGTGCCTTTTTCTTTGCTTTCGATGCTGATTTTCAAGATGAAACTTGATATTTATTTGATGTAGACACTTAGAAATCCTTGTGCTTCCTAATCATTGAGTCCATGAGCTTCCTCACTTGTCTTTCTTCCTCGGGAATTATCCAAATGTGCATGAAATCTTTATTTCTTCACCTTTTACGATACCTGGCTACATTCACATACAAATACGCTTCTTTTGCACTTTTGCAACAATTATGAGTAAATATAGCCGATTATCATACACAAAACCAACAATAACGCTACTAAAAACATGCTCATTTTGAGCGTTATCACTTAGCCATTTTCTTCATATATTCACTCCTTTTCGTCCAAATATGCATCATTCTAGCATTTTGCACTTTTGCAACAATTATGAGTAAATATAGCCGATTATCATACACAAAACCAACAATAACGCTACTAAAAACATGCTCGTTTTGAGCGTTATCACTTAGCCATTTTCTTCATATATTCACTCCTTTTCGTTCAAATATGCATCATTCTAGCATTTTGCTTCCAAGAGACCTAAAAAGTGAAAAGGAACGAAATTAATCAGTAACGGATATAAAAGTGGGTGATTAAGGGCTTAAATGACCCCTTAAAAGTGTACGTTTTAAATCCTTATCAATACTATATAATATTTGTTGCAATGGAACTTGGGAGCCGGTATTGTTGCGAAGCCGCCGCGTAGGATGTCGGCTGTAGGGTGGAGGATGGCTTTGGTGTAATGTGGAGTTGCGGCTCAATTCGGCATTGTTCACACATCAAACCGAGCCATTGACTATGGAAGATTATAAAAAAATATTGTTTAGTGGGTTTTCCACTTAGTTGGCACTTAATTGTTGGAGTTTGCTGCATGTTGTACACCTATTTTCCATTACCGATTCATTTGCCACTTAAGTCTTAGGGTTGTCTGAATGATGTACATTTGTTTTTCATTATATCAATGCTAGAACCATTTACAAAATCAATCAGATATTCATTTGTTTAGTCCATAATTTCTCTCTCTAAACACACACACTGGTTGTTGTTGGGTTACATCTAAGAGAGTCGTGAGTGTTTAGGGTTTCAGTGTTTGAAGAATCGATAACGAGTTTTCATTACTATCTGATTCGTTAATGTAAGGTAGTTCGGTTCCTTTTTTTAGTTTGTGGATTTGTGGATATGTGTTTGTATTTGTTTAATCTTTGTGATAAGTATGATATGTAATCATGATTGCTACTTTTATATGGTTTACTATAGGTTGTATTTTTAGTTTGTATGTTATTGGAAGATTTCTGAATATGTGTTTGTGTTTGTTTAAGCTTTATGTATGCGTAGTACTAAAAATTGGATGGCTTGAAATGTAATTGCATTTTGCAGCTAAATGTGGTTTTAGAGTGTCAAGATCCGTATGGTATTAAAGTACTTTCTTGGAAATCTTTGTTTGCAATTAGGGTTAGAGAAGGTAAAATTGAGAATGTGGTTTGGAAGGTGTAACTACGTAATTTACTTTAACTGTTTGGTGTTTTATATGTTGCAGGTTTTTTATTAGTGCATTAGGTGTGTTATGTTCATGCAATTAGGGATTACAACTAGGGAGGTTTAGCATCTTTGTATAAAGGGGCTTTGAACTAACAATACATGGATATATTCATTGTTTGCTCTTTATGTCCTTCAATGTAATTTTCCGATCGTCTTTAGAGTTTGTTTACAATTATGGGTTAGAGAAGGTAAAAATTGAGAATGTGGTTCGGAAGGTGTAACTATGTAATTTACTTCAACTATTTGGTGTTTTATCTGTTGTAGGTTTTTAGTTTGTTAGTGCATTAGGTGTGTTATATTCATGCAATTAGGGTTTACCACTAGGGAGGTTTAGCAGCTTTGTATAAAGGGGCTTGAACTAACAATTCATGGATGTATTCATTGTTTGCTCTTTATGTCCTTCAATGTAGTTTTTCGATCATCTTTAGAGTTCCAGATCTCATTAAGGATCATTTCTTATATCTGAATACAGGTTTTTGGATTGTCATTGATGTTGTTGTTGTGGGGATTCTGTGCACAGCAAAACCAACAGTTTTAAGCACGCAAATTAGCTATAGGACAAGTACTGATTTCATTTCTAATGCTAATAGTTTACATCAACTAGCTTTTTTAATGATTCTTATATGTGATCATAAGTTATCATTTTATATAGTATGCTACATGTTGTGTTTCGTTTCTCATTCAACCAAAAATTTTAAGCACCCAAATTAGCTGGAGTACATGTACATATTTTATTCATAATGCTAATAGTTTACATCATCTAATTTTTTTAATGATTATGATATGTGATCATAAGTTATCATTTTATATAGTATGCTACAGGTTGTGTTTTATTTCCCGTTCATTGTCTTTCAATTTTTGTATTTTTTTTGGTGTTGATTTAATAAGTGTTGTTAATTAAAAAAAAGAAACTGATTTTTCATTTTACAAGTTAGTTCCTAGCACTTAATGTCCTTCAGTGTATTTTTTCGATCGTTCTTAGAGTTGCGAGTCTTATTAAGGATCTATTATGATATTTGAATTTATGTTTTAAGCTCGCCATCGATGTTGTTATCGTGGGAATTGGATTCCCGGATGTGTGTTTTTGTTTGTTTAAGCTTTGTGATATCTTTTAGAGTTTCATATGTAGTTATAAGTGCTAAATTTATATACTTGGTATAATCTATGGTCATAAGTGCTTTATGATATTCTTTAAAGTTTGATATGTGGTCAGAAATGATGTGGAAAATGAATACTCCATGATATTCTTGAAAGTCTGATATGTGCTCAGGATTGATGACTTTATGCGTCTTTTATAAGTTTTGGTCATAACTGTTGATTTAGTAACTGCTATTGATTAGAAAACGAACGTTATTTTCTGTTTTAGGAATGGTGTGTTTAATTACAATATGTTTTTTTTAAATAGGGATAACGTGTTTACAATATAAAGCAAGTTTGCAAAGACAAAAACTAATCTTATCATCTTTTTCCCTTGATGTCCATAAATATAGATTTTTGATTGTGTTTAGAGTTCCAAACATCGTTAAAAAATTGTTTTTATATGTGAATTTTTGTTTTCAAGTTGCCATTGATGTTGTTATTGTAGTTTCTATGTGCACCGCAAAAGCTAAAGTTTTGACAACACAGACTGGCTTCAACAAAGGTATACATTTAATTTGTAACGTTGACGCTTTACAGTATCAGACATTAGTCTGGGGTGATTTGGTTTTTCGCATACTTGATTCTTCGCCATAAAATGCAAGCGTGTTTTGTACCCAGTGTCGTATCTAAGCACATAGATAAATATTCTTGGTACAATTATTAATGGACTTTTCTCTTTTATACTTAGGCTACCTAAGAAATGTCAACAGGGCAGGCTAATGTTGGTATGAGGATGATGGAATAAATCGATATGAAGGATATGTATGGTGCTTGTAGGAGTACTCTACGAAGTATGGCCAAGTTAATTGGTCAGGTCCGAGACCCCACCCAACCATTTGTGCCCACTATGCCATTTTGGGTGAAAAATGGCGGTTTTACAGGGAGGTATATGTTGTTATGGGTCACTGAATTCCCTCACGTTCACCGTAAATGATTGGTTGCACTGATTAAACGAGTTTTTGGAGGTATTCTATTTATTGATTTCGTAGAAGATTCATATTTCTTTGCATTTAAGATTATCATGATTATTTTCTAAAATATCACTCTTGTTGATATTGAAACAAAAAATAATTCCTTGTATGCATCTTTCGCTCAAATGTTTCACGTTAACTTATTGATAGTTTTACCTTAATGTCATCAAGAATATTTTAAATCAGCAAGCATTACTTTAGGGCAATGTAGTTTTACATATGCATTGTATGTTGTTTTTGTGTATATAATTTAGGTGATATTTGCTTATCTATGATGATTCGGTCGACCATCAAGTCGTAGTTTTGCCATAGAAATAACTGTTGTGGCTCGTGTTTTGTAGGCAATGCTATATTTGAGCCAAAACATAATCAATCCGTCTCTAGTTACTGAGCCATTATTCATTTTATTATTTAGGTTATCCATGATACGTAAGATGGTCTTACTAATATTGAAGTAAGGAGAGCAGAAGAAATCGATATAGAGATTCTCAGTGATACTTTAAAGGAGATGTTATGTGATGAGGAAACAGTCACCCGATCATTTTTGTGACAAAAAATTTCCTTGCACGCTTCCTAGAGAACCTTTATATTTATTTCTCCCATCCCCCTTACCTTAATGTTTGTGTATCCATTTTACATATTTTGTGTATTCTATATAGAAAATGAACAATAACATGTCTGTTGGATCGTGCCACCCTTTTACGCCAGGTTTACGTGCAAAGTGATTATGCTTTGAATAGGGACGGGGTTCCCGGAATAGTGTTGGTTTTCTTTCTTACTTGCTCCACTGACTCAGGTACTCTGTAATTTTATTATTTGTGTCATGTTTTGTGAAATTTCTCGAATCGATAACTCTAATGTAAGATATTAACTTTTCAGTTCTTTAGCGTTATACGCTTTCATAAACATAACATGAGAAAAACCATTTAGTAGGTAAAGTCTTTGGGGTTTTGTATCTAAGAAGAGACTTTGGGTTTCAAACATAGCATACATCGGGTCTAAACTATTACACTAGATGTTGTTTCCTCAAACACCGCTAACCCTAATTCACACTGAATTTAAATTTCAGGGTTACGGTTCTCGACCACACAAAAAAATCAATTAATATGTACATATCCTGACGCACCATCGTCTTCAAAATACACTTTCTTCTCAAATCAAGGTATGACATTGTACATCTGTTTTATATTAGATGTATGAAGTTTTTTGTTTGTGGTTTTAGTTATTTTTTTATTTTAATTACTTTTTGTAGTTTTACATGGTGTAGCAATATGTATTGTTGTTATTTTCAGTACTATACATTTTATTGGTAAAATTCTAATTGTTTTCGATGTTTCTACATGAAGTCATCGTACGAACACCCCGGGATCCCAAACAGGGTAAAATTTGATCCATCTGACATCGGGTTGTTGGAATATCTAACAGCTAACAGTTAGAGCAAAAAATGTGGAGTCCTGAAGATCTTCCTGGCTAGCCTAACAATCTAAATATTTAGTGTTTTAGCTTGTTTCTATAATTTCATTTTGCACTTTATCTACAATCTAAGTATAATTGTGATTTTCAGGCGCGAGAAAAGATGGAAACATTTTAAATCTATTTGACAAGCCCAAGGGCACATACACTAGCAGTTGATGGTTATTCCGGGTATACCAGAAGAAAGAAGAACTTTGGTTTCTTTCATAATGCATTATGGAGTGAAACTCTCCTATGTTAGGTAAAAGCAAGCAACTGGTCGAAAACAAGTTTGGATATAAGTTATACTCCGGAATTGTAGCTATTATGGCATCATGTTTAAAAGAAATGACATCATTCATGTCCTGAACAACAATCCAGTCAGCTATGCGGTAAAACAACATGTTTTTGCAAACTAAATCAAAACGAGAATATTTACGCAGGCGACAAGAGTTTGTTTACACTTGCAATGCTTCCTACAAACAGGCTACAGTTCACTGTTGTACTTGAAACTGTTACTTGAATCTAAAATTTCTTAGATAACGTTGGATAGTCCCAGCGGTTAAAGCTTTGTATGAAGTATATGGAAAACTATTGAGGACTTGAGGAAGAAGAGGAAGTCCGTGCGAATGTTTTTTCAAGAGGAAAAAGACATTGGTGAATCTGAGGTTTAGGATACCCAGTAATAAATTTAAAATTGATAGGAATGACGATGCCGACTCAGACTAGGATGAGTATTTGGGTTGGCTTCGAAAATTTAATTCAAAGGATGATTCGACTGCTGGAAAATGTTGGGTATGGATGTTGTTGTATTTACGGATCGTTGGATATGTTCGAAACAATTTCAAAGTATAATCATTTGTACACGATAAATGTAGTAGGATATGTTGTGACGTTGTACGTTTTAGAATGATATGTTAAATATAAAGTGGGTATTGATGATTCGGCTGCTGGAAAATATTTGATATGGATATTGATGTATTTACAGGTCGTTGGATTTGTTTGGAACAATTTCAAGGTATTATCATTTGTACGCGATGAATGTAACAGGATGTGTTGTCACGTTGTATGTTTTAGAACGATATGTTAAATTTAAAGTGGGTACTTCTTTTTTAACACTGTGTATGGCACTTTGATAATAAATTTCTTTATAACGTCCAATGACAAATATAATGATCATCGAATTAACATACCATAAAGTGGCTTTGCCACGACGCAAAATTTAACAACCGGAACCAAAATAAATATTTGATGTTCGGTTCAATCAAGGTTTTGGAAAACCGAATTACTAAAACCAATGCAATGGGTTTTGGCACATGAACAGTAACTACTACATTTATAATAAAAATCGCTTAAAAAATTGTTTTCATATAAAAAAAATTGCAATTCCTTCTTTAGAAATAACTGATATTTCCGATACGTGCAATAGTATCATATATACACGCTCCTAGGGCTGTAAACGAACTGAACGTTCAGTGAACATTTCATGAAATGTTCGGTAAAAAACTCGTTTATGTTCGTTTATTTATTAAATGAACGAACATGAACCATATTTTGCGTTCGTTTAGTTAAATGAACGAACATGAACAAAAGTCGCGTCCATTCATTTATGTTCGTGAACGTCCGATTATGCGTTCGTTAACGTTCGTTTATGTTCATTTATTTATTTATATTTGTATATCATATCTTTTAATTGTATAATTTTAAAATCAGTTTGTTTAAACAAAACAACGCTTATAAAACAATATATCGTACATAATTAGTAAAGTTTATGTTTGTTTGTCTATGTTCATTTATGTTCGTTCGTTTACCGTTCGTTTAGTGTCTTAATAAACGAACATAAACGAACATGAACAACACATTTTTTTAATAAACGAACATGAACAAAAAAATTCCTCCGTTTAAGCGTTCGTGTTCGTTTATTTGTCCGGTTAAAATTAAATGAACGAACATGAACAAGGCTCCGTTCGTGTTCGTCCAGTTCGTTTACAGCCCTACACGCTCCGCCGCAACTAGGGATGGCAAAAAAAACCGAACCCGACCGGAAAACTCGAAACGAGGCATGCTTATCGGGTTACGGGGCGGGTTTCGAGGCATTAACGAGGATTTTTATTGGGTTTGGGGCGGGGATGGGACTCAACATCCCCGCCACGTCCCGCCCTGAAACATATATATACATAAAAATATACCTATATACTATTAAACATATAGTATTACGTTGGTATTTATCCAATGTTCAATATTTGTAAGATTGAAAATTGTGGTCATGAAAGCTTGTTTCGTATCATAATATTCTAAAAAAGCTGATTTGAGAGGTTAGTAGCTTATAATTTTTTATATTTAATATTTTTGTTGAAAGCTTAAAATGGCTAATGCTTAATTTATTAATAATGACATCTCGATTTTTCAAGTTATTGCATAAACTTATATTGTTTATAATGTAAAAACAATAATAAATGGGAAAAGACACGAGTTTGGCGGAGCATCACGCCCAAAGAAGACAACCCAATAAGATCCCCCAATGGAGTAAGGGGCGGGTTTGGAGGAGCATCTCGCCCCAACGGGACGCCCCGATAAGATCCTCAATGGGAATTGGGGCGGGTTTGAGGATGATTTTTGTAATCGGTTTTGGGAAAGGATAGCCGCCTCACCCCATTGTCATTCCTAGCCGCAACGCACGGATTGAAATCCTCGATTTTAAACGAAAAACGTAAAAAATAAGCAATCTCAAACGCCCTCTGTTACAACAAAAAATGACCAAACAATATTTATGTTTCACATATAGTATATTTTTCAACCATAAACCATCAACGTATGAGAAAAATATTCCACGGTTTCTTTTGAACGACAAAGAAATTCACCCTTCTTTAAAATAAACTTTACTTATTAGTTCAAGATCACTTAAATCATCTCGATAATTCATTTACTTTGTGCATAACCTACTAATCACCCACTTGTATACCGAATAATACTTTTGTTAATTGGCTATAGTAATTATTAATTTGCTGATCTCATACCTCAGCTTAACCGGTCCTAGTTATGATCAATTGTTGCAACGTATTTCATGGTGTGTTGACATTGACTTTAAAGAATTTAGAAATAAGAATTGTAAAATTGTCTATTTGGTAAAGATAGAAATAGTTATTCACTTATTTGTTGATTAACTATTTAGAAATTATCATATACATATTTGTTTAAGGGGTATATCATAGTCACCATCGAACCTTTTATATTTTATTAACATCATAATAGTTTTTTGTAACTCTGTATTATGTCGTTGTTAGAAAAAGATAAAGTGGTCACCACATCTCATTTAATATTTAGGGTCAATTGCATATATACCCATTAAAACTTGCATATTTGCATATATACCCAAAACATGCTTAAAATGCATTGTACATCATGCAATAAAAACTAGTATTATGAGGAAATATGCAAGTTTTTAAGTTTTAGTGGGTATATATGCAATTCTCCCTAATATTTATCTATATCACTTGCTTAGAACAACCTATAAAATGAGTATTCTTTTCTAAATTTGGTCACTATCATAGCATATATCTCATGAGAAAAGTTCATTATAGAACCCATATTTACCATAGAACCAATCAATCAATCATAGCCACTCATTTCTTTTATTAAAAATATATTCACCCTTTTTTTGAAAATTAAATATCTCACAAACCGTTAATCGTTACGTCAAAAAATTATACCATCTATTCGAATTAAATTATCTTTCTATAGATATGCATTGTTATATACTTTTCACTAACTTTTTAAAAAATTCGTCCAGAAAAATCACATGTGATTTGTAAAAATCACATGTGATTTGTAAGAATCACATGTGATTTCTTAAAATCATATGTGATTTGATTTTTACGAATCACATGTGATTTTTAAAAATCACATGTGATTCTTACAAAATTTCACTTTAACTTTTTAAAAAATTGTCAGGAAAAATCACATGTGATTTGTAACATGTGATTTGTAAGAATCACATGTGATTTATTAAAATCATATGTGATTTGATTTTTACGAATCACATGTGATTTTTACAAATCACATGTGATTTTTCTGACTAACTTTTAAAAAAAAGTTCGTCGAAAGATATAACAACGCATATCTATAGAAAGATAATTTAATTCTCGTCAATGACACATGTATTTTTGTAGCTTGAAAATTTACCGTTTGCAAGATATGTTGTTTTAAAAAAAAGGTGAAAATAAAAAAATGGATGAATGTGATTGGTTAATTAGTTCTATGACAAATTTGAGTTCTACATGGATCTCAACTCTATATCTCATAGTGTCTAATCAAACCCCAAAAAAAAGAGATGAATTTATGTAAGAATTAAAAGAGTAATAATTGGAAACCAAAGTATTAAAAATAAGATTACAGAATACAACAGGGACTATTTTGTTAATCTTAATTAAGGTTTCTATCATTTGTTTGCTTTTAACTCACTTTGGCCACCAATTTTTTTACGTAATTACATTGAACTTCTTATGTATTATGCACTGTAAAATTGCAATTTCCATATTTATCCTTTGTAAAAAAATAATAATAATAAATAAATAAATAAATAATTAAAAAAAAAAAAAAAATCTAATTTATGCAAGCTTCTAGTACCATTTTTTTTTTTTTTTTTTTTTTTTGGTTAACTTTAATACCAACTAAAGATTCTAATACTTTGTATCCACAAATAATAAGAATAGTAATAAAAAACATCTCACTATCCAACTAAAGAAAACCAAAGAAAGAAAAAGTGGCCTCACTTGTTTCATGTTCTTGAAGAAACTATACTATAATCCTTCATCACAATGATATAAGTGAAAAAAGATACAGTATGAGAAAAGGCTTTCACTAAGGTCACCCAAAGTTAGTGGGGTTTAATGTGAATGAACTATGGTGATAAGAAAAAATTTCAAGTTTTACTTTAGAAATCTATAACCATAGTAATATGTCAAAATCAATAATGAACTATGGTGATAAGAAAAGTTTTCAAGTTTTACTTTAGAAATCTATTATCATAGTAATATGTCAAAACCAATAATGAACTATGATGATAAGAAAAGTTTTCAAGTTTTACTTTAGAAATCTAACCATAGTAATATGTCAAAAACCAATGTTAGTGTCCAAAACCATAGTAATATGTCAAAAACCAATGTTAGTGTCCAAATCACATCCATTAAGTTTAAGCATGTATCTACCCTAATGTCAATAGTGATTGCATCTCTATTATTTTTTATTTCTTAAATCCACTCTTGCTCTCACATTCATTGATTATGGGATCTACTTATGTAAATAATCTAATAACTTGAACCATTTCTTTTGGTCTCTTTTGTGTCATGGAGCTCTCTTTTCCGAAACCCATAAATTCAAGAATTTTCCACTTTCACATGATCTTTCATTCTTTTCTTCAAACCATTCTCAATCCTCAAATTTTAGCATCACCCTTTTACTTTTGTATTCATTTGTACTTTTAAGCTCAATGAGCCACTAATCTTTAAAGCGCAAATGCCTCTTTGAGTTTTAGGTCGTCATACTAGTGTTTGGTCAAAACAGTTCTTTTTTAAAGTGATTTATTCAACTTTTTGGTGTTATTTAGTGTTTTTATTGGTTGTTAAGTTCTAGATGAACTACATACACTACATGAGTGATAAAAAATACCCCACTTTAGCACCTTCTTCATCAACAACCGATTTTCATTATGCTCATTTTTCACATATCCTTTGTAGGATTTTGTTGTTGCAACTTGCAATGATAATATGACAACAGGTCACAAGATTAGTATTTATTTTAAGTTTTGTCTTTTGGGTCTTAGATCATTGTCACAAACCTAACTTGGTAAAAAGAAAAAGCGATAACTAAAGTAGCTGCAAGCCTGCAACTGATGCAACAAGCAACTTATACAACCTTTGTGAAGATATGTAGCTAGCAGAAGTCTGAAAAAAGTTCATCAACACATGATAAACACGATACTGTAATACCTGAACTAAAGTGCGTACGTGCGTTTAATAGCCAAATAATACCCATTAAGTATTCGGCAATATTACCAATAGATCAATCACATGATTCTGTAGGCCATAATCGATATTGTTCAAATGTGTGAGAACCACATGAACCTTTCTACTTAAAATACTGTGATAAAATTAATGCTAATTGGACAAGCAATCATATCATTATGCCCACAGGCTGCAAAATCATGTTCGAGATCTGCAAAAAGCCTGCATGTTATTCTCTTTGCTTGTTTGTTTGTCGTGTCAACTTATGTATATATACATTGTTAATGAAACACTATAAAATACTTCCATACATTAACTATGCTTTGTCTCTTACGGCATCGAATAAATCAAGTCATTTGCAGTTTGTGTTTGTTTCTTCCTCTTCTTTTAATTACAGTATATGAACATGAATTCAAGTTAGTATAAGAAGATAGAATATCATGAAAGGTCATTCTTCACCTGATATCACCTAAATTTTCACATCAAGAATTGGCATTCAACGTATTTTGGGTAACTAGAGAGCAACAACATTGGATATTTCCCTCGACAGAATAGAACTATAGGCAAACTATGAGACTGAAGAATGTACACAGCCATATCATTAGCAGGTACTGACAATAAAAAGCAAATGAAGTTTCAAAATCACACTCAGTCCCTAATTGAAATAGACATAGTCAACATACGCAATATGTTTGGACGGCTATGTACCACGTGACATGAGTTACATGGCGTTATTAATATTTCTCGTGCTGTCAAACACTCTAATCTCTTCTCTTCTTCTTCCTCTCTTCCCTTTCAGATGAGTTCTTCAACTGCATATGACAATAACCAATGGGTCAATTTTTGTGAATGGTAACTCACGAGAAAGAATAAACATGTTGAAATACGACTTACCATGATGATAAGGATGCGAACAAAGACAGCAACGAAGTCAGTAAAAAGTGTGAGTGCATGCTTGACGTAATCCAAATCCCCAAGGTGGGCCTTCTCGATGATCTCCTGAGTGTCGACCACCATATACCCAACGAATACCAAAAGTCCAAAATATAGCTGCAACAGCAAAAATAAACATAAACAGGACGATTAAGCATCTTAATCATTTGAAAGATCAATATCCTCTATTGGTGACATTGAACATCAGCAAGAGAACAAATAAAACCATAAAAGAAGGGACCATGAAGAGAAATTTACCTCAAACTGGAACATAGCCACAGAACCACCAAAGATGGATGAAGCAAAATGCAACCAGAAGAGGATCGAGACACCAGACGAGAGAAGGCCTCCAAGATAAAGGAACTCTCTACGCCTTGCCAACATGGCTGCTCCTGAAAAACAAGCAAATGCAATGGCAGTTCCCATGAACGCGCTCACCAGAATGCTGCAAAACCCCATAGTTCATAAGAAACCATTTTCACTGTGAAAATGCAGATGCACGTCTTTGAAACATCTAAGACAACAAACAAATAAAACTACAGGAATCAGAATATCTGTACCTTGAATCAAAATCAATTGCCAGCTCGACTAGAGGACCAATGGAGGCTCCTTGGAGAAGGGCTGATGCCATCAACAGTGAAACTCTCTTTTGCTGTGACATTAGTAAAGATAAAATATCAGAATTCCATCAACTATAACATGAAAGAAAATCAGGCGAAATACAGGACAGTTGGATCTACCTCAAGATATGGGGGAGTGGCGAGTAACCAAAACATGCATCCCAAGGTTGCAAAGGTAGTCAGGAGACCTCCGATGTTCCATAAGATGTGAAGATAAGCTCCAACTGCAGATGCTACAAGAGCACAGCACAGTGACAGATAAACCTGCAATTACATTATATGGAGTCACTAATTAACAATCAAAACACAATAAAGATGAAAATGGTGCTTGAGAACGCCCTATAACATGTCCAAAATCATTAGAAGCACAAAAGCATTCCAATGTTTTGTTTCATTCAAAAGGTTCACCAAAAGATGTGCAATCATTAACACATAGTTTCAATCACAAAAATAAATCACTTAAAAGTCTTGACTAGTCACCTAGACATCCACAACACCAGTCCAAAAACCAAATAAGAAAAGTCCAGTCGATATAGATTTTTGTTGCAATCTTGATTACTATTACAAAGTTACATTGTGCTTAAGACTAATAATATACAAAGGGAAAATCAATACAACTACTCATACTAAACAAGCTTTTTTTTAGTTGATATTCCACAAGTCACTATAATAAAACAATCACAAGCACCCTTGCTTAGAAACTAAGGTATCATGTATACATTCAAGTTTCTGACCAACTCATTTGATGATCCGATTTTACTTGTAGCGCGAGATACAAGCACAACTGAGTTGTCAGCTTTAAAGATATTGCTTTACCTAGCATACAAGAGGTAAAATGACATTGTTTCTCTATAATCAGCCAACCAACTTAGTAAACAAATATCTCGCACCACAAAATAAAATCATTTACATCAAACGAGGCAATCCAGAGAAGGGGTGTGTCAACATTTATCTAAATACCAAAACTAGTACTGTCAACAATATCCCAGTTAATTATTTTACCATGATAACTTTGAAACATTCCAATAAAACAAAACACCCCAAAAAAATTGCAGCAAATAACACACATTAGGTAATGAAGTTCTCATTAACAATCTTGCATTCTGGTATAAGCTTCTACACTAAACGAAAACATATAATTACAAGCTTCACGCCTTCACAAACAAAATACTCATAACAATTTTGTAAGGATCGAGCTAATGGAACGCATGCAGCTAATTCCTAACATCATAAGGCAAATATCGAAATCTGTAACTTTAACCTACAGATATGTTCATTCAGAACGAAAAAACAATCTAATCAAACTATTAATGTCACGTAAACACAATTCATGCAAACGGTTTATTCATATCTCACATATGAAACCCTAACATCAATTACTTAATGATCTTTTAAGGATTATATAAACTCTTAAGAACTTCTTAAATAGTTGATACGTGTTTCCCACTAGATCCAAGAGCATTGCCTTGCTGTTCATTACTATATATATTAAAAGGCGTTTAAAACGCTGTCGTTCCGCTAACAGTAGCCATGGCCCATTTGAGGTAGCCCAATACATGCACTGGCCTATGTTGGCCTGCTGGGCCTTTGTTCTCACTCATACACTTACAGTTAAAAATGGTGGCGACGGCCGAGCTTCTTCTCAAACTTTCTACACACACCGCTTCTCAAAACTCTGATGGTTACAATCCGATTTACTTTATAGCAAAAAAAAAGGTAAAAGTATTTACCTATAGGAGCTCTAACTATCGCCGGAACCCTACTCCTCGCCGGAAAATCCAAGGGTTTTGTTATGGATGCAATACAATTACTGATATTTGATATTTTGTTGTGTAGGTGGAATCATCACCATCGCCACAAATAAGACTACTACAAGGATTATGGTCTTAATTTTTAATCTTGATTATAGGTATGAGCAATTTTTTATTTTCATTCATTGCATAATTAATATTTGGTATAATAAGTGAAGATCGTAATTTATGGGTTTTAATTTTTGTGGTTTCATTAGTTGTAAGTTAAGTTTTTTTTGTATGATTTGTGAGTTGTATTGCTGTTTTTCAATATCTTTATGCTTGAACCTGCTTTCATGCTCTTTTCCATTTCTTTGTATACAATTGGCAGTCCAAGGTTTCATGACAAGTATGCGACGCTAACCTGGAAGATGTTCCAGGTAGCATTATGTCTTCATTACAAGGCCATTTAAGGTATTTCAGTAGTTACTCCTTTCGATACTTTATATGGGCATACAGTGGTAACCACATCAGTAGCATACCGAATAGCCAAAAAACATGGGTACCTCAGATGAAGCCGTCTCATGAGGGTGACAGTTTAATAAATACTAGGGGGTAACCAAATCATTTTATTTCAGTTTAAATTTGTAGGTATGAATTCTGCCTTTGCTATGGTTTTAACATTATTTTAGGCAATTGCTGATTGTAGGTGATCAAAAAGCTAATGTGATTTCATATATGATTCTGACAGGAATGATATAGGCGAACCATGAGGAAACCATTAATACTTCATTCTGTTGATAAAATGGTTTGTGAAAGAATCGGTGACACAAAGGTATGTTGTTTACTCGCAAGTCACCTTTACATGTCGTAGCCACTTATATAATAGGCTTGCTTTAATCATATTGCTTGCTTACCTTTTGTATGCTACTGATTTGCAGCTATTCAGATGGCCAGGGTAGCGGCTATTCTTAGGCTTTCATTAACTACATAGCATTCATCAGTGTATGCAACCTACATTAATCTCAAATATGGTACATACTTTTTTACTTCATATTAGTGTCATGCTATGGTGTTCGTAATATTATAAGTAAAAGCTTACCCAAATAAAGTTAATTATTTTGGCCTTCGAGACATGTAGCGTCACTCTTTTTTAAAATTTTTTGATCACGTGTCATGCCAGCAATCTCGGATAGTAGATTGTAGGATAATCGCCATTCAAGCAAAGAAATTGTGATCGCCGACACAAAGACATTGTCATTTAAGTTCCATCAAAGGATTTCACGCTTATGTTGTTAAAAGCAAATGGGTATAAGCTAATGGAATTTGCAATTTTAGATTAACGTTAATGCTGGTATATGATATTGGGGATGAAACGTTATCAATACTGATTAGCCACATCCGGGAAGGTACTTTATCAATACCGATCCATATATTGTATACATAAGTGTTCTTTGACTTTCTTTATTATATGGGAAAAAAACCAACTTAAGTAATTGTAATTAGTGACCTTCTGTACTATATAATTCTGCCATTGGTTTTCCTTTGTGTCAAAGACTTATAATCATGGTGGCCAAAAAATTTCATATGATCTACTTACAATCGCTACATAATGATATGTTGACGTGCACGTTAATTACCCATCATTTTAACGTTAATATGCTGCCATTATTTTAGATTAACGTTGCGCAAATGATACTAACGTCCTCACTTCTTACAAATACTAACATCCTAAGTTCCCATCAATATTATAATCACCAAGGTACTAGCTTCCTACTCATTTATTTCTCATTTTCATATGTGCAATTAGTATTTAAGATTATTAAAATGATGTTAGTAACTTAAATACGCAATATATGTGGTATAGTTAGCTTCCATCATTTGTGGCCTATAAATCAGTATACCACTGGTCTGCTTCCATCATCCGTGTTACCATCTATAGGCGTGTTACCATCATATTACTGACGTGTTACCATCATCCGTGGTTATGGTTGTTACCATCATCCGTGGTTATGGTTGTTACCATCATCCGTGGTTATGGTTGTTTACAGGTTTATATGAGAAATCTGAAGTTCTCATATACTGACGGGTTATGGTTGTTAATATAGAAACGTAACTATTGTCGAACACTATTTTTTATACATAGCCATTCAAACAGAATTCTTATATTATGCCACAACTTTCGATGTTTCGGATTGTTGTTAATGTATACATATGTTTGTGATACAGTTTGTTGACACTTATGAATAAAAGTGTGGATCTGGAGTAATACAAAATTGTATTGCAAACCTAGAGCAAAAGCAAAAGTGTGGATCTGGAGTAATACAAAATTGTATTGCAAACCTAGAGCAAAAGCTCCCGCCGCAACGCGGCGGGCACCATGCTCGTTTAAGTTGATATATGAAGTTACTATAATAGAAACAATCAATAGAAATCTCGCCAACAATATAGATATCATGTATACACCAAGTCTCTAATTTTGTCACGCGATTTACTCATGCCACAAAATAACATCCACGTTCGGAAACACATCAGATGTGCTAATCCAGATGTATTAATATTTATGCCCAAACACACAAGTTACCAAGATATCAAACAATATGTCATTTAATAGCTTTTATTATGAAAGCTTTTAGGCAGTAACTAAAACAAAAACCTAAGAAATATTCCACAGCATGAAACACACATCAAACACTCAATAATCAACAACACTTGATAACATTTATCAAGATGCCCAAAATAGTAAACAATATCTCGTTAATTTACTTTTTTATATCAACTTTACAAATCAACCTACCTGTCACATACAACTAATAGCCAAGACGCCAACATCATACAGTGAACGGTATTGTAATTTTAAATCAAAGCCTACTACATCCTAGAAGATCCACAAACACACTAACAATATTTCCATACCTCAATGATCAACATCAAACTACACCAACTAACAATATAACTCAATAACTTAACAATACTAGGCCATATTTCTTCGTATCTAAAACACGAAACCCTAACATCAACCACTTATAATCAACAACAAAATCACATCAATTGAATCAAACTTAACAAACTAAATAGTCTTATTAAACAATTGAAACAAAAATTAAGCCTGAAATTGAACAAAATTAGGTCAAATTTCTTCGTATTTCACATACAAAACCCTAAAATACAAATTACATCAAGTTACGCAAACGAAACAGTATAATCTAACTAAATAACAAAATTAGGACAAACGAAACCCTAACTCATCAATAACGATATTTCACAAATAATCAGAAAAAATATAAAAGAGTAAACAGTAAAATATAGCAATAACGAAAAATTAGGTCAAAATAAGATGAAAAAAAGTACCTGTTTGAGATGAGTTTGAACCACGGGTGAAATTTGACGGAAGTTTTTGAGAGAGTCGTAAGTCCAACTGTTGCGTGTTTGTGAAGATTGAGATTGTGAATTGAAGAACGATGTAAATGATTCCATTGTGATGACTTTTCGTTTGTTAGGTGACTTTTTATTTGGGGAAGAAAAAGAGGGGTGGGTGGTATTTATAGTGGGAGATTGGGGGTGTTGTTAAGTTTTCTTGGGAGGTTCGCGAAGTCACGAGAGCGTTGTGGACCAATCGATTGTCCAACTTGTACAACGAAATATCTTTTTTTATTTCCTACGTGTCTTTTTTATTTATCTTAAAATCAAAGTATCTTTTTTTAAGTCCTATTTTGTTTGTCATATCACTTTTTTTTCTCTATCATTCACTCTTTACCACACTAACACAACGTACATTACAAAAAACATACCTCACAAATATTTTTTTAATTAATTAACACATACACAAACTCGGTATGACCTAAACCAAAAAAAAATGACCCATCGTCCTTGGACGACCTACTTTGCTCACCAAAGGCGACCCACATGACCTCCAGCGACCTAGTTGTCAACCTTCATTAGTGTGGGCAGTCTTAGATATCGTCAGTGACATTTGATGGTTTTAATAAGAAAAGTTGTGTAAATTTAGATTTTTTTTTCTATTACTCACAACCTATAAATTAACCCAAAAAACATTTTTCCTCGTCACTTAAGTTACAAAATACCACTAGGTCCTAATTTATTTATTTTTTTAATTTATTCAACCGTTGCATATGAAGAAAAGAAAAAAATCTTGTGGCTTGACGGATGATTTTAGTGTCATGCCTTATAACTTAAGGTTTGTTATCGGTTGACGCCTTTTGGCTTACATACTGTGTGCTCTTAATAATATAAAAATATGAGTTTTTACTTATTCTTATGCTCATATTTATAAAAACAAGTGTAAAATATAAGATGAGATGAGGAAAGTAGGGTGTAATCGAGTCAAGCCGAGCTCGACGTGGCTTGAGCTTGGCTTGAAACAAAAATAGTAGGCTTGAGTTTGGCTTGATAGTTTGTCAAGCTTTAATCATCCAGGCTTGAGTTTGTCTTGAAAAGCTTGAATGTACACAAAAATATTGTATTTGATAGACAAAGTCATCAAAATATATATTTTTATAAAGTAATACAAACAAACTAAAACCACATTTGAAACCCAAATTAAATTAATTTAACAATAATAAAACCAACAATAACATTTTCGTACTAAGTCCAATATTAGAATGAAACATAAGACAAAGTACTAATTAATGTTGTCATCGATATACTAAGTATAAACAAAAGCTAAAATTATCTAATAGTAGTATATATTTTGGTCTATTAATATTCATGATTCATAACTAGAAACTTGTATTCGCTTGTAGATATAAAGCAAGTAAGCAACATTACTGGTCTAAAATATCGTTGTTACAAATAATTACAACTTTATTTACCATATAAAAGTCCTCCAAGAGTATATTAAATAATTCTTTATGAAGTAAATTTTTATAATTAGAATAATATTCAAAAACTTATATGAATTTAATATAAAAAATATATGTATATACTAAGGCTTGATAAAAGCTCGAGCCAAGCTATCAAAAGCTTGAGCTTGGCTTGTTATATGTTTCGAGCTAATTTATTGGGATTGAGCTTGAGCTTGATAAAAGTTTGGCTTGATCGAGTCAAGCTCGAGCTCAAGCTCGAATTGCTTGATAAAGCTTGACTTGACTGCAGCCCTAGGAGTGTTCGAGGAGGCATCGAAACATATCAATTACAGGGGTTGATTTCTTTACTTGGTTCGGTTTCCTTATCGAATTCTTGTGACATATGGTTTTGTAACTTGTCCGGCGACGGTGTATTCCGAGTTAAGGAGGTTCGAAAGTTTATCGATGACTTATTTCTTCCCTCCAATTCACTTCCCACCAGATGGTTGAGTTTTATACCCATCAAGGTGAATGTTTTCGTATGGCGAGCTCGTCTTGACTGTTTACCGACTAGAGTTAATTTGGTTCGTAGAGGCGTTCATGTCGAGTCCTCCATTTGTCCGATCTGTTCTTCTTGCGAGGAAGATGTGCACCATACCCTCTTTTGTTGTGATCTTGCTAGGCTCATTCTTCGTCGAATATGTAGGTGGTGGGATTTGGATATTCAAGACTGGTGTTCGTTTCAGGAGTGGCTTTCCTGGTTCCGATCGATTCGTTTGCCGGTCATGGTGAAGTTTTTATTGGAGGGGGTTTTTGCTGTAGCTTGGTGGTCTATTTGGAGATTTCGGAGTCGTACCATTTTCGAGGAAAATCCTCCCAAACGTTCGGTTGTTTTTGATGATATTGTTGTTTGTTCCTTCAATTGGTGTAATAGTCGATGTCGTAAGAGGTTTTCTTGGGTAGATTGGCTTAAAAACCCTCATTTAATTTCTTTGTAATTTTCTAGCATCTTGCTAGTTTTAATAAAATTTTGCCGTTCAAAAAAAAATATATGTCGATCTTTTTGTGTGAGTAGGGGTATATGCAAAAAGAAAATGTAAAATTAAATAGCAATCTCTAAAAGAAAACCCAAAATGAAAAATGTTTAATTTGATTGGACAAATAAAGAACTCGATTTTAGAATAGAGCTTTTTAATTGATGAGTAAAAGTTAAAAATTAAAAGTGATTTGGTCAGCATTACTTTCTCCGTCATAAAATTAAAGTTCCTCTGAAACACATATTTTAGGTCCGTGTCTGCAGTTATCAAGATAATAATATTTTGTTTTAGGTCTAAGTTTAGGCTTAAGTTTAAGTCCATGTATTATTTCTTTTAAAAAAAATTTATAATGACTACCTTTTATTTTTCTTACTCTTTACAGAATAATTGTTTTAGTTGTAATTTTTTTTTTTTGAAGGGCAACTTTTATTAAAAACTAGCAAGGCGCTAGAAACATTACAAGAAAATCACATAAGGGTTTTTAAACCAAGACTCCTGAGAAAAAGAACTAGAACAACGATTAACACACCAATAAAAAGAGAACGAAACAATATCGTCGAACAACAATGAACGCTTCGGGGGAGTCATCAAAGATAGACATATTGCGAAAGGACCAAATGAACCACCAAAAAGTGAGAAAAACTCCCTCCAACAACATTTTAAGCTTACCCGACAACCTAATAGAAGCAAACCAGGAATTCCACTCGTCAACGTAAGAGTGAACCACCAAAAATTGTTTTAGTTGTAATTAATTGGTTTTCACGTAAGAGTGATATGAATATGATAATAAAGATTAAATTCCTTATTTATTTTTTACGAGAGATGATTTGCACACATCATTTATTGATTTGCACTCTTCAATGTACAAAGAGTAAAGAAAGAATGTGCATAAAGTACAATTGTTTAATGCACAAAGGGGAGTGTCCTAATCAAAAAGTTGTGTATAAAATCAATTCCAATTTATTAGTGGCGGGACAAATAATTTGAGACATTAAAAAAATAATAATAAATAAATAAAAATAATGGTCAATTATTTTGAAAGTAAAGTATAATCTGAAAAAAATAATAATAATAATAATAATTTATAAATTTTAGAGTTTATGTAAAATAAATTTACATTTTGATTGTGTAACAAATGTTACAATTAAACAAACTTCATAGAAAATGTAATCTCAGTTTTAACTTTGTAAGCGTAAGTGTAAAATTCTCGATTCGTGTAAACACATGTATTTTTATAGTCTTTTGGTCATTTCAAAAACAAGTTTTTGTTATTGAGTTTGGTTAAAGATCTAATTTTCTAAATTGTCCTCAAAATAAATAAAAAAATCTTTTTATTATACAAAAGATTGGCAGCGTTAACACTGTTTATGTTTATGTGATTTAACCCTATACCAAATGCTGTTGAGTTGTTACTAAAAACGTGTGTACATATTTACTAAGAGCACCCGCAATGGCCAATGGGTTAAGTTGACAATAGCTTCTTGTATTCTAAAAAGCTTTTTAAAAATGTTTTGTTGCATTGTATCAATAGCTTTTCTAAAAGCTTTATACAAAAACTTGTAAAATATCATGTCTTTCTCAAAAACTTTAGCTAATAAATATAATGTGCATTAAATGCTTCAAAGTCATTGAAGTTTCTAGCATTGTGAATGCTCTAACCTAAGGTAAAGGACTAAAGACCATGTCTTTGTTTATCACGTTAAAAGACTTTTACTTGGCATTTATGAAGACTATATGAGTCCTTCCAGGAAATTTCCTTTCACACTTAATTTATACCAACTTTTTGTCCTTGATGCGTGAATTAGGATAAAGAAAGTGCGAGGCAAATTCCTTTTCATGCGTTGGTAACTTCTTGAAGCACAAGGATCATGCTGAATTAGGCATAATCACATTAGGCTAATTACAGAACTTTAAGAAGGATAAAATAATGGGATAATGACAAAGATACCCAAATTTTCAAACCTACTTCACAAAATACCCATTTTATACTAAAAACCCTAAATACCAAAAAAATCCGCAACATTTTTAACTTGGGCATCGGTAAGAGCTACAAGTATATTCGAAACAATCGTAATTTTGGCCTTAATCATTATGTTTGGTTGGTTAAGAAAAGAAAAAAAACAAATGTCTTAGCAATCATAATTGACAGCTTATATCAGTCATGAAAACCTAACTACGATCACATATCAGTCACGAACCCCAAATTTTCATAACTAACCCTAATTAGGAAAAACCCTCAATTTGAAAAAATTATCCAATTCAAACAAAATCCTAATTAAAAAAGCAATAAGATAATTCGAATATTAACATAATTTTTGCATGATTAAAACTTATCGGAATCGAATCTTTATTTATGATTCGATATAAATAGTCTAATCGAAGCCGCGGGAAACCTTCAATTCGAATTGTTTTTGGCCGTTTCTTCAATTCGCAAAGTTGAGGGGGGGGGGGGGGGGTTTGCGATATTTCTTCAAATCGAACTAAAAATTGGTTACGGGAGGGTTTTTTCTTTGCGATATGTGGATATTTCTTCAATTCGGGTTGGGGGGGGGGAAGAAGTATCTGTTATGTTTGCGATATGTGTATTTTCAGGTTTTAGTGTTATAAAAATATCGAAAATTTTCGATATTTTTTCCGATTTCGCAAATCTCACAAATGTTGCGGAATTTTTGGGTATTTTGGGTTTTTTAGTATAAAATGGAGTATTTTATGAAGTAAGTTTGAAAAATTGGGTATTTTTGTTATTATCCCTAAAATAATGTACATGACATGTAATATTGTATCATTAACATGTTCCTAACCATCACATAACATGTAATAATGTATTAGTTATATTTTGTGTGCATGTTTCAAACTGGGTTCTTAGTTTTTGCCCTTTGGTTCGTCTATTCTCTGATTTCACCCGTATAACATCTAGTACCGTTCAAGTAAAAAACAGGGTAAAATGATCAAGATTTTATATAAGTTGGCCATACTAAGCCAAACCAAATAAATTACACAATTAAGTTGCCACACCACTACCTACATTTGACCTAAGCACGCATCATGTGCCTTACAACAACACAAGAAACCCCTACATTCAAGCTAAGCGCACGGTGTACACCTTTTAACTACACAAAAATGAAACAACTATTACTTTTCATGTAGCCGTATATACAGGTTTAGAAGGAAAAAATATTGTGGCCCAATTCTTTATTGATGGCATCCGAGTAATGGTCATTGTAATTGAGGTACTCCCAGAACCGTGGGAGACTGAACTCTACATTCTTAGGAGAGTTGAGATAGCATGCATACAGTTGTCTTATGTTTTGGTCAAATGCTTCTTTAATGGTCTGAACCTGCAGCAGGAAACACAAAACATATGTTACAGGTCTGATTAACGGCTGAGAGATGAATGGTTGAAGACCTTCGACATGTAACTTTTTGCTAGTATAAATTATCTATAATAACTAAATCTAACTAATTTGAAGCGTAAAACTGACCTGAGCAACGTTCAGCAGACTTCCATCCTGTCCAGCAGAAGTCATGTTGGGCACAACAACTGATCTGAAGTCCAATGCACATTGCAAGATGCTTTGAATAATCTCGGCTACTTGTTTCATATCATTTGATAAGAAACATCTGCAGATACGACAGAAATCAATATTTATAAGCAATGTGAATCATTGAGATAATCCAATCTCTATATGGAGAGAAATTAAAACCTCAAGCAGAAAGAGGAAAGAACTTACATGCATTGTGAATCATGAAGATAATCCATATGCACAATGTCGAGATCAGTCAAATCCTTAACCTGATGGAACAGAAATCAGCGCATACCAAATTAGAAGACACATGAGTCATGAATATACCTATTGGTTGTAGTTATGTGCTAGACACAAACAAAAGATTAATGCAGCCTTATTGCCTCAAAATCAAACTTCACACTCTATATGACTATATAAAAGCGAGAACAAGCAGAAATTTTTACCCTTTCTGATAATAGAAAACTATATACAATCGCTATATTTATTTGCTAATGTTGTCATGTTGGTATCCCCCCCCCCCCACGAGCTTTATTTTTCGGATGTAAACTCCCTAGCCTGAATTTGGGAGCAGAATAACCAAAAGGATTCACTAGCCTTGTTTGGAATTCGAGATCCTGAAGCCTACGTCACATATTTTTACCATGAGCTAACTAATTCATACACTTAGTATACAACAACAACAAACCCCAAAATCCCGCCGGGGCGGGGTATGGGGGAGGTAAAATGTAGACAGATCCTACCCCTGCCCCAGGATAAATCCGGGGGTAGAGAGACTGCTTCCAACGAGACCTCCGGCAAGTGCAGGTGTGCGGGTGAGAGATAGGAGAAGAGAAGAGAGCATAAGACAAAAAAGTAAGAAGCACAAGCATAAACGAAAACAAAAACAAAGTGACGGGGCACAGGGGAGAGCACATGCAAAGGCACACAAACAAGAACAAACACAAACAAAGGAACAAAGCCCTAAGAAAGCAAGCAAACCAAAAGGGGCAGCATAGGCACACAAAAAAGGCACCAAAAACTAAAGGAAAGGCAGAGCATATAAACAAGGCACCAAAACAAAAACAGGGCAAGAAAAGCAGGCAAACCTAAGAAAGACCAAGCTAAAGCAAAAGCAACGCACGGGGCCTAGATCTACGGCAGAGCAAAAAAAAGGGGGCCAAAGACCTAAAACGCCGGGGCAAAGCAGCCAAGAGACGCCAACAGCCTAACACACCAAAACCACCTAAGGACCCTAGCCAAATCTAACCGCAAATCCTAATCCTATCTCTCCACACCTTCCTATATGAGGTCATGTCCTCCGACAAGAGAAGCTCCGACATATCAAGCTTAAGTCTATCTTCCCACCTGAGATTGGGTCTGCCCCTTTTTCTCACTTCATCTACTACTAGCGCCTCGACCCTTCTAACCGGCGCTGTTTGTGGTCTCCTCCTGACATGGCCGAACCACCTCAACCTACCTTCTCTCATCTTCGAGATAATATTTCCGACTCCAAGTTTTTCTCTGAGAACTCCGTTCGGGATCATGTCAAGCAAGGTTTTACCACAAGTCCATCTTAGCATCCTCAGTTCCGCCACCTCTACCCGATATGACGACCTATAAATTTGTAAGTGAAGATCAAGGAGATATGACGACCTATAACATTTAGAACCTTCTAAAATCACTTCTAAGATTAATACAGAAAGAGCAGGAGGTACCAGAATTACTACCCGATAAGAGAAAACAAACCATTCTTTATAATGTGAATATATTTCGTTTACGTAACAAATCTCCCTTATGTGACTTGATCGATAAAGCTAGTCCTCTATACAGAGACAATCTAAGTTACAATCCAAATATTAGCAAAAAGGTGGCTCTATTAACCCAAATTTTCTCATAAAGTAGCTGCTAGTCTGCTACAACCAGAATATAGACACAACTCTAGTCCACTATTTACTGAAAATGCAGCCTTTTAACATGCATTGAAGTATATGATATTGGAGTGTTTCAAACCTTATGCTTGAGAGATTGTAGAAATCTGCACCATGATACATGTGATAGTTGAGACTGCACATATTGCTGCAATGTCGATACAAAATGAAAAATCTGGTGCCTGGAAAATAGACGCAACAGATTTATAACTGAAATGTACAGCACATAACATTATTAAATCACGAAAGCTAACAGCAGCCATTCTTTAACATCACTCACAGATGAAACAGTGTATGGTATCATCACAACAAAATCTTGAGTTCTATTTTCATATCTATATTACTCCATCGCTATAATCTATCTACTACTTGGAATTTTAAAGAAACTAAGAACTTGGGAAAAGTATTCAGTTTTCATGATATATTGATGCATTGATGATGACATACTTTTCGAAGAATTTAACTGATTGAGAACTTCTACTTTAAATATAAAGTTTAGCATCTAGAGCAGAAGAAATGAGATGCATAACATTTGGGTGTGCAAAAAATTTGAGAGAATAGGACAAAACTAGCTGTGATGGAATTGCAATACACGGTGTTATGATTATCAACCAAACCATGAAATATGTAATTATCTTTGAGAGTCGGCTTTATATGTATATCTTGAGAAAAGATAATTGTGTCAAATGCTAGGACATTAAGCAGGTATTTATTAACATATTCTAATCATGCAATTAATGTAAATATAGCTTCAGGTGTACCTCAATTTCACCATGATATTGAAACGGCTAGACCTTGATTTACGTAAATCAGAATGGCGATCTTGGTTGGTGAAATGGACGAATTCCTGCATATCAACAGATGATATTAGGTTAAAGTAGCACTACGACTAACAAACTCTGGTAGAGTTTCATCAGCTCAGAAAACATCAAATGTTTGTAATCTCGTTTATAAGATGACAAGTCAAGCTAATCCAGTGTCACAGAAAGAAGCTGCATATAATCTCAAGAACAAAATGTTGCAATATGCAACCAAATGCTGCAGTGATATACCTTGAATGAGCACCATACTTCAGTCAAGGAAGATAGCGCAAGCTTGACTTGTAACAAAAAGCTAAAGATTTGAGCATATATCTTCAATGCACCAGGAGTCAAAACAATGCTCACTGGCCAATCTACTCTATAACCCAGACCTAAAACGTTAAACGACTGTATACCTGCCAGTATATACCATGCCTTAATCACTCGATCTTATATAAGAATAAGATGCATATATAACTTGTATTGAAGAAGAGTGGAATACCAGTTGCAAAACCAGGAAGAGCTGATGTGCCTTCTTCTTTCATGTACACAAACAATCTATCCTTATAATGGTCTCTTTCACATGAAGACTTCTGAACTGCGAGTTCTAGAAGTCCCTGAATTTCTGATATCCTTTTATCCGTCTCTGTAGCATACCATTTCTATAAAAACAAAAACAAAAAATTGGATCATCATGCAAAGCATAAAATCTTCTAGAAGAAGCCAAGGAAGAACATAGTACATGTTGCCAGAGTGACACAATAAACAAATCTGCCCAGTCTGCTGATTCCATCATGTGGTAGCGTCGCAAAGCCAGCAAATGTTCTTGTAAAGAGAAACCCTCTTCAAGTAGCTTAATTGTCAATTTACTGACATACTTATATCTACCCACAATAATTAAGGAGACGCATAAAGAAAACAATTCTAGCTTTGATTAGAATATTTTAGTTTCTACTAGTTTGAGATTCACCTCATTTATTTATTACTTACAAGGATCATGTTTAATTGAGGTTGATTCTACTTCTAAGGAATAAAGAGAAGCCCCGGAGACATAAAATGAGTCAAATTTTGTGTAGTCGATCGGTCAAGAAGTAATTATTACAATACAGCCCCAATTTGCTTAAGTAACTGGTTTAGAGATGAAAATATTCACAAGCAACAAAAAAAAAAATGAACCGCATACCAGAAACAACTGTGATATAAACTTTTAATGCAGAAAAGTTAAGGATACTGTAGTTGAATTTCCTCCAACAGGCATTTCTCAAGAACAAAATCTAAAGGTATCTCAAAAACTTCAGCCACGCCAGTCTTATGCTCAACAGGGCGGATATCACTTTTGTTTCCAGTTCCATCAAGAAGACTTTCCCAACAACCGCCACCAGATACATTCTGTAAAACTGCTTGTTCTTGTTTATCAGATTTCAAATCAGGAGGTGCATGTGCGTGGAATGAATTCTTCTTGACAGTCGGTGCTTCATTACCATGACCTTTAAAATGGATATTTTTCATATTAGCAGCACTATTGACTGTAGCCAAAAACTGATCACCCCTGTTAGAACTGCCTAACCTATCCACACATTCAGTAAATGGATCTTTCACAGACAAAAAGTCAAAAGAAGGTATACTGTATCTGGAACATCGTTTCCGAAGCTTGCTTGTCCCGAGTATCAGATTTGCATAATCACCCTCCCATGATGTTAAACTTCTTAAACTCAAAGCAACCCCACAGTCTGATGTGTTTTTTTCTTGGACTTCTGAGCTTAGATCATATTTGCTTTTGTAAGCAGAAGCATTTAACCATGTATCATCTACGTTCCCTATGCCATCACAAATAGGATTTTTTTCAAGGGGGCATCCACTATCAAATTGATCAGTAGGATATTGAGCTTCCATCATGCATGACAAATTCTGAATGGGAAGGCTGTTCACATTCATCCACGGATGTTGAGAGTGCAAAGAATAACCCAGCAAATCATCATCTTTTGATGATGCATGTGATTTGGTTCCCTTACCGGATGGACTATTGAAAGATGTATGTGATTTAATTTCTAAAGCAGACAAGTATTTTTTCTCTAGATCTTCTGAATCATGAAGAGAAGTAACCATCTTCTTGGATATATCTGGTTCTTCTTCCCCGTAGTTTTCTATAGATGAACATTCAGATGATTCCCATGGATCCTCCAAAAAAGAGGAATCCTCTGTCATGCTAGATGCGTCACAATCCACTGTACCAAGAGGCCTGATGGTCAGAAGGAGAACACTTAGGGAATATATAATAACTTTTGCAAAGATAAATAGAACAAATGAATAAATAAAGTTAATTACTATATGTATGCAAGCCAACGTGTCAGCAGGGCAATAGCAACTAAATGTTGATCAAAGCGCGCAAAATGTTACCTAAATCAAGGTACCCATTGGTGCGTGGTAGGGATGTGAGTGTATGGTATGCATAACTAGTACTATGTTACCTATCAGGGTTGGTGTTATTATGTTCATTACTTTGGTACACCATGCGCGATTGAAGAAATAATTAGGCCCATTATACTGTAAAGACTAGGTAGGCTCGAAACCTCAAATAAAGTAACTCCCAATACCGTCTTCCACGGGTTATGGGTCCCAATACCGTCTTCCACGGTGTAAGGGGGAGGTTGAGATGTAGACAGCCTTACCCCTACCTAAGGTAGAGAGGCTGCTTCCGGTTCTACTTAAGGAAGAAAAGGACCTCCAGCCTTTTTGTAGGGAGTGAGGATGGAACCCTTGACCTCTAGGTTGAGAGGCAAGGGGTTTTCCAACCCTACTATTCGCTCGAATAAAATATGTAAATAGTTATGAATATAATTAGTCAAGTGAATCTTCATAGAGTTATTTTTGTAATCAAACATTTATAATAAAGCACATATCCCGCACCGCATCTCACGTTGTGCCATACCGGGCTTATAGAGCTTGGGCTGGGAGACTAGTCCTTATAAGAATTGTGCATAGTACCTGAGTGAATGTGGTCGAGATACTTGGTATGCAATAAAGAAAAGGGTCATTTCTGGGTAAAAACTCACTTTCCCAAATTTTTAATCATTTCTGGGTAGAAACTCACCTTTTATGTCACCCAAATTTTTTTAGTCTTTTCAAAATGAAGATCCCCCACAATGTTATTTATCCTATCATACATAAACAGAGAAATCTTACAATTGATTTGTATACATCGCTAAAGAGGAGACTGATCCACCATTAGCTGCAGATGGAGCTTCCAGACTTCCTCTACCAGAAGTGGGTAATGTGGTGTATGGAATTACCTGTGAGCCATAGCATCCAGGTAATCAGTAACTTGAGATATAAACTTAAGCAACATTTGAGTAAGAACACTATACAGTATACACTGGCGAAGTATGTGACAATTACCGATTGGACCATGATGATACATACTCACTGGTTTCTAAAACACTATTTGAACAATATACAACATAGTAAGCATGAATAGGTTGGCATTTGATAAAATCACCTGATGATATTTGAATTCTAGGTTTGGCAAATGATTTTTGAGTTTTTCCATCATTACTGTGTAGTAATCCCTCCTTGCAAGTACCATCTTTTCAATCCCTTCCTTACTAAAAGCCATATCAAATGCATGTGACAACCGAGAGCTTGACATTCTACTCCAATAGGGAAGGAAGTCCTCATAAGTCCGGTTCCAACTGCCAACACCATCAGAAAATTCCAGCAATTTAATTAGTACTTGAAGCTGCTGACCAGCCCTTAAAAGCGGAATCAAAAAGTCCCTCAGGAAACAAGGAACAGAAACTCCATCATGCTCCTGGAATTAGAAAATGACATTGCAAGAATAAGCATCAAATCAAGTACTAAGACCATATTTTTAACGACGCTGAATAAAGAAATAAAGATACTAGAGTCTGGTATTTACCCTGATGGTGGCTGATGGAAAATCAATAACAACTCCAGTGTTAGAAAGTGAATAAGATTGTTCACTCTCAGCCTCGGCCACTATGAACTCATTAAAAGGATCAGTAATCTTGGCCTTGAAAATCCAGGATCTGATGAAATCAAAATACGGTTCACATGAGCGAACAAAGAGAGTTCTGAGCAGTGCGCAATGTGTTGGATCAGCAACCTAAAATGTTTACACCAAATAAAATAAGTGACAAGGCCAATCTTTCAATAACAGAGTATATAGCAGATAAGCATGTTGCATAACTTTTTATCGCTAACAACCATTCCAATATCCTGGAACTCATATTTTGAATCATCACTAGAAGAACCGAGCAAAGTCATAATCTATCATTGCACCATTAATTTCAAATTTTTTTGTATGAAGACTAGTATAACTAATCTGAAATCAAAACCAAGTTCATATTTTCTAATTAATTTGACCAGCAGTTATGCAATACCATCTAACAAAGAATAACGAGAAAGAAATGCTGACCTTGAGCTCCATATACAAGTAAGTAAGAAGATTTCCACCTCTTGGAAAGTCGCTAAGTTTTGTTTGTGTATCTAAATCCTCAAGCGGAGTAAGCGAAAAACAACAAGCTACTTTATGTACATTGCAGATGCTTCCAATAACCTCGATCTGATTCCTCAGTTCTTTCGTGTGAAGATAAACCTCCAATAGCGTAACTTCAGAATGTGCAACACTTGCAAGACAGCCTCTAGAGGACATGTTATCATTATTTGATGACCGTCTCAAAGCAACAGATGAAGATATAGTATCCAACGCAGCAATGTAACCTTCTAAAACATCTCCGACAGCAACTGCAAAAGCCTGGTTAACCAAACTGTATGGAGGACGATCACTTGCTTCCGCTTCTGACTCAGTTTGCTCATTGCTTCTCAACGTGGCATCATCCATATTTAAGTTTGTGAAATGATTAATAAATTTACGGAGGAAAAAAACTTCACACCCCATGCAGCCTAAGGATGTAAGTATCTTCTCAAGCGCAAGTGTGCTTACAGACTGGTTCCACAGACTAGGAATTCTGTGAAACGTTCTGTCTGTTGGATCAGAACGAAATTTTTTGCATAGTTTGTCAATGCTTGTAAGAGATGACTCTAAACCTTGCAGAGCATTCATAGCCAATCTTACTAAACTAGCCTCCTGAAGCATTCATGAAATCGTCAGTTCCTTAAAAGACACTGTGAAAGGAAAACCATGCATAATAATACAAACGATTCAGAAAACACAAGCTGTCACTGACTGGATTTTCTGCTACAAATCGAACGTGTTACACTAAACGCCAATTTGGACTATTACCATCCCCTTAGATTTTTTATTTTGTGTGTTGTGTTACTTGCTGGAATTTCACCCGTGAAAAGAGAACAAGCGACAGATGCTGGGGAGCTTAAAAAGTTTAGCGTACGTTTTTAACTACTAATCCAACGACTATACTGCTCAATCTCGAGATGGCAAAAATGTTGTGGTTCAAATCTAATTCATGAATAGAGACGACATATAGCACAAAAGTTTGTGAAATGTGGAATCTCAAAAACAAAATTTCACTTAAATTCCATGGCAATGACGTAGTACAAATTAAGAGCACATATACATTGGTCAATCGGGTCATGAGCAGCATGACATGTGGGCGTTTATCACATCTAATGGAAGCGAACGGTCTAATATCCAGACATTCTACGTTTCTATGTTGACACTACCACAAAAAATACGAAATTAAGCTACATGAACCCAACTCGAAACTCTTTACACTAACCTAACACAAATAAAGCAACACGAACTAGCAACAAAATTCAAGAGCTGTTTCGCTAACAGCAACGTCAAACGCCACGCGTAAAATGTGCCGATTAATAACGTATTAAGTATCAATCCCGAATAGTCAGCTAATATAAACATAAATCACATAATTGAGCTAAAATAACAGCATTGTATCTAAATGAGTCTTACAGAGACAGATGACGTGGCATAGAGGCTGGTTCTAGAAGAAGATGATGACGTGGCGGATAGGGGTCCACTTTCAGTAGGAATAGATTCCCAAGGTCTAGGTGGGAGATAATAAGGATCTTCGAGTTTTAGATTGTTTAGTATTGATTTTATATCTGTATCTACTACTGCCATGTCGCCGGAATTTTAAAATATTGTTAGGGTTCCGGTTGATTAATGGCCGGAAAATGGGAGTGAGTTTGAGATGGTGGAATGTTTTTTTGTTTTTAAAATGTTTCCCTCAACTTTTATGATTTTACCATAAAACTTTTATGGTTTTACCATCTTTTGAGTTTTTCACTATTTTTTTTAAGACCATAAGGTATAGTTTGGTACTTTGGTGACATATGTTAGCACTTTTTTTCATAACATCAAAATCTATCATGACATCAAAAACACCTTTCTCTTAGGCCGGAAGGCAAGGAAGGTCTTCACTCGCTTTACACATCAACGTCACGCCAACTTTCTCTATTTTCTCTCTTCCACTCACTTTCACCACCTTTATGCGGACAAGAGACTCACTTCCACTCACCTTAACTCATTTTTTTTATAAAGCAAACTGGTAGAAATTTGGTGGGCACGTGTTTCAACTAGGTGAGCCACTCACCTTAATTTGCCTAGATACAAGTGATTAGCGCGTGAGTGGTTTTGTTAGGCAAAGAGGTTCACGAGTGAGTGGTTCAAGGTAAGGTGAGTGGTTCATCCCTTGCCGTCTTGCCTTGTATCATATCAGAATCTGGTGCCATGTTACACCCTTGTACCTCACCATATTTTTTTATTATTCATTTATAGAAATAAATTGAGATTTGCAAGGTTTATCTTTATTTTTATAAATTAATTTATGAATTTAGTATTCATATAATTGGTTAATAGTTAGCATCTATCATACATTTATAAACGCAAGACACAAATAAGCAAACATGATTTTTAATTGGGCCAAGCCCAATGAACTATTGTTTAAGGTTGCACAACATGTCTATTCTCTTCTACCTCTCAAATGCACAACATCTCTTCTACCTGCTATAACTAAACACGCAAAACACAAGACATAAAAAAAAACACAAAACACACAAATGCACAAAGATAAAGACACATATAAACACACAAATAAACACAAGACATACAAGCACTTAAACACAAAACAAACAAAAAAATCCCACCGCGTGGGTTGGTGGTGGTGGCGCGAGAGGCTAACAGTCGAGATGAGGTATGGTTGTGGCGCCGTATGGGTTGGCTGGTGCCATGGCACGAAGCCATCAACTCACCGTACCCAGAGCTCTAAGTGACATTAGTCGAGTATCTCTCTCTAAAGTAATGAAAGTAAAGAAAATAAATTGAAACAAGCATGTATACTTTATCCATAGATAATCTATCTAATCTCTCATAGATTGTATTGTTTCGTATGGGGTTCGTAATCGTGTTTCGCCTAATATATAGATATTGCTACATGTGTTGATTTTTATTGCAAACACATAAAGGTGAATTGTATTCAAACGACACCCGTAGCAGAGTGTTTGAATTTTTGAAGTGACTTACTTAACTTGATTGGAGTAGTGTCTCAATTTTTATGTCAGCAAGTTTCAGAATTTACCAGTAAAAACAAATTATATTTGACATTGTAACTTCTTTAAGTTAGTCTACAACGTGTGAGTGAGAAGTATTCAATTGAAATTCGTTTTTTTCATACTAGTTGTTTCGTGAACCTCCTCTATATACTAACATACATACGCTATGTATTTCTTCATATAATGAGATTCATATTCTATCCATTACTAATGGCTCTTTTGTTGGTTTAATGGACATAAAATAATAGATGTGTGTTAGGATCGAACTCAAGACGGCGGGATTGCACACTTTACGTATGAGAATTAAAGTTTTAATAATTAAATACAAAATGTTGTATTTAGTTATTAATTACACAAAACAACTAACGAGCGTTAAGTAATTAATTGTAATGAACTAACGGTCGTTAAGTAAAATATGGAAAGGACTATAGATGAAAAACAGGAAACAAGAAAGATCTAGAAACCCTTTATGGGTTACTAAATTCGATGGGCTAGGGGTAAACCCAACCCAATCCCAACTTGTTCTCCAAGTTTTGTCATCCTATATAAACAAACCTAGGGTTAATTATTTTGTATCTCTCTTGTACACAATACTTAAACCCTAAAATCGTTTTCTTGGTTTCTTTTACTCCAACCGATCGGATCCTACACCATAAGGTCGATTACTTTTGTTTTTCAAAAACAAAATTGTTTTGTGTTAATTAAACTAGCATTTACTTTAATTCGTTAATAGCACGTGTGTACAAGAACGTGGTACAATCACACTATTGATTGTATCTTGGATTGAATTACAAAAAGGTAATGGGTAGTTCTTATAATCCTATAAACCCTAATTAGGGTTCATCTCAATTGCTAGTTTTGTGGAATTGATTCTTGTTCGGCTAGAATAAAAAAGGTACACATACTTTATGTTTATGTTAGTTAATTATTCATTATTCGTTCATATACGCTTCCGCACTTGCTTTGATGTTTATGTGTTTTTATATATGATTGTCATAGTATATAATTCCAACAAGTGGTATCGAGCCAGGTTTAATGAGTAATTAATTACTAAACACGTAAAAAACGAATATTGTATGTTGTTTGATATGATTTTTCTAGGGTTTTGGTTGTGATTATGTAAACCCTAATTTTAAGGTTAGGGCTTTTGCCCTAATTTGTTTTAAATTTATTTTTTCATGGATCGACCAAATTTTTTTTGGGTTGAAACCCTAACTTTTTTATGTAGACGATTGTTTTTAAATTGTTACTTGATATATTCATGAATAAATTGTTATGACATGAAATTGTATGCGATCTTGTGACTTACCTGAATAAATTGTTATGTTAAATCCATGAAAACGTGCATGTTTGGCATGGATTATTGTCGATATATATATTTAATTGTCAAGATTGGTTATGCGAAAATTAATTGTTAAGCCTTATACACATGTTTATTGTTTTGATAAATCTTGAATTGGGTAATACCTCAATAATATTAATGAATCAATTATGTGCAATTTGGTATATTTTAATTATGGCTTACGCAATCGATTCGTCGATGTATGTGGCTCACTTTCAATTGTGCGAGTGAAAGCCCTAGTTAATATATACATTAATTAACCTAGATATTGATTATTAATAGGTTTTATCAAATAAGTTGCATGTGGCTACTTGTTTACACGTATTAATTGTTAGTTATATGCGCATTGTTTTAAGTTGTTTATTTTTTATTATTACTTGTTTGTTTATTATGTGCAACAAGTTTTAAGCAAAGGGTAATTTTGAATAGAAAAATAAATTGGACTAAACAATGGTGAAATTTGATTTGTTTTTGAAGAGTCAAGTTTTCAAATGTTTAATTGATTGATATTGATTATTAATAGGTTTTATCAAATAAGTTGCATGTGGCTACTTGTTTACACGTATTAATTGTTAGTTATATGCGCATTGTTTTAAGTTGTTTATTTTTTATTATTACTTGTTTGTTTATTATGTGCAACAAGTTTTAAGCAAAGGGTAATTTTGAATAGAAAAATAAATTGGACTAAACAATGGTGAAATTTGATTTGTTTTTGAATAGAAAAATAAGTTGTTTATTTTTTATTATTACTTGTTTGTTTATTATGTGCAACAAGTTTTAAGCAAAGGGTAATTTTGAATAGAAAAATAAATTGGACTAAACAATGGTGAAATTTGATTTGTTTTTGAAGAGTCAAGTTTTCAAATGTTTAATTGATTGATGATTTTGGTACAAATAGTGAGAACGGCTCACCCAATTTGACGGACTGTGTGGGGATATGTTGGAATCACTCCTAACATGTATTTCAAGTGTTAGTAATCATTATGTAATATGTTGCTTAATTAGGCTTTTATGTTTGTATTAATGGCAAGGCTTATGTAGAAAGCCCATAAGCCTTGGCCCATGTCCAATAAGGATGGAAGGAACTAGTAGTGTTGCCCTAGTTCTCTTCCCCTATAACTACTCTTGTAAACCTTCCTTGGAAGGTTGGTTGTTCATTTGCACTTCAATTCCTACGCATAAACTTTCTCATTCCATACGTGTATTGTGTGTGTGTGTTTGTTCAACCAATCTATCTTTTCTCTATTTCCTACATATTGATGCTTGTGTTACATTATGGTGACCTAACAGTGGTATCCATCGCCATCTAGTTGGGTGAAACACTTTTGTTTTTGAAGAAACATTCTATACGCGTGGGTTTTATAAGTTTAACATTTCATACGCCTAAAAGCTTTAATTTTTACACTTGTAAACTCAAGATTCTTGTGGTTTAAGGTTTATTGGGTGTTAAAGTTTAAGTTTTTTGCATCAAGTTTCAAACTTTACGTGTGTAGATTAGTTTTAGCTTGGTTTTTGATTCATGTGGTTCATTCTACGCGTAAGGGTGATATTTGTTTTGGATCATCAAGTTTCAAACTTTCTTGTTATTTTGGTGATATTGAAACTATTTCATCATTAAAATCAGGTTACAAAACACTTTTGAGCATAAAAATCATTTTGGTGAAAGTTGGTACTTTCTACTCGTAATAAAACCCTATTCTTACTCGTAAGCACAAAGTCTATGCCTAAGCAGCAAGTTACGCGTAAGGAATTCATCACTTGATCTTCAAAGCTGTTGGTTTACTCAGTGTTTTCTTGCTTGGATAAGCCTGAAAATACTTCGACTTTGGATATCTTTTACACTGGTATAAGTGTAAAGGATTTTTGGGTAAAACCCTAGTTTTACGCCTAAGCTTAATACTTACGCGTAGAAACTTCTTTGCCTAAGCATTTCCTACGCATAAGCTTGTCTTACGCCTAAGGAAATATTACGCATAAGGTTTCTACTCCTAAGTCTTTAGTTTACGCCTAAGCTACGTTTTCTCACGTCTACGCTTAAGCTATCATTACGCGTAAACTCTTGTCTACGCATAAGTTGGGTACTACGCGTAAGGTCTATTCTACGCATAAGCTGGTTTCTACGCATAAGGTTACTTCATCCACAAACAAAGTTTCATTCGACTACAAAGATCCATCATCAACACAAGTTTCAAGATGTCTCAACCACCATACTCTAGCTAATTTCCTCATGAGTATCCTCAACAACAACAACCATTCTATCAACAATATCCTCCACCATCTCCACAACAATTGCAACAATTTCAACAATTTCCTAATGGAGCAAACCCTCTTCCACCACAAATGATTCAACCAAACCCTCGTCAACAAGTACAACATTATACCTACTTTCAAAATCAAGATCCCGCCAAGTATGCTATGAATGTTACAACCCCAAAGGAACCCTCTTGGTTTGCAAAGATGTGTGAAGCTTTAAGTAGCCAACAATCCATTCATGAAGCGGGATCCCTTGATAGACCTCCAATGCTCACTCCCGGTAACTATGATCAATGGGTGATAAGGTTCTTTAGGTTTTGTGATCTCAAGAAGCCACATGGTAAGTTTTGAAGAAGGTCATCCTTGAAGGTCCTTTTCAGATGCCTACTATCACTGTACCCGGAGATTCGAATGCTAATCCACCAAGAGATGATGTTACTAACATTGTCGGTCTTGATCAACTTACTACTGACCAACTTCTTCACTGAGAAGCCGATGAACTTGCAATGCAATATATCCTTTTGGGATTACCCAATCTGATACTTCTTAGTGTTGATGCTCAGAAGACTGCTAAAGTAATGTGGGAGCACATTCATCTTTTAATAGAAGGCACATAACTCAATCAAGAGGACATGGAATCCAAAATCTACTTGGCATATGAATACTTCATGATTGAACCAGGGGAGGCATTAGAGTCATATCATCATCGGTTCTCAGACATCATCAATGACTTAGATAAACATAATATCATAATGCCAAGGATTGCAATCAACACAAAGTTCCTGAGCTGTCTTGGTCCAGATTGGGAAAAGTATGTTACATTCATCCATCAAGCGAAGAATCTTCATCAAGCTACATACGGATTATTGTATGACTATTTGAAGCACCACCAAAAGGAAGTTAACAAAGAAAGAATCATCCGTGGAGTCCCTGCTTCGCCATCACTCCCGGATAATCAAACTCTTGCTTTGTGGGCTCAAGCATGTTATCCTCAATTTCCAACCTTGCCAACTGTCTTCACAAACCCTCCACAACCAACTGCTCAGATTACACCATGTGATCCATCACAGCAACAATCACAAGAAACTCAATTGGTTCCATACAACAACAACAATGATCAAGCACTTTACAGTGAATCAAATGAGGATGCAGAAGCCTTCGATGCATTGAATCAAGGATTTGTTATGATTGCAAGAGCCTCGGACGATTGCTAACAAATCCAACAACTAAATTCGCACCTCATCAAACAGAAGGAATCAAGCTGTTGTTAACAATGGAAGGGTTGAGGTTCAGAATCGTGGAAATGGTCGTCATATGAATAATGGTCAATGGTTTAATGTTAATGGAAGGAATAACATGGGTGCTCAACAACAACGGGTTCAAGTGGTTGATCATGAAAATGCTCAAACTGGGGTTACTAGTCTCCGATACTATAACTGCAATGAGAATGGTCATCTGGCTAATGCATGCCCAAAGCCGAGGATAAGAGGCAACGCTTATCACAAAGAGGCTCTACTCTTGGCTCTCAAGGATGAAGCTGGTGGCACTCTTACCAACAAGGAACAGAGCTTCATGGCTAATGCAGATTCTGATGATGACATGGAGGACTTGCAGGCTAATGTCGCTGTGATGTTAATGGCAAACATGCAAGAACTCCACATGAGTGACACAGGCCCAGTGTATGACACGACAGCTTATATAAGGTACCGAATCAAAACATACTAATTAATGATCTGATATCTCCGCCAACATCTGCATCCGACGAGGCTCAGAGTGTTCAACATGCATCTTCTACATCTCATTCCGATGATAATCAAATGGATCCCGTAGTTACAGTTGACGATCAAGATGACCTTATGGTTAACATTGATAATCAAGTTGACTCTGTGGTTATATTTGAGGATCTAAATAATGATCATGTTAAGACTCAAGTTGAACAAGATGTGTTGAACCTAAGACCTTGATAGATCTTTGAGCGCTCGTGGATTGTTAGTAATGTTTATGTAATCACAAACACACTAATAGAAAGTCTCTATTACTTGTATTCTAAAGCGGAAATCAAACACAAGTAAGAACACAGATTACTAAGAATACTTTGATCCTCTATGGATCTTTGAATAAAACTAAAACTTGTTTTTCAAACTCGTACATCATACATACTAATGTGTTCCTTTTATAGACAAGGAACCCTAAACCGTTTCACAAGAAACGTATATTCATAAAACTAAAAGAGATATGCATTATCACTTCCTAATAAAACTCATGCATATCCTAACTAACTATAAAATACGCGGAATATCTATATCCGCAGAAACAAACTACACGGTTTTACTACTTCCGCAGAATCACTTCTTCAGCAGAATCCAACACTTCAGCAGAATCCGTCAGCAGTATTATTCAGCAGAATTCTTATTCAGTAGAATTCCCAACAATCCTCCCCTAATCTTGAATTTGACATGGTTAAGTTCAAGATTCTTGATAGATCTTTAACACTTGACATCCAAGAGGATTGAATTCGAACATCAGCATCAAAGAATCAAAACAACCACATCTCTATGATGGCAAAATTGTGCAACTTCAGATCTTTGCAGCAACAAATGACAAAGTGTACATCAAAACAGATTAGTTTCATACTATTCTCATCACATCCATGTGTGTTAACTCATGTGAGAGGTGAATCATTGAAAATAATGGATTTGATGTCTCTTTACCAATAGCCATTACTACTGGAGTAGCCAAATGTTTAAGTCCGAAAACTATGGTACAATGATAACCATCTGATTTTTAGCAAATCAGCAGATATAAACGGATTTGAAATGTCTTTACCTGTAGCCGTTTGCTCAGGACTAGTCAATTCTTAGGTGGAAAGAATCACCTTTGGTGAATTGAGTACCAAATATGGTATTCCACTGCCTTTACCACAAGCCATATACTTGTGGGCTAGCCAATTCTTGGGATTCCAAAAAGGAATAATCCATGGTGAATTGATGACCATACAACCCTCAGAAATTAAGCATGGGTGAGTTGCATAAACTATGGTTTTTAGCAAACCATTACAGCTATCAACATATTTGATGTGTCTTTACCAAAGCTGTACCCTTTGGACTAGCCAACTCTTTGATGGACACAAGTCACATCTGGTGAGTTGATAACCATCAATGGAGTTATATACAACAAAACTGAATATACAAAGATTTTTTTTTCTTTTTTTTTACTAAGAATGAAACAAAGAAAGAACCTCGACCCTAATTTACAATCATCAACAACAAACATGTCTACCAAACCAGAAATCATCGATCTAACCTCCTCCTCATCATCATCATCATCCAGTGATGATTCACGCCCATTGTCTCGATACCCTTATCAAGATGAACCTCGACCTTCGAAGTCCCCCTTTCTCCCTTCATCTGAAAATGATAGTGTAGTGGATCCAAGTGATTCATATAGGGGTTCTGATGACTCCACAGAGCGTCTAGAGCCAATCTTCAATAGATTGGTGAGAGAGGAAGCGGAGAGGATAGCAGCAGGTGGAGAAAAACCCCAACCTTCACAACCCCAACCCCAACCAAGGCCACGTGCCAGAAATCTACCACTCCCAAAGACAAGAGAGGTGGTGATTGGTCTTCCTACTCCAGGGGAAAGGGCAAGGAGGCATAGGTGAAGGGAAAGGGAAAAGGGAAGGTGGAGTATAAGGTGGTGTGATGTTGCCAGGGACCAAAGATATAAAACTAGGTTCTTGAGCATCATCATCGTTTTCATCAATCCATCCTTTCCATTTTCATCTTCAGCTTCTTCATCGTACTGGTCATGCATATCCACCAGCTTTTGTAATAGATGATAGGAGCTAGAATATGTTTGGTAGATTTTGTATAAGGTTGGTCTTTTATTTCATTTGAAGTTGATTGTAAGCTGTAAATTATTTCTTGAATGAATGAACAACATTTCTTTTATATCTCAATGATTATCACTTGATCTTTACTTCAGTACTTCTCTTCAGTAGAAACAATGAGATCACTTGTACCAATGAGTATCACTTGTGCTTCTCTTCAATAGAAAACAAGCTTTAAGCTTACATGACCATATTCCCAATTAATCAAACTTGGTGAACTTCAACTTAAGATTAGTAACAGCTCATAAAGGCATTCTACAAAACAGACACAAAGTAGCAAACAAACCAAACCAAAACATACAAAACTTAAAGATCATTAGCTGGTTAGTGTTAGCAAACAAAAACATAAACAATAATATACAAAATTTACAAGTTTGACAACTACAATCCTCCCTTGAGGCATATGCCTCCCCGAGGCTTATGCATCCCCTCAAACTTTGCAATTAAGGGTTAAGCATCCCAATATGGACAACTAGGTGTTGAAACCTGGGTCCATCAAAAGCTTTAGTCTATAAATCTTCCACATTATCATCTGTGTGAATCTTAAGCACCCTTATCAAATGTTTTTCATATGCATCTCTTATAAAATGGTGTCTGGTCTCAATATGCTTAGTTCTATTATGAAAAACTGGATTTTTAACTATGCATATGGTACTTTGATTATCAATAAAGATTGTGGTGTTCATGAAATTAAACCCATAATCCAACAATTGATTTTGTATCCATAGTACCTGACCACAACAATTTGTAGCGGCAACATACTCTGCTTCAGTAGATGAGGTAGTAACAATAGTTTGTTTCTTGCATTGCCAAGAAATCAATCTTCTTCCAAGAAATTGGCAACCTCCAGTTGTGGATCTCCTATCCAGATTTGCACAAGCATAATCACTATCACTATATGCTTCCAACCTAAAAGGAGACTCTTTTGGGTACCAAAGACCTAAATTGGGTTGGCCTTTTAGGTACTTGAAGACCTTTTTGACTGCATTCAAGTGGGAAGTAAGTGGAGTGACCTGATGTCTAGAACAAGCACTCACAACAAATGTAATGTCAGGCCTAGAAGCTGTCAAATACATCAATGAACCAATCATGGATCTGTATAAGTCAACATTCACAACATGATCTGGTTCAAGATTGTTCTTTGGTTTTGAAGCTTCATAAGGTGTAGTGGCAGTTCTGACATTTTCCATATCAAACTTCTTCAAAATGTCTCTCACATATTTATCCTGACTGATAAAAATACCATCAGGTTTCTGCTTAACTTGTAGACCCAAAAAGAAAGTAAGCTCCCCCATAGCACTCATCTGAAACTCTCCCTTCATAAACTCCTCAAACTCCCTGCACCAAGCTTCTTTAGTGGAGCTAAAGATAATGTCATCCACATAAACTTGCACAAGAATGATATCTCTGAAATTCTTCTTTATGAAGAGTGTTTTGTCAATAGCACCTCTTCTGTAACCATGCTTCAGCAGAAATGCAGATAGCCTAACATACCATGCTCTTGGTGCCTGATGTAGTCCATAGAGAGCTTTTACAACCTTGTATACATGCTTTGGATTATCTGGGTCTTCAAATCCTTTGGGTTGAGTGACATATACTTCTTCTTCAATTTCACTATACAGAAAAGCACCTTTCACATCCATTTGATAGACCATGAACCCCATATAAGATGCATAGGCCAAGAAGATTCTAATGGCCTCAACTCTAGCTACAGGTGCAAAAACTTCATCATAATCAATTCCTTCCTCTTGCCTGAACCCCTGAGCCACTAATCTTGCTATGTTTTTTTACCACAATACCCCTTGCATCTCTTTTATTCTTCAAAATCCATTTTGTCCCAATTGCAATCTTCCCATCATGTAGTGGTACCAGTATCCAAACCTGCTAATTCTTGAATTGTTGCATCTCATCTTGCATTGCTTCAAGCCAACTTGAATCTTCAAGAGCTTGAGAAACACGGGCTGGTTCCACTTGAGAAAGAAAGCAAGCAAGCAGACAATGCTTAAAGTCTGTGTGATTGTCCCTTTGCTGTTTTGAGACATAGGAAAGAAAAGCAACTTGACCATACTTAGAACTTGTCACAATACTTCTAGTTCGAACAGGTGCTTGAGGATCACCAATAACATTTGATTGAGGATGAGCAATGTTGATCCTTTTGGTAGCAGAGGGGTTGACATCAATTGTGGTGTCAAGATTGTTCACAGTTGGTTCAAAATCACTGTCATAGGAAGTGGAGGTGAAGATTCCAGCTTTGGGTTGGTGATTACCAAGATCTTAAGAACTTGGAAATCGTGTATATGGTTCTTCAAAGTCTGTGGACACACTAGTAGAAATGGGAGTAGAACTGGGAGAACTGTCGCAGAATCCTGGTTTCCACTGACTGCTTGTGCTGATTGTCTGATTAGTGCCTCAGCATCTCTTGCAAACTCCACACCAAGCTTCTCAGCTTCTAGATTGGCTACATGCTCTTGCTTCTTGAGTCTAGCAAGTCCTCTGCATAGTGTGACTCATCTTCATTCTCATCAGAAGTTACTTTAGAACTATCACCTGCAAAATGGTTAGGGGAAAAGGAAGGTACAACAATGGATTGTTCATCATGCTCAGACTCACTATCTGAGTCATCATCCAGGGTACCTGTATTGTCAGTGGGAGACTCTTGTGTACCTGCAGATTGGTTAGCAACATATCTAGTATAACCCAAGTAATCATTAAGTAATCCAGGTCAAAGGACCAAACATGACCTTGTCCCTGAACATTAGGCTTATCTTCTAGGTATCTCAGGTTAAGAGTCTCCTCAATCTTTTTAGCATTTAAATTATATACCCTATAAGCCTTACTATGAGCTGAATAACCCACAATATACCCCTCATAAGCTTTCTCATCAAATTTTCCTAGTGGATCACTAGTGTTCAAAATGGTCACTTGACATCCAAAAGGTTTGAGGTAATGAATATCGGAACTTTCCCAAGGAGAAGTTCATAAGGTGTCTTGAAATGAGGTCTAGTAATTGATACCCCTTTCAGAACATAACAAGCAGTGCTTGCTGCTTCAGTCCAAAACATAGTAGGTAATTTAGAGTCTGCAAGCATGGATCTTGCTGCCTCTATTAAGGTCCTATTCTTTCTTTCAGCAACCCCATTTTGTTGTGGGGTTCTTGGATTGCTATAGTCCCGTTTTATCCCTTTAGACTTACAGAGTTCTATTAATTCAGCATTTTTGAACTCTGTCCCATTATCACACCTAATACCTTTAACCTTTTTGTTTAGCTGGTTTTCAACAAGGGTAATGAATTCTTTTAAAATCTGAGATGTTTCATCTTTAGTTTTCAAAAAGAATACCCAACAAAACCTGCTATAGTCATCAGTGATTACCAGGCAGAAGTACTTGTGATCAATACTTCTGATTTGGGTTGGACCAAAGAGATCCATATGCAGCAACTGAAGAGGTTCGGAGATAGAGCTCACAGTTGTAATGGCTTTGTATGAGGCTCTGTGTTGCTTTCCTTTGTTGCAGGCAACACAATTGTGTTCATTGGTGAAGACTTTGGAAGGAAGTCCTTCAACTAGACCAAGTTTAGAAAGCTTGTTAATGGTCTTGAAGTTCACATGAGCCATCCTTCTATGCCATTTTGTAGACTCCTCCAGGGATGCTTTAGCCACCAAACATGTTAGGTCACCTTCTGGTTGAACATCATTCAAATTGAATGTGTATAAATTGTGGTTTCTGGGAACTCTCAGCAGAATTGGTGTATCTTCTGGAAGTGTGAAGTCTTTAGAGAGCACAAGACATTCATCCTCAGAGAAGAATACTTTGTTCTTGGTGTCACAAATTTGTGATACTGAGAACAAGTTGAAATGTTGCAGTTCCTTTACTTAGTACACATTCTCAAAATCCAAATGAGGTGTTCTGATGGTGCCTTTCCCAGTGATTCTACCATCTCCTCCACCAAAAGTCACATTGCCTCCTCCTTCTATGGGTACAAAATCATGCATCTTCTCTTTGTTTCTGACATGATTCGGAACAACCACTATCTACAATGCCTACTTCTTTACTCTTCAGAGGATGATCCTACAACAACAACAAAAAATATACAAAATATTAGTACACTTTGGAGACTCAAGTCATCACTGACTTGAGCCTGCCTTGTGGATCATAAGATCTAGGCCATGTAGATGTATAAGATCTACCATTATTCTTGGGCCTCCTTTGAAAATTAGGTCCCTTTTGAGTCCAAGAACAACCTGTTGAGGGCTTCACAGCAGTATCCCAATATCCCCTTCCATCATACATTGAGTCAAAACATCCAGGCCAATAACCATTTTGAAAATATGAACTAGTTGGTCTCACATTTGGTCTAGCAACAGATCTTCTCCAAGCAGATGAAGAAGGTTTATCAGCAGCATTGTGTTTGCTGGTTTTATGAGTTGCTTGTGGAACAAAAGATGGTATATCATTAACATTTTTCCACATTGGTCTAGGTTTCTTTTGACTAGCATATACACCCATTCGTTGCTCATGAAAATTACAATCCTTAATCAAATGAAATTTACTTCCACAAACAAAACATTTCTTCTTTTTAGAAGATTTATTCAAAGTGAAAGATGTTTCATTACATTCAAAAGCATTCAAACCACAAACATTAATGTAATTGTTTTTAGCAGAATTAAAGGCATTGTTTTGCAAAGAATTAAATGACAAGGCTTCAGAGGAAACTGTCTTGGAATTTGATTCCTCAGCAGCAACTCTAACAGGCTTGTAGGGAGTCTTGGGTGTAGGCTTGGGTGAGGTCTTGGGATGGTCTGACTTTTCACTTGAATCACAACTGGTAGATGTTGTAGACCCTTGGTCGAGGAGGACTTGTCACTGTCCGAACAAGAGACAAAGTCAGTAGATGTAGAATCGGGGTCCGCAAGTCTATTGACTTTTTGCCATAAAGATGGTGTGATCCATCAAAGTCTATTGTGATGGAAAGTTCAGTGGGCATATGTTCTCCTCTAATAGGTCCAGGTACAACATGTAATTCTCCTTCTTTTACGTAATTAGCTAATCCTGCTGGTGTAGATTGGTTCACAGTGAACAAAACACGTCAAGTTATCTCACACAAGCTAGCCACTTCTAAGCCAACATACTCTTAAAACGGTTCTAAACCTATCCCAGAGTTTACAGATTGACTACCATAGAGTAAGCTAGCTAAATTGTCACCTGACATTAACCATGCTTTATGTCTAGCTAGTTCCTCATCTAGTTTCTTTTTCAGCACTTGGTTTTCTAAACTACATTTTCTTTCTCAAGACGCTTTTAAGTCAATTCTAGTACATTCCAAATCACTTTCTAACACCCTTATCTTTTCATCATAAGCAAGTTGATTCTTTTGAAACCAAATTTTTTTGTCTTTCTATAGTTTTTAAAGCCTTTTTGTAAGCCTCAACTTCGACATAACATTCATTATATTTAGGTTTCAATTCATCATAAGCTTCCTTAAGTTCATTATATCTTTCACTACAACCAAAAACACAATTATGTACCAGAGATGCCCAAAAGGCAAATTGATCATGCTGATCCTCTTAGAGTATTTTCCAAATCCACTTGAACTGAAGCTTCATCATTATCAGGCTCATGCATCTTCCAGTTGACATGGTCATCCAGAGTGACCAAAGCTTGGAGGATCCAGCTTTTGGTAGTTCCAACTTCCATTTGATTCTGCAGATAGGTAGAATACCTAACCTCATCACCAGCCTTCCTATCCTTGCATTCTCTTGAGAAGTGACCCATCTAACCACAGGTATAGCGCTTGACTTTCCTTCTGTCAAATCTTGCTGGATCTCTTCCCTAGAAACCAAACTTTCTCCCAGCCTTACTCTCAAACTTCTTGATGTTCACTAAGAGCATGGCCAGTTGCCACTTTAAGTTCATCTCTTCCATATCAAGTGGATCCACCTGTTCAAAATCCTCAAAATCTAGTTGCTGGGATTTTCATAATCAGCAGCAAAAGAGTGAAGTACATCTTCCAATACACCACTGGATTTAGGTTGAGAATTTGATGTAGTGGTGATGTAGGATGATGATGCTGAGGAATTGGGCTTGGAGCATAGGTCATCTTATTTGAGGAGGTGCTAACAAAAGCTGAGTGAGTGGGAGTGGATGAACGAAAGGGACTTCTGACATCAGGCTCAAGAGTTTTAAGTCTGTTGTAGAGATCATCAAAAGTGAGCATATCTAGCCCACCTTTAGCTTTGAGTGCAATGCTTACTTGCAACCAAGATGGAGGTAAAGATCGTAAGAACTTTGAATTGCAATCCTCATTGCTGGCCGGCCTTCATCTGATTCAATTGACTCAAAATCCTATGGAACCTGTCATATCCCTTGTGGATACCTTCTTCCTCGGAGATTTGGAATTCTTGAAAAGTTGTTTCAATTGATTTCCTCATCCTCTTGACTCATCGCCCACCAAACCTAGCCTTGATTGCCATCCAGATGTCCTTAGCATCCTCCATGTAGTGAAAGTCACCCATGTGATCATCTGGTATAGCCTGAAGGAGAATAGTTCTAACTTTATTCTCTCTCTGAATAGCTAGTATCTCTTCAGCAGTTTTGGGACCAACGATGGTAATAACACCATCAGCATCTTTGACGCACTCCTTCAAACTGTTACCCTTATGGACAACTTCCCAAAGATTCCAATCAATATTGGTGATCCAATTCTGCATCTTCATAGCCCATAATTCATACTCCTCCTTCTTGAGGTATGGGAACTTTGCATTGTTGTTTGTGAGATTGAGTTGTTGCAAAGATGTGGTGTTTTGATTGTGAGTAACTTCTGATCCATCGTCTGACCCAGGCATTGTTATGGTTGTTTTGGTTGTGAGGGTGTAAAGAAAAGGATGTTCTTAGTATCACAGAGACTCTCCCGAGGCTCTGATACCACTTGTTGAACCTAAGACCTTGATAGATCTTTGAGCCAGGATTGTTAGTAATGTTTATGTAATCACAAACACACTAATAGAAAGTCTCTATTACTTGTATTCTAAAGCGGAAATCAAACACAAGTAAGAACACGGATTACTAAGAATACTTTGATCCTCTATGGATCTTTGAATAAAACTAAAACTTGTTTTTCAAACTCGTACATCATACATACTAATGTGTTCCTTTTATAGACAAGGAACCCTAAATCGTTTCACAAGAAACGTATATTCATAAAACTAAAAGAGATATGCATTATCACTTCCTAATAAAACTCATGCATATCCTAACTAACTATAAAATACGCGGAATATCTATATCCGCATAAACAAACTACACGGTTTTACTACTTCCGCAGAATCACTTCTTCATAATCCAGACTTCAGAGAATCCGTCAAGCAGTATTATTCAGAGAATTCTTATTCAGAGAATTCCCAACAAGATGAACCTTTATCTAATCCGCATCTTGAGCTCATGACCAACTTAATTCAGACCACCCAATCTCAATTGGAAAAGTGAAATGACATCAATAAGAAACTGCAAGATAAAATTGCACTGTTGACTAAGGATAATGAATGCTATAAGTTCCAACTCAACATTTTTGAAACTAAAGAGAAACGTGAAAAAGGTTTTGAGGTCGCTTTTGCAAAATCATACCAAAATGAAAATCTTTGGAAAAATAGATATGTGTTCTAGTTGCCTCCAAGAATGCATTGCTTTCTCAAATAGAATAATTAAAATATGATCATAAACAACAACTTAACGCTCTCACTTCGGAAACTCAAAAAGCCAAGTCAGAGTTGTTAACTTGTCACAAACAGTTTTGTGAGCACAAAAAGCATTCGAGGAAACAAATAGATGACTATCTTGAGGAAATTGTCGACTTACAACACAAAATCAAAGAGTTTCGAAATGTGGTTTATAAACATGGTGAGTCAATCACAACAATTCAAAATTTCTCTTTTAAACCAAATCCAAATGGATATGGACCAATTCTTGCTGATTACCAACCAAGTTTTTCACATAGAGCATTCAAACCAAATCCTCAAGTTTACAGTACAGAACATAGAATTGATGACTCAATTATGAGTGTTGTTGAATATAATCGTATTGAGGAATTAGATGCAAAAGACGAGAGTCGGTCAAAAATGGAAAATGCTGTTTAAAACAAACCATTTAACTATTCCAAAGCCATAACTTTCGTCATACAACAGGATACTTCTAACACACCTTGGGTTATCACACCTAATCCTGAGTCCTCCTCTCATGATGGTCCCCATTCCAATGTTGCACAAATTAATGGTCCTTTACCTTCTTTTAGTGAAATAAAGCCATTAGCTTAACGATGTCAAGTTCTAAAATATTTTGACACCTTTATGTCTGACATCAAACTTTTGGAACATGCAATTAAAGTTCATTCTGAAATAAAAGCTAAACATTTTCAATCGCCATTTGCGCGACAACAAAGGGATATTTTTCAGAAAGGGCTTTTACCACATGTCCGAAATCTAAAAATGTGTGCAATTTATTGGGAATGGGAACTTCAGAAAGAGATTGGACTTATGGAAACAGTTTTCGAGAAAACCAAAACATCGATTTCAAATACTAAACATAAAAAGAAAATGTTGAGAAATCATGTTGACCGACTCTTGGAAGATGTTATCTGTGCTGATACCATAAATGTTGTGCTATTACATTCTGTTGCATATGCATTTGATTATATCGTTGTTGATTCTGTTGATTACGTTGAGAATACCGATAATGTGTCACAAATCGAATCTTTCAAAAATGAAAATGAGCGATTGTTAAATGAGCTTTCGAATGCAAAACTTCGTCTTCAATGGTGTCAAAAAGATTGTCAAAATTGAGAACTTGCTTTGCAAAACAAAATCAACCAGTTGCTCAAAATCTTTTGATCCAAAAATAGAACAACTGGATGATGAAAACGTGTCTTTAAAGTGTCAAATTTCAAAATATGAACAAGAAATAGCCAAAGTCAAAACAGAATATGGTGTCATATTTAATTTGCTCAAAAAGACTCGTGCTAAAGCGTCAAAAGATACTGATGATCATCTTGCATATACCAAAGAAGTCTTACGAAATAATGGAAACACTCGCTCTGAAAATCAAGATTTGTTACACACTATCCATGACTTAAAAGCTGAGTTGGTAAAACTTAAGCAAGATAGGATTAGTAACACACATGTACTTACCCCTGGATTGCTTAAATTTGACACTAGAACGCCTAATGACATACCACAAGATACTAATGTGCTTCCTTCTACTGAAACATGAATAGTTGCCTCTTTTCCCAACGTTAGCACTTCACAGCTTAAGAGCAAAACCAGGAAGAATAGGAAGTTGCAACGTAAGAGAAGAACAATAAAGACCTCTGAAGTAGAACACCTTAGGACTTTGAATAAAACTCATGTTGCACCCACTTTAGACATTGCGTTAGCCAAATGTAATAGCCAAAGTGATGTAACAAATTCTAAACCTTTAAGTACTTTGAATGTTATGTTTGAAGCATCTTGTGTTGGTTGTCATAAAAGCATGTTTTCTGGTTGTCATGATAAATGTGTTGCTAATGCTATCTTATCTCGTAAGCGGAACAATAGAAAACAAAATACCTCTAGGCCCACTAATGCTTCTAAGTCTGTGCTAGGTAAACCGCCTACTAATGTTTTTGATACGCTCATTGATGTACCCATAGAACCCACTTCACCTCCTAGGAAGAGAATATTACCTAGTGCATTCACTAAGACGAAAGCTAAGACAAGTTGGACCTGGCAGAGATGGTTACAGAACATACCAGGATTTAAATGGATTTCGAAGATCATTAACATGTGTGTGTCTAATGTAACTATAACGGAACCCTCTAACTCTTCGGGTTCCAACTCTACTTCTATTCCACTTGTGTCATCTGTGTGTAATGCAGGTGATACAAATCATCCTCTGGATTGTTGATAGCGGATGTTCCCGACACATGACATGCAATCTCAAACTTAATATCAAACTTTGTCTCAAAGTTCATTGGCACTGTCAGGTTCGGGAATGATCACTTCGCAACTATCATGGGCTACGGAGATTACATCAATGGGAACATCAAAATTAGCAGAGTCTATTATGTGGAAGGTCTTGGTCACAATCTCTTTTCTGTCGGTCAATTTTGTGACGGAGATTTGGAAGTTGCTTTTAGGGAGAAAACTTGTTTCATTCGTGATCTACAAGGAAACGATCTTATGTCTGGAAACCGCACATCAAGTCTTTACACAATCTCAATGCAAGACATGATTGCTTCTTCTCCCATATGTCTACTTTCTAAGGCAACATCTACAAAATTTTGGCTATAGCACCGTCGTCTTTCACACTTGATCTTTCAAACCATAACCAATCTTGCACGTTACAAACTTGTTGAAGGTCTCCCAAGATTTCGGTATTCTAAAGATCATCTATGCTCAGCTTGTGAACAAGGGAAAAGCACTCGTGCTCACTTTCCTTCAAAGGTGGAACACAGCTCCCAGCATGTGCTTCATCTTCTTCACATGGATTTGTGTGGCCCCGATGCGTGTGCAGACGATTAATGGCAAACACTACATTCTAGTAATTGTTGATGACTACTCAAGATGGACTTGGGTTTATTTTCTTCGAAGTAAAGATCAAGCTCCACAAATGATCATCACCTTTCTCACGAAAATTCAAGTTCAGCTCCGGAACACAGTCAGACAAATCCAAACAGACAAAGGAACTAAATTTATGAATCAAAATCTTCGTGAATACCATAAGAAAGTGGGAATTGAGCATCAAACATCAATTGCATGGACACCAGAACAAAATGGAGTTGTTGAAAGACGAAACCGTACGTTAGTGGAAGTTGCAAGAACGATGTTGATAAATGCTAAACTTCCAGATTACTTGTGGGCTAAAGCCGTGTCAACTGCATGCTACACTCAGAACCGTTCTATGATCACTAAACGCCACAACAAAACACCTTATGAGCTTATCCATAACCGCAAACCAAAGCTAAAACACTTTCATTTATTTGGTTCTCTTTGTTACCCAAATAATGATCGTGATGACTTTGGAAAGCTCAAGGCTAAAGCTGACATTGGAGTCTTTGTTGGATACTGTGAAAACTCTAAGGGATTCCGGATCTGGAATCGTCGTACAAGGGAGATTATGGAAATGATTCATGCCAATTTCGATGAGCTTACTGAAATGGCTTCTGATCAAAACAGCTTGGAACCCGAACATAACTGTCTAAACTTCCCCCAAACCCCATCATCAGCTAAACCAAGCTTACAGCTTACTCGTCGTCAAATGGAACGAAATTCTATTTGCTCCTCTGTTTAGTGATGATATTGATCAACGTGGTCTAGATATATCACCTGTTTCCGCTGCTCAACCTGATAATAATCAAATACCTGATACACCTGCAATAACAACAACTGTTGAAGAAGCACCTCCAATTGATTCTACAACAACAGCCGAACAAACCGCATCCAATGACGCTGATCCAGCTGATGATCTTCTGAATCATGATGTACCTACACCCGCAGATTATGATCCAAATGCCTTCTTCAATCCTTTTACTAATGAAACTGCCACTTCTGATGTTGCGGAATCATCTACAAGCCATTTGAATCCTCCCAATCTGCATAATGTATATCAACATCAACCCTCCACACATCGTTGGACTAAAGACCATCCTCTTGTGAACATCATTGGAAACCCGAATCAACCAGTCGTAACTAGACAACGCCTTCAGACTGACGGTGAACATTGCATTTATGCACTTACCGTCTGCCAATCTGAACCCAAAAACATTAAAGAAGCAATGACTTATGACAACTGGATTGAATCCATGCAAGAAGAACTTAATCAGTTTAAACGTCTTGAAGTATGGGAATTGGTTGAAAAACCAACAGGGGTCTATGTTATTGGTCTTAAATGGATTTGGAAAAAAAAGTTGGATGCTGAAGGTACAATTATCATAAATAAGTCACGTCTGGTGGCTACGGGTTATAGACAAGAAGAGGGGATTGACTTTGAGGAATCCTTCGCACCGGTTGCTAGACTTGAGGCTGTACGGATTTTTCTGGCATTCGTGGCTCACATGAACATAACGGTCTATCAGATGGATGTTAAAACCGCTTTTCTGAATGGTAAACTGAAGGAAACGGTCTATGTTAGTCAGCCAGAAGGATTTATTGATCCAGAGTTCCCTAATCATGTCTACAAACTGAACAAGGCTCTCTACGGTCTCAAACAAGCTCCTCGGGCGTGGTACGATGAGTTGTCATCCTTTCTCCTATCTCATAATTTTGTTAAAGGATCCGTCGACCCAACACTGTTTATACAATATCACGGGAACACTTTTTAATCGTTCAAATCTATGTGGATGACATCATTTTTGGGTCAACACATAAAAAGTACTCAAACACTTTTTCAAAACTTATGAAAACACATTTTGAAATGTCAATGATGGGTGAACTTACGTTCTTTCTAGGACTGCAAGTTCATCAATCACCCCGTGGTATTTTCCTAAGTCGGTCCAAATATGCTCTTGAAATTTTAAACAAACATGGACTGCAAAGCTGTGATACCTATGCCACACCAATGGTGCATACCAAAAAACTGGACGCTGATTTACATGAGAAATTGGTTGACCCTACCAAATACCGAAGTATTATTGGGTCTCTCATGTATCTAACATCCAGTAGACCTGACATTGTGTTTGTTGTATATCTTTGCTCCCGTTATCAGTCAAGACCAACTGAAACTCACTTCTCTGAGACTAAACGAATCCTCCGATACATCTAAGGAACCATTAATTTGGGGATCTGGTATCCGAAGGATTCTGGTTTTGAACTGATAGCTTTTTTAGACGCTGATAACGCAGGTTGCTTAGATTCTCGGAAAAGTACTTCAGGTGGTTTGCAATTCCTTGGTGATAAATTGGTGTCATGGCAATCGAACAAACAAGATTGTACATCGCTGTCCTCAACCGAAGCAGAATATGTAGCCATGTCGGCGTGTTGTGCTCAAGTCATTTGGATGAGAACACAACTCAAAGACTATGGTTACGTATTTGACAGAATTCCGGTATACTGCGACAATCGAAGTGCTATTGCGATCTCATGCAACACCGTTCAACACTCGAAGTCCAAGCACATCGACCTTCAATATCATTTCATAAAGGAGCATGTGGAAAAGGGTACCGTTGAATTATATTTTGTGCGAACTGAACACCAACTGGCGGGTCTTCTCACCAAAGCCTTAGCTCCTGCTAGGTTTACTGATTTGATCCACCGGATTGGCATGAGGTGTTTTACTCCAGAGGAACTGGATGAACTATTAACACATTCTTAAAACCAGTCAAACACCAAAACCTCTTTTATAAATAATTTATCAAAAACAAAAATAGAAAAATATAAAATCTGATAAATTTCAAAAATATTCTTCTACCTAAATTTCTTCCAACATTGCAAGTACAATTGTTCCGTCAACACTTTGCTCTTTCAAAAATTTCAATTATTTTCTCAGACAAGTATTGAGGGGGAGAATGTAAATATTTTTCTGTTTCATAAAACCTTGTACTTGCATGTTACCCTATTTTGGTTGTATCTTTGATAATGGTGGATACGTTTCTTGTTTCTTAACACTCCTCGGACTCCGATTTGTAAAATTTCTCTATTTCTAAAGTCAAAGGGGAGTGTCGTCAAGTTTCTTTCCAAACATCACGTTTTGCTTAACCAAAATGGAAGTTATGGGCTGTAGGTGAAAATGGTTGAGGTGGAGGGACTATTATTGTCAAAAAGATGAAACTCATTTTAATACATAACATTTCACCTAACTATCTTTAACATTTATTTCAAACATTAACTTCTCAACAACCATATCACACGCCTAAAAATTCAATCTCAAATCCGTGCTTCAATCATCTAATTTGTAAGTGTTAAAAGTTTCATTGAATGATTACAAACATAGGTTTTAAACCTTATTCAAAACTAATGGTTAGATTTTAAACTAGAGGTGATTTTGTGTTCTACGCATAAGCATATGAACATGAAATCACTATGGGATGTTTATGATGAAAAAGATAGTATCTAAGTAGTTAACAACATGTTTTACAAACATTTTCATCAAGATTTTCAACCCATAAAACGTTTTTGATCTTACTCTTGGTTTAAGGTTTATGCGTGGATTTGGGGGTTTTCTATTGTGAGTGTTTCTAGACAATTAACAGCTTGAGATATGTTTGTTACATGGTTAATTTACCAAATGCACCTTTGAATCTTATCCAGAAACATCTAAATTGCAGAATTAGACTTTATGGTTTATGCACTCGTTGAAAAGGGTACTTTGGATTCATGGCATTATTGATGTTAAAACCTGTTGCAAACTAGTCATATTGCCTCTAAGGTGTCCCAAAATTCATTTGGTGGATTTTCCATGGCTAGATTTCTTACGAGTAGGATTTGAAATTATAGGGTTTAAGTTTACGCATAGTGTTATCCTACGCGTAACTAGAATTGACTTATGATACCATGTGATGTTGATAGTGTTTGAATAACTTGTTAATGGAAGTGTTATGATTGATCTATTTCAGGTTTTACGCGTACCAATTTAGAATCTAGGGTAAAATGGCCTTTACGCTTAAGGATCACCTTATGCGTAGACGTTACGCATAAGAGAAATCTTACGCGTAACTTATACGCATAAGGTTCTACAATGGGACTACGCATATCCTGTGAAGGATTTGCGTAAACTTGGACTCTTACGCCTAAGGGTTACTCTTACGAGTAAACCTTACGCGTAAGTCACTAACCTATGCTTATGCGTAAGCTTTATGCCAAGAGTCCATTCCTACGCGTAAGAGTGACTCCTACACATAAGCTTAATCCTACGCGTATGGTTATGCTGTTTACGCATAAGCTTACAATCCTACGTTTAAGCCAAAATTATAACTTAACTTATGAAATGTTACGCGTACAAACTTGTAATAAGTTACTCATAACGTCACAAGACCAAAATGTCACTAATAAGTAAAAATGGTTAAAATGTTGTGTGAATGAGTGAAAATTTAGTGTTTAAAATTCAAAATTAAGATACTCATGTAACTGATCAAGTCAACTTTGGACTATTGGACAACATGTGACTTTGGACTCGTAACATTCATTAACATAACCAATTCAATAATTAGACAATAAAATCAACTTTTGACTAACATAATGTCTTTCGATATGTTGGTTCTTTTGTCTCAATACCTTTCAGATCACGATATGGACGTCATCATGGAAAATATCAACGCTCCAAATGAGCTCACAATGGAAGATATATTCCCTACTGATTATAGCAAGACAATCGGAAAGAACAATCTCAGGGTCGATTTTGAGAACTTCACTTGCTCAGAGTCTTCATGCAGGATTGATGTGGATATTCTCAAGACTCATCCCTACAACAACATGCTTACCAACTCTGCAACCGTGCCAGAAATCTACATTCATCAATTTTGGCACACAATGAAAAAGGTGGATGGTCATGACGCTGTCACCGTGACCCTTAATGATAAGGAAGTCACCGTTACTGTTGCAGATCTTCGGTCAATTCTTCTTCTACCTGCTATCGAGGCTGCTGACTATGTGGCAGGTCCAAGTGAAGAGGCTACCATTCAATTCATGATCGACATTGGACATGATAAAGCTGCCGGGGTTATCACTAGACATTCCTCTATGGATCTGAAGAATATTCCTCAACCTTGGAGAACACTATATATTATGATTGCCAAGTCTGTGTCTGGAAGAGACAGCGGTCACGAGCATCCCAAACTTATGCATCTGCAAACCTTCTGGGGCATGGTCAACAAGCAGCACATCGACTTTGCCAGTATGATATGGGAAGACATGATGTCCCATCTCAAGAAGCCCGGGACAAAAGTTCCTTTTATAAGATACACCAAGCTGTTGATCCAAAATATTCTCGGGAAACATCAGGACATTCCCTTTTGACTTAACGACCCCAATAATCACTCTGTGTTGTATGAGCCCACATTAAACATTGTCAGATTCAAAGACTCAACAACAAAGAAGCAAGGTGCAATGCTACTGGACTGCCTTCTCACCGATGATATCAAAAGTTTACCATCGTATCGTCGATACCTTGAAGCCGTGAGTAAGGGCAAAGTCGGGTTCATGGATGAAAAGACTTCTGTTGTTCCAGTCAAGAAGACCAGAAGATCAGGCAGCGCTGGAAGTGTAGAAAGCACTGGGAGTGCCCTCAAGTATCCTAAAAGGCGTCCAAGCCTCAAAAGAAAATTCCTATCTAAGGGTGCCATCCCTAATCCTAAACCGGCACTTAAACTTGAGGACGAAGACTCTGAGGATACTGAGTCTGATGAGGTGGTTCGCTATTCTGAATCTGCTACTGATGAAACAACCTCGCTGAGGTCCAATGACCAACCACCCAGTCCCAAAGCAGACAATTGAAAGACTCCAGTTGCTGAGGAAGAAGAAGAAAGCTCTGATGATGAACCTAAAGATGAAGAAAGAGAGTACTACAAGACTCTCAAGCAGCTGAGATTGCAACACGCTGCTACTGAATTCAACATTCAACAAACCAGAGGCCCTAGAGGTTCCAGTGGTGGTGCACTAACCATACCAGTTCGTGATGCGGTTAATCAACCCGATAAGCGAACTGGTGCCACTGCTAAGGAATCTACAGAGCAGCAGCAGCTAAATTATGAGGTTCCATTTACCTTTGAAGAAGAAGAGGAACAAGAAAAGAATGAAAAGATAACTGATGAAGATGTTGAGGAAGCAGCTAGGGAAAAGGCTGAAGAAGAGGCTAGGGAAAAGGCTGAGGAAGAGGCTAAAGCTCAAGAGGAAGCTGATAATTATCTTCCAGATAATCCAGAACATAACCCGGAACAAACTTCTGAGCCACCTAAAGACCCAGAGCCATCTCATGACTCATCCTCATCTGATTCATCATCTCATTCATCACCATCACCATCCAAAGATGCTATAACCAAATCATCATACAGATCAGTCAAGAAACCCACTGACACTTGGGCATCACGTGCCAAGTCCAAGATTGTTAAAGCTGTCAGACAAGCAAGGAAACGAAACGTGGTTAACAATAAATTGAATCAGCTGGCTGACAGAGTTAACTTACTCGGTAAAGTAATGAACGAGTTCTCGGATGAAAGAGACCAGATCCAGCAATTCCTCAACCGAGATATTCAGGGTGAGATGGACAAGACGATTAGGGACTACACTCATAAGTTCCTTATCGACACCGTCCCTGAAGTCACAAAAGAAATGTTCGCAAGACAACTCTACCCATATCTGATGTCATTGGTCAAGCATACACTTTCAACAACACCAGCAATGATGAAAATCCGACCAGTTCCACCTCATGTTGTCACTGAAGAAGATTTGATTTCAAAACTGATTATGCAAATGTCTTCCCGATCTGGAACTTTCAATTCTGATGAATCAAAACTCTTTGAAGCATTACTTGCATATCAACTTAAGCAAACTTGCAAGGAAGGAGCTGGCAAAGATAAGAGACCAAGAGACGATGATGATGCGGAAAAGGATTCTGAGCCTAAACGTCAAAAGAAAACAGGAAAATCCTCATCTATGCCTCCACCACCCCAAGGACCACCACCACTACAAGCTCTTCTCAACGACCTCCTGCTAGTGATAAACCTCAGGACTCTGAGTCTCCACTACCAAAGGAGAAAACTGGTGATCATTTCCAATACACCGGTGGTGACGACGAAGAGATCCCTGAGCCCCAACAACCGCCTTCATCAACAACATCAACCAAGCACCAACCAGCATCATCCTCCAAGCCAACGAAGAAAAAGACTACCTCAGTTGTATCATGGTTGGATGAAGATGACACTAATGAATACGACTAGTTTTCCAAGCTTGTTGATGCCACCCCTCAATTACTGGAAGGCCAAGAGCCGGTAGATGGTCGAACCATGGAGCACGTCAAGATAATTCAACAAAAGTTCAAAGTGAAGAAGATGACGAAAGGAGAGTTACGCCAAATCAGGAACGATGCGTTTCAACTGCTTAAGGACAGCTCTGATAGTGCTATTGAAGTCAAATATCATCTCGACAACATCGCACGAGCTATGTCCAACAATATTGATTGGCTCAACCCTGAATCTAACATCGACTTCACAAGACCTGACAAGACTCCATACTATACTGACTGGACCAAGCCACTACCAACCATTGGTCGACCAGATCAACAAAGGATTCCCTACCAATACTTCTTCAACAACGACCTGGAATTTCTTCAACACGGTAGCGATGTAAGCAAGAAATACGCTACCTCACTCACCTTCAACATCCCAGCAGGAGTCTTCTCCAATAATGTTGCCATCGAGGAAGAAGCCACAAGAATGTTTGTTGATAATGTGGTGAATTATGATCTCGATGCACAATATGGAATTCATCATTGGCCTGAATGAAGAAGACTATACTACAGAAGCTGCCAGGTTCTAAAATGAACAAAGAGGTGTACAGTGACAAACTGATCGTTTCTATCATGAATGTTAGTCTGGCTACCAAGTGGGATTACTCATTCCTGGAAGAGATCAAAGTCAAACGCTAAGACGAGCAGGAATATGATTTTACTGAAGCTGATTTTCCGAGATTGTCGCTCAACGACATTGAATACATGTATATGGCTAAGGTACAAGGTCGAATGCGACATTTCTCCACCAACATCCAGCTCCAGTACATCAAGTCTTTGTTGATATTCATAAGAAGCATCGTAATCCAGGAACGCGTTGAAGACCTCCAACTTGCCGTGGAATCATACCAAAACAAGTCAATCTCACTAAACCGTTGCTAAAATTTCCTGATATCAACCAACTCTCTCAGTACACCATTCTCAAGAAACCAAAGTTTGGAGTAGTTTACCGTAGTGAACTTCACCATAACTGTTTCATGGCGTGCAATGAGCTTCACAAATTTTGTGATCATACTCTGAAGAAGGTTCGTGACGGATTAGCTTATCGGTTAAAGGAGATTCATGAAGGCATTGGGTCGAAGAAGTAGTGGAATTCTAGAGAAAAGAGGGACGTGAAGAAGATTATCATTAGGATAGATGAACGGTTGTTTCATCGAACTTGTATGTGCTGAAAATCCCGCTAAGGAGATTCCTTTCAAGAATCGAGTCCTGAAGATGTGGGTCATTACTTGAACTTGTTCAATGTAATGCCAACTGTCCCTTTTGTGATTCGGACGGCTGATTCGCCCGACCAAGGTGAATGGAATCAAGACATTCATCAGAAGAACAATCGTAGTGGTCAATTCTCTAAGAAACGGCCACAATGATCGATTGGTGTTTATCACTAACCCATTCTTATATTTTCTTCTTATGGATGCTCCTGGGAGATGATCGTGCAGATTCTCCACATGCTCATACCAACAACAACATAAATTGAAGTTCTCTCGAATGGCAACACAAAAGTCAGAATGATTCTTCGTCAAGGCCAAAGAGTCTACAAAGTTTAAAGACTAAAGAGAACTACATCAACACTGAAATTCAACATCAAAGAGCGTGTGAGCATGTTGGAGAAGGACGTGGAGACACCTGAGCAACGAAGCGGACCTGATGCAGATTACAACAACATAACATCACAATATCCACACTTGAACAAAGAACAAAGAACTATAATTTTGAAGACGTCAAAGCTGAAAACTTCAAAGAAAAACAAGATCCTCACACTGGGGAGATTGTTAAAATCTAGGCACTTCTTCTCACAAGAAAGGAGAATGTCAGAAGACGTCGAAGCAAATGCTATTACATCAACACCAACAACTTTTCAAGATTGCTGGTGTCACTTTTAATTACCAACACTTAGGGGGAGATTGCTGGAATAACTCCTAACATGTATTTCAAGTGTTAGTAATCATTATGTAATAGGTTGCTTAATTAGGTTTTTATGTTTGTATTAATGGCAAGGCTTATGTAGAAAGACCATAAGCCTTGGCCCATGTCCAATAAGGATGGAAGGAACTAGTAGTGTTGCCCTAGTTCCCTTCCCCTATAAATACTCTTGTAAACCTTCCTTGGAAGGTTGGTTGTTCATTTGCACTTCAATTCCTATGCATAAACTTTCTCATTCCATACGTGTATTATGTGTGTGTTTGTTCAACCAATATATATTTTCTCTATTTCCTACATATTGATGCTTGTGTTACATTATGGTGACCTAACAGGGTATAAGGAGGGGAGCGCATTAAATTGTGACCCTAAAGAAGGAGGTTATTGCTTCAGCGCTGACCGAATTGATAAAAATTGTACACGTCAAAGTACGATGATTTTCATATAATCTATATAAAGTATGAAAATGTGTAAACACATAAAGCACGAAGATTCTTTATATCTACACGTTATATAATATTGTGAAAAATATCACATAGCATTTACTCATTAGCAAGTACCTTTCACAGTCAGTCATCACAACCTCATAATACTACTCACTAAAGTTTTGGTATCGCCATTGCATCGCGATGCACGTATGCTTGGCATTTTAATATGAAATAGTGTGTGATAAAAATTTTCTCAAAATTCTCACCATTCATAAAATCAATATCACTAAAAACATGTGATTGAAAAAATTGATCGCCAAAAATTTTGATACAAGGTACCCGCTGTCGCAATGCGCATGTACCCTGCTAGTTATCTTAAAATGGAGGAAGACATTTTTCTTCATTAAATTTCTTAATTTTAAGTGATACAATTTTGTATGCATCATGTACAATTCATACAAGCTATTTTCCTTCATTAAATGTCTTAATTATAAGTAATACAATTTAAATGTCATGGTGCTTAAGAACTCTTGAGTTAGTTACTCGGGGAGTGAATTAGGGTAAGGAAGGTGTCCTTATAACCGAACAACTATAATAATTGTCTCACACTTCTATTTCTTCCTCTCTTTACCTTATCTTGCTTATCTCTTTTCTTACTTACTTGCTTGTCTATACATTCATCATCCAAAGGTTTCACATACAATCGTTATAAAAGTTTTTTTAAACAAATTTAAATCGGTAAAAACTATTTAACCCCCCTTCTAGTTTTCTACAGGATGGATGTTTGGATCACTCTAAATAAACTTGAAAAAGTTTAATGATGAAAGAAATGAGAATATATATGACTGAAAATGGGCAAAGAAACTGTGTGCAAAAGGTGAAAACTAATGTGTGAAATGTGCCACTATTTATAGGCAAAGAGAAACCTGGACACGCCCAGACAGTCCCACGGTTCCCTAATATATTAGGGAACCTTATGGTTGTCAGGACACTTCTCTTTGGCTTGTAAAATTGTTTAAGGGAATATTCTTTTGATAAGGAAATTTCAGATTCTGAATTTTATTCCAACTAAAGCATTTTTTAAATACTCAAAAATAATTTGTCTAATTATTTTTATAAAAACGTTTTGTCACATTCTTAATAATGTAATTTGTAAAAATGTAAAGTGTGTGACAAAAGATTTATTTGATCATCTATCAAATTTAATATTCATTGTTTATACCTTTAATGATTTTACGTCGAAATAGAAATTTACGAGTAATAACTTGTGTACGTAAACTTTGACGTGGAATGTCTATATTTTTTTGTTATCAAAACGTAGAGAAACCGGAAAATATAAATAACGTTTTTAGACATTATTTGTATTAACATAATATGTTTAGTTAATCTGTATAAAATGTATTTTCTAATTTATAAGGAAAATTTGAGATGAATAAAAATACTTTTTAGCCCATGCAAGACATTGGTTAGACAAACCCTTAGGGTCATTTGGTTTGTAGATGGGTTTAAGATTTGGATTTAGATCGGATTTGGATTTGGATTTGATATAGGAAATGAAAATATATTTTATTTTTTATAACAAATATTTTATATTATTTAAACTTAAAATATATTATTTTATGAGATTTAAAAATATAGCTGTACACACAACAAAAAAGTGAGGCTTTTCACTTTTTACCAATCCTAGCTAAATTGAGTGGAATCACATTACACATTATTCTTATTTCGTACAGTGACTGTCAAGATTCAAAAAAATCAACCAAACATTTATTTTACCAACTGAATGATTCTATACCGGTTGAAACTCACAAACCAAACTGGGCCTTAGTTTATCCTTGTTACACAATTTTGTTTATTAACTCTGTTGCACCTTAATGAGCGTAACTAACTTAATTTAGTCATTGAGTATATATGAACCGTGACTTACAAAGAATTCCATCATCGCTTATCACAATGTATATTTTAAAACCCGTCACAATGCGCAAGTCAAAATTTATTGTTAACTAGAAATATGTAAATTTAAAAGAATATATATAAAGTTTAAAGAAACGAAAAAAGAATATGATTATATTTCGAACGGAAGGTTAAATGTATTTTTTTGTAATGCGATGCAAATGTCATTGTCTTATATTTTTATGTAATGGAGAATGCAAAATGCAAAGTACGAAGGTTAAATGTATTTTTTAGTATTGCAGATCGCAAATGTCATTGTCTTATAGTTTTATGTACGGGAGTCGGGAGAAAGCAAAATGCAAAATGCAAAGTGCAAAATGCAAAGCGCAAAATGCAAAGTGCAAAGAAATGTCACTGTCTTTATTCTTTGGAATGTCTTTATTTTATTGTAATGCAATGTGCAAATTACATTGTCTTTATCTTATCTAACTATCTTGAAGGAAGACATTTTCATCTACTAAATGTCTTAAATTTTAAGCAATACAATTTAATATGCAACATGTACAAATGATTAATGCTATGTATAATAAATTAAAAAATCATTGTTTTACATAAACTTATTTAGAACAATTCATTAATGTAAGTTTAATGCCAAATTTTTGTTTGGTTATCAACATTTAATTTTTGTAAAATTTGCATATTCAAAAAACATTTATCATCTATGTATATTAGTACAAGTTTTGTGAAAAATCCTAATCATTTTGCAATAAATTCAATTGATAAAAATTGTACACGTCAAAGTACGAAGATTTTCATATAATCTATAAAGTATGAAAATGTGTAAACACATAAAGCACAAAGATTCTCTATGTTTACACGTTATGTAATATTGTGAAAAATATCACATAACATCTACTCATTAGCAAGTACCTTTCACCGTCAGTCATAAGAACCTCATAATACTACTCCACTAAAGTTTTGGTATCGTCATTGCATCGCGATGCACGTATGCTTCGCGTTTTAATATGAAATAACGTGTGATAAAATTATTCCTCAAAATTCTGGCCATGCATAAAATCATTATCACGAAAAACATGTGATTGAAAAAAATTGCTCGCAAAAAATTTTGATTACAAGGTACCCGCTGCCGCAACGCCCAGGTACCCTGCTAGTTATCTTATTATGAAGGAAGATATTTTCTTTCATTAAATGTCTTAATTTTAAGTAATATAATTTTGTATGCATCATGTATAAGTCATACAAGCTATTTTCCTTCATTAATTGTCTTAATTATAAGTAATACAATTTAGTATGCACCATGTACAAGTAATGCAAACCATTTTCTTTCTTTAAATGTATCTTAATATCATTGATGCATAATTAATATACATTCTTATACACTCATTTAATGAAAAAGACAAGTATTAAAATAAATAGTACAGTACGAGTTATGCAAGCTACTAAAAAAAAAAAAAAAAAAAAAAAAACTAAGCAAAGTTGCATCAAACTTTTGTCATTGCTTATACTCCCTAAATGAACAAACTAATTAGTAAAGTTATTGCCAAAAAAACGTACAAATGAAATAAATTATTAGCCGAAAAAATTAAATTACATGTACCTGCAGCTGCATCGCGCGGGAACGCTGCTAGTTTTTTTATAATGTAAAATGCAAATGTCAATGTCTTTATTTTTTTTGTAATGCAGTGTGCAAATTATATTGTCTTTATTATTATTATTTTTGTAATGCAGTGTGCAAACATTCTGCTTCGAATGTCATTGACTATTTCAAAAAAAAAAATGTCATTGTCTATTTCAAAAAAAAATGTCATTGTGTGTTATGTGAATTTTTAAAACTTTCTGTCTATAAAACCCTATAAAAATCTCAAGGCTGGAGAAATCATAAAGAAAACCCAACTAACTAGTATTCTTTCTCATTTGAGGGATTATTGTCATATTCAGGGTTTAGGAGGAAAATGATGTCTTTAGCTGTCTTGAATGAGATACATGAAGAAGAAGGCATGGTCGTCATCCCACTTGAAGAGCAACCCCCACAAATCAATCACCAAGCCTTATTCATCAGAGCCCCACTTTTCTTACAAGACCTTTGTGCACGTGGCGTCGCAGCATTGCACAGTTTAGCTGCATTTATGGGTCGCCTCTTGCCGGAGGATGGTGTTATATTACCCCAACCTACACTTAATTCCATCATCACATATCTACTTGGGTTTGTAGCAATCAAAGCACAGGGCCATCCTGATTTCCCTAATATAACACACCATAAGTCAGCTTTGGCTGCTGTTATCTGTGTAGTTATGTTTGGTTTCACTTCTGCCGCCGAACATATCGCCATTCTTGTTGATCAACCTCCTCTTATCAAGGGTATAATTCGTACCGGAAGAATACTCTGTTTGTTCCTTTTTGTCATGATTCTGACATATCTTTCCTGTTTTTGATATGTACTTGTATAAGTTGTGTAGTTGTTTGATCATCATTTTTAGGGCAATTCTATATAGTGCCCGATCATCATTTCATAGGTACTAGCCCTAGCTAGGAATACGTTGTTTCTCATTTGTTTTGCTGTTACTAGTAATAATTAGAGCTCGCAAATATGCTCTTTGTGTCCCATCTAATTATCCAATCCAATCGACTGAATAAGATTGTTCACTCTCAGCCTCAGCCACTATGAACTCATTAAAAGGATCGGTAATCTTGGCCTTGAAAATCCAGGATCTGATGAAGTCAAAATACAGTTCACATGAGCGAACGAAGAGAGTTCTGAGAAGTGCACAATGTGTTGGATCGGAAACCTAAAATGTTTACACCAAATAAAATAAGCGACAAGGCCAATCTTTCAATAAAGGAATATATAGCAGATTAACATGTTGCATAAATTTTTATCACTAAAAACCATTCCAATATCCTGAAACTCATATTTGAATCATCACTAGAAGAACCGAGCAAAGTCATAATCTATCTTGCACCATTAATTTCAAATTATGTTGTATGAAGACTAGTATAAGCATCTGAAATCAAAACCAAGTTCATCTATATCTATACTACTATATAAAGCATATAAGTTGTGGGCTCCACAAAAAATTAAGATAAGGAGCTCCAATGATTGAGTGACATGTATCACTTCTTTAACTAAAAAATAACAAAAAGGGAGGAGCTCTAACAAACTAAATTAAGAAGCTCCAATAATGGGGTGACAGATTGTCACTTCTTAACTAATTAATCACTTTTATTTTTAAATTTAAATATCTTTTAATTCGTTTAATTTTTTTATGATCTAATTTCACCATATTTTTAAAAATTTTGTGCTCTTTAATTCAACATCCATTTTGATATATTTTTATGAGTTTTTAGTTTTTACATTTTTAGTAGATTTATTTTATTTTGATTCAAATTTTTATAACTTTAACCTTTATTTCAATCAATACAAACTTTATTTATCAAAATCATTTACTTTTGGGAAAGTGTTTGACGGGTAAGAGATTGTGAAGGTCTTTTTATATGCGGGAATAATGATGTCACGGGAAAGATACGGAAAACCCAAACAAACACATACAACTAACATATATACATTTGGAGTGTTGTGAAATGAATTCACTAAGCAGGTAAGGAATTGCGAGGAGAGTTGGGTTAGCAATTCATTTATTATATTTATTATATAACTATGATTATCGCCGCTGCTGTGCGCGGGTATCCAACTAGTATTTTCTAATCAATTTGACCAGCATCTAGCAAAAAATAACGAGAAAGAAATGCTGACCTTGAGCTCCATATACAAGTAAGAAGATTTCCACCTCTTGGAAAGTCGCTAAATTTTGTTTGTGTATCTAAATCCTCAAACGGTGAAAGCGAAAAACAACAAGCTACTTTAGTACTTTATGTAAATTGCAGATGCTTCCAATAACCTCGATCTGATTCCTCAGTTCTTTCGTGTGAAGATAAATCTCCAACAGCGTAACTTCAGAATGAGAAACACTTGCAAGACAGCCTCTAGAGGACATGTTATCATTATTTGATGACCGTCTCAAAGCAACAGATGAAGGTATAGTATCCAACGCAGCAATGTAACCTTCCAAAACATCTCCGACAGCAACTGCAAAAGCCTGGTTAACCAAAGTACCAAACTGTATGGAGGATGATCACTTGCTTCCGCTTCTGACTCAGTTTGCTCATTGTTTCTCAACGTGGCATCATCCATATTTAAGTTTGTGAAATGATTAAATAAATTTATGGACGAAAAAAAACTTCACACCCCATGCAGCCTAAGGATGTAAGTATCTTCTCAAGCGCAAGCGTGCTTACAGACTGGTTCCACAGACTAGGAATTCTGTGAAATGTTCTGTCTGTTGGATCAGAACGAAAATTTTTGCATAATTTGTCAATGCTTGTAAGAGATTACTCTAAACCTTGCAGAGCGTTCATTGCCAATCTTACTAAACTAGCCTCCTGAAGCATTCATGAAATCGTCAGTTCCTTAAAAGACACATGTGAAAGGAAAACCATGCATAATAATACAAACGATTCAGAAAACACAAGCTGTCACTGACTGGATTTTCTGCTACAAATCAAACGTGTTACACTAAATGCCAATTTGGACTATTACCGTCCCCTTAGATTTTTTATTTTGTGTGTTGTGTTACTTGCTGGAATTTCAACCGTGAAAAGAGGACAAGCCACAGATGTTGGGAGTTTAAAAAGTTTAGCGTAAGTCTTTAACTACTAATCCAATGTCTATATTGTTCAATCTCGAGATGGCAAAAATGTTGTGGTTCAAATCTAATTCATGAATAGAGACGACATATAGCACAAAAGTTTGTGAAATGTGGAATCTCAAAAACAAAATTTCACTTAAATTCCATGGCAATGACGGAGTACAAATTAAGAGCACATATACATTGGTCAATCGGGTCATGAGCAGCATGACATGTGGGCGTTTATCACATCTAATGGAAGCGAACGGTCTAATATCCAGACATTCTACGTTTCTATGTTGACACTACCACAAAAAATACGAAATTAAGCTACATGAACCCAACTCGAAACTCTTTACACTAACCTAACACAAATAAAGCAACACGAACTAGCAACAAAATTCAAGAGCTGTTTCGCTAACAGCAACGTCAAACGCCACGCGTAAAATGTGCCGATTAATAACGTATTAAGTATCAATCCCGAATAGTCAGCTAATATAAACATAAATCACATAATTGAGCTAAAATAACAGCATTGTATCTAAATGAGTCTTACAGAGACAGATGACGTGGCATAGAGGCTGGTTCTAGAAGAAGATGATGACGTGGCGGATAGGGGTCCACTTTCAATAGGAATAGATTCCCAAGGTCTAGGTGGGAGATAATAAGGATCTTCGAGTTTTAGATTGTTTAGTATTGATTTTATATCTGTATCTACTACTGCCATGTCGCCGGAATTTTAAAATATTGTTAGGGTTCCGGTTGATTAATGGCCGGAAAATGGGAGTGAGTTTGAGATGGTGGAATGTTTTTTGTTTTTAAAAATGTTTCCCTCAACTTTTATGATTTTACCATAAAACTTTTATGGTTTTACCATCTTTTGAGTTTTTCACTATTTTTTTTAAGACCATAAGGTATAGTTTGGTACTTTGGTGACATATGTTAGCACTTTTTTTCATAACATCAAAATCTATCATGACATCAAAAACACCTTTCTCTTAGGCCGGAAGGCAAGGAAGGTCTTCACTCGCTTTACACATCAACGTCACGCCAACTTTCTCTATTTTCTCTCTTCCACTCACTTTCACCACCTTTATGCGGACAAGAGACTCACTTCCACTCACCTTAACTCATTTTTTTTATAAAGCAAACGGGTAGAAATTTGGTGGGCACGTGTTTCAACTAGGTGAGCCACTCACCTTAATTTGCCTAGATACAAGTGATTAGCGCGTGAGTGGTTTTGTTAGGCAAAGAGGTTCACGAGTGAGTGGTTCAAGGTAAGGTGAGTGGTTCATCCCTTGCCGTCTTGCCTTGTATCATATCAGAATCTGGTGCCATGTTACACCCTTGTACCTCACCATATTTTTTTATTATTCATTTATAGAAATAAATTGAGATTTGCAAGGTTTATCTTTATTTTTATAAATTAATTTATGAATTTAGTATTCATATAATTGGTTAATTGTTAGCATCTATCATACATTTATAAACGCAAGACACAAATAAGCAAACATGATTTTTAATTGGGCCAAGCCCAATGAACTATTGTTTAAGGTTGCACAACATGTCTATTCTCTTCTACCTCTCAAATGCACAACATCTCTTCTACCAGCTATAACTAAACACGCAAAACACAAGACATAAAAAAAACACAAAACACACAAATGCACAAAGATAAAGACACATATAAACACACAAATAAACACAAGACATACAAGCACTTAAACACAAAACAAACAAAAAAATCCCACCGCGTGGGTTGGTGGTGGTGGCGCGAGAGGCTAACAGTCGAGATGAGGTATGGTTGTGGCGCCGTATGGGTTGGCTGGTGCCATGGCACGAAGCCATCAACTCACCGTACCCAGAGCTCTAAGTGACATTAGTCGAGTATCTCTCTCTAAAGTAATGAAAGTAAAGAAAATAAATTGAAACAAGCATGTATACTTTATCCATAGATAATCTATCTAATCTCTCATAGATTGTATTGTTTCGTATGGGGTTCGTAATCGTGTTTCGCCTAATATATAGATATTGCTACATGTGTTGATTTTTATTGCAAACACATAAAGGTGAATTGTATTCAAACGACACCCGTAGCAGAGTGTTTGAATTTTTGAAGTGACTTACTTAACTTGATTGGAGTAGTGTCTCAATTTTTATGCTGCAAGTTTCAGAATTTACCAGTAAAAACAAATTATATTTGACATTGTAACTTCTTTAAGTTAGTCTACAACGTGTGAGTGAGAAGTATTCAATTGAAATTCGTTTTTTTCATACTGGTTGTTTCGTGAACCTCCTCTATATACTAACATACATACGCTATGTATTTCTTCATATAATGAGATTCATATTCTATCCATTACTAATGGCTCTTTTGTTGGTTTAATGGACATAAAATAATAGATGTGTGTTAGGATCGAACTCAAGACTGCGGGATTGCACACTTTACGTATGAGAATTAAAGTTTTAATAATTAAATACAAAATGTTGTATTTAGTTATTAATTACACAAAACAACTAACGAGCGTTAAGTAATTAATTGTAATGAACTAACGGTCGTTAAGTAAAATATGGAAAGGACTATAGATGAAAAACAGGAAACAAGAAAGATCTAGAAACCCTTTATGGGTTACTAAATTCGATGGGCTAGGGGTAAACCCAACCCAATCCCAACTTGTTCTCCAAGTTTTGTCATCCTATATAAACAAACCTAGGGTTAATTATTTTGTATCTCTCTTGTACACAATACTTAAACCCTAAAATCGTTTTCTTGGTTTCTTTTACTCCAACCGATCGGATCCTACACCATAAGGTCGATTACTTTTGTTTTTCAAAAACAAAATTGTTTTGTGTTAATTAAACTAGCATTTACTTTAATTCGTTAATAGCACGTGTGTACAAGAACGTGGTACAATCACACTATTGATTGTATCTTGGATTGAATTACAAAAAGGTAAGGGGTAGTTCTTATAATCCTATAAACCCTAATTAGGGTTCATCTCAATTGCTAGTTTTGTGGAATTGATTCTTGTTCGGCTAGAATAAAAAAGGTACGCATACTTTATGTTTATGTTAGTTAATTATTCATTATTCGTTCATATACGCTTCCGCACTTGCTTTGATGTTTATGTGTTTTTATATATGATTGTCATAGTATATAATTCCAACAGTGGTATCAGAGCCAGGTTTAATGAGTAATTAATTACTAAACACGTAAAAAACGAATATTGTATGTTGTTTGATATGATTTTTCTAGGGTTTTGGTTGTGATTATGTAAACCCTAATTTTAAGGTTAGGGCTTTTGCCCTAATTTGTTTTAAATTTATTTTTTTATGGATCGACCAAATTTTTTTTGGTTGAAACCCTAACTTTTTTATGTAGACGATTGTTGTTGTTGTTGTTGTTTTTTTTTTTTTTTTTTTTAAATTGTTACGTGATATATTCATGAATAAATTGTTATGACATGGAATTGTATGCGATCTTGTGACTTACCTGAATAAATTGTTATGTTAAATCCATGAAAACGTGCATGTTTGGCATGGATTATTGTCGATATATATATTTAATTGTCAAGATTGGTTATGCGAAAATTAATTGTTAAGCCTTATACACATGTTTATTGTTTTGATAAATCTTGAATTGGGTAATACCTCAATAATATTAATGAATCAATTATGTGCAATTTGGTATATTTTAATTATGGCTTACGCAATCGATTCGTCGATGTATGTGGCTCACTTTCAATTGTGCGAGTGAAAGCCCTAGTTAATATATACATTAATTAACCTAGATATTGATTATTAATAGGTTTTATCAAATAAGTTGCATGTGGCTACTTGTTTACACGTATTAATTGTTAGTTATATGCGCATTGTTTTAAGTTGTTTATTTTTTATTATTACTTGTTTGTTTATTATGTGCAACAAGTTTTAAGCAAAGGGTAATTTTGAATAGAAAAATAAATTGGACTAAACAATGGTGAAATTTGATTTGTTTTTGAAGAGTTAAGTTTTCAAATGTTTAATTGATTGATGATTTTGGTACAAATAGTGAGAACGGCTCACCCAATTTGACGGACTGTGTGGGGATATGTTGGAATCACTCCTAACATGTATTTCAAGTGTTAGTAATCATTATGTAATATGTTGCTTAATTAGGCTTTTATGTTTGTATTAATGGCAAGGCTTATGTAGAAAGCCCATAAGCCTTGGCCCATGTCCAATAAGGATGGAAGGAACTAGTAGTGTTGCCCTAGTTCTCTTCCCCTATAAATACTCTTGTAAACCTTCCTTGGAAGGTTGGTTGTTCATTTGCACTTCAATTCCTACGCATAAACTTTCTCATTCCATACGTGTATTGTGTGTGTGTTTGTTCAACCAATCTATCTTTTCTCTATTTCCTACATATTGATGCTTGTGTTACATTATGGTGACCTAACAGTGGTATCCATCGCCATCTAGTTGGGTGAAACAATTTTGTTTTTGAAGAAACATTCTATACGCGTGGGTTTTATAAGTTTAACATTTCATACGCCTAAAAGCTTTAATTTTTACACTTGTAAACTCAAGATTCTTGTGGTTTAAGGTTTATTGGGTGTTAAAGTTTAAGTTTTTTGCATCAAGTTTCAAACTTTACGTGTGTAGATTAGTTTTAGCTTGGTTTTTGATTCGTGTGGTTCATTCTACGCGTAAGGGTGATATTTGTTTTGGATCATCAAGTTTCAAACTTTCTTGTTATTTTGGTGATATTGAAGCTATTTTATCATTAAAATCAGGTTACAAAACACTTTTGAGCATAAAAATCAGTTTTGGTGAAAGTTGGTACTTTCTACTCGTAATAAAACCCTATTCTTACTCGTAAGCACAAAGTCTATGTCTAAGCAGCAAGTTACGCGTAAGGAATTCATCACTTGATCTTCAAAGCTGTTGGTTTACTCAGTGTTTTCTTGCTTGGATAAGCCTGAAAATACTTCGACTTTGGATATCTTTTACACTGGTATAAGTGTAAAGGATTTTTGGGTAAAACCCTAGTTTTACGCCTAAGCTTAACACTTACGCGTAGAAACTTCTTTGCCTAAGCATTTCCTACGCTTAAGCTTGTCTTACGCCTAAGGAAATATTACGCATAATGTTTCTACTCCTAAGTCTTTGGTTTACGCCTAAGCTACGTTTTCTCACGTCTACGCTTAAGCTATCATTACGCGTAAACTCTTGTCTACGCATAAGTTGGGTACTACGCGTAAGGTCTATTCTACGCATAAGCTGGTTTCTACGCATAAGGTTACTTCATCCACAAACTCTAAGTTTTATTCGACTACAAAGATCCATCATCAACACAAGTTTCAAGATGTCTCAACCACCATACTCTAGCTAATTTCCTCATGAGTATCCTCAACAACAACAACAATTCTATCAACAATATCCTCCACCATCTCCACAACAATTGCAACAATTTCAACAATTTCCTAATGGAGCAAACCCTCTTCCACCACAAATGATTCAACCAAACCCTCGTCAACAAGTACAACATTATACCTACTTTCAAAATCAGTATCCCGCCAAGTATGCTATGAATGTTACAACCCCAAAGGAACCCTCTTGGTTTGCAAAGATGTGTGAAGCTTTAAGTAGCCAACAATCCATTCATGAAGCTGGATCCCTTGATAGACCTCTAATGCTCACTCCCGGTAACTATGATCAATGGGTGATAAGGTTCTTTAGGTTTTGTGATCTCAAGAAGCCACATGGTAAGTTTTTGAAGAAGGTCATCCTTGAAGGTCCTTTTCAGATGCCTACTATCACTGTACCCGGAGATTCGAATGCTAATCCACCAAGAGATGATGTTACTAACATTGTCGGTCTTGATCAACTTACTACTGACCAACTTCTTCACTGAGAAGCCGATGAACTTGCAATGCAATATATCCTTTTGGGATTACCCAATCTGATACTTCTTAGTGTTGATGCTCAGAAGACTGCTAAAGTAATGTGGGAGCACATTCATCTTTTAATAGAAGGCACATAACTCAATCAAGAGGACATGGAATCCAAAATCTACTTGGCATATGAATACTTCATGATTGAACCAGGGGAGGCATTAGAGTCATATCATCATCGGTTCTCAGACATCATCAATGACTTAGATAAACATAATATCATAATGCCAAGGATTGCAATCAACACAAAGTTCCTGAGCTGTCTTGGTCCAGATTGGGAAAAGTATGTTACATTCATCCATTAAGCGAAGAATCTTCATCAAGCTACATACGGATTATTGTATGACTATTTGAAGCACCACCAAAAGGAAGTTAACAAAGAAAGAATCATCCGTGGAGTCCCTGCTTCGCCATCACTCCCGGATAATCAAACTCTTGCTTTGTGGGCTCAAGCATGTTATCCTCAATTTCCAACCTTGCCAACTGTCTTCACAAACCCTCCACAACCAACTGCTCAGATTACACCATGTGATCCATCACAGCAACAATCACAAGAAACTCAATTGGTTCCATACAACAACAACAATGATCAAGCACTTTACAGTGAATCAAATGAGGATGAAGAAGCCTTCGATGCATTGAATCAAGGATTTGTTATGATTGCAAGAGCCTTCGGACGATTTGCTAACAAATCCAACAACTAAATTCGCACCTCATCAAACAGAAGGAATCAAGCTGTTGTTAACAATGGAAGGGTTGAGGTTCAGAATCGTGGAAATGGTCGTCATATGAATAATGGTCAATGGTTTAATGTTAATGGAAGGAATAACATGGGTGCTCAACAACAACGGGTTCAAGTGGTTGATCATGAAAATGCTCAAACTGGGGTTACTAGTCTCCGATACTATAACTGCAATGAGAATGGTCATCTGGCTAATGCATGCCCAAAGCCGAGGATAAGAGGCAACGCTTATCACAAAGAGGCTCTACTCTTGGCTCTCAAGGATGAAGCTGGTGGCACTCTTACCAACAAGGAACAGAGCTTCATGGCTAATGCAGATTCTGATGATGACATGGAGGACTTGCAGGCTAATGTCGCTGTGATGTTAATGGCAAACATGCAAGAACTCCACATGAGTGACACAGGCCCAGTGTATGACACTGACAGCTTATATAAGGTACCGAATCAAAACATACTAATTAATGATCTGATATCTCCGCCAACATCTGCATCCGACGAGGCTCAGAGTGTTCAACATGCATCTTCTACATCTCATTCCGATGATAATCAAATGGATCCCGTAGTTACAGTTGACGATCAAGATGACCTTATGGTTAACATTGATAATCAAGTTGACTCTGTGGTTATATTTGAGGATCTAAATAATGATCATGTTAAGACTCAAGTTGAACAAGATGTGTTGAACCTAAGACCTTGATAGATCTTTGAGCGCTCGTGGATTGTTAGTAATGTTTATGTAATCACAAACACACTAATAGAAAGTCTCTATTACTTGTATTCTAAAGCGGAAATCAAACACAAGTAAGAACACATATTACTAAGAATACTTTGATCCTCTATGGATCTTTGAATAAAACTAAAACTTGTTTTTCAAACTCGTACATCATACATACTAATGTGTTCCTTTTATAGACAAGGAACCCTAAACCGTTTCACAAGAAACGTATATTCATAAAACTAAAAGAGATATGCATTATCACTTCCTAATAAAACTCATGCATATCCTAACTAACTATAAAATACGCGGAATATCTATATCCGCAGAAACAAACTACACGGTTTTACTACTTCCGCAGAATCACTTCTTCAGCAGAATCCAGCACTTCAGCAGAATCCGTCAGCAGTATTATTCAGCAGAATTCTTATTCAGTAGAATTCCCAACAATCCTCCCCTAATCTTGAATTTGACATGGTTAAGTTCAAGATTCTTGATAGATCTTTAACACTTGACATCCAAGAGGATTGAATTCGAACATCAGCAGCAAAGAATCAAAACAACCACATCTCTATGATGGCAAAATTGTGCAACTTCAGATCTTTGCAGCAACAAATGACAAAGTGTACATCAAAACAGATTAGTTTCATACTATTCTCATCACATCCATGTGTGTTAACTCATGTGAGAGGTGAATCATTGAAAATAATGGATTTGATGTCTCTTTACCAATAGCCATTACTACTGGAGTAGCCAAATGTTTAAGTCCGAAAACTATGGTACAATGATAACCATCTGATTTTTAGCAAATCAGCAGATATAAACGGATTTGAAATGTCTTTACCTATAGCCGTTTGCTCAGGACTAGTCAATTCTTAGGTGGAAAGAATCACCTTTGGTGAATTGAGTACCAAATATGGTATTCCACTGCCTTTACCACAAGCCATATACTTGTGGGCTAGCCAATTCTTGGGATTCCAAAAAGGAATAATCCATGGTGAATTGATGACCATACAACCCTCAGAAATTAAGCATGGGTGAGTTGCATACCCTATGGTTTTTAGCAAACCATTACAGCTATCAACATATTTGATGTGTCTTTACCAAAGCTGTACCCTTTGGACTAGCCAACTCTTTGATGGACACAAGTCACATCTGGTGAGTTGATAACCATCAATGGAGTTATATACAACAAAACTGAATATACAAAGATTTTTTTTTCTTTTTTTTTACTAAGAATGAAACAAAGAAAGAACCTCGACCCTAATTTACAATCATCAACAACAAACATGTCTACCAAACCAGAAATCATCGATCTAACCTCCTCCTCATCATCATCATCATCCAGTGATGATTCACGCCCATTGTCTCGATACCCTTATCAAGATGAACCTCGACCTTCGAAGTCCCCCTTTCTCCCTTCATCTGAAAATGATAGTGTAGTGGATCCAAGTGATTCATATAGGGGTTCTGATGACTCCACAGAGCGTCTAGAGCCAATCTTCAATAGATTGGTGAGAGAGGAAGCGGAGAGGACAGCAGCAGGTGGAGAAAAGCCCCAACCTTCACAACCCCAACCCCAACCAAGGCCACGTGCCAGAAATCCACCACTCCCAAAGACAAGAGAGGTGGTGATTGGTCTTCCTGCTCCAGGGGAAAGGGCAAGGAGGCATAGGTGAAGGGAAAGGGAAAAGGGAAGGTGGAGTATAAGGTGGTGTGATGTTGCCAGGGACCAAAGATATAAAACTAGGTTCTTGAGCATCATCATCGTTTTCATCAATCCATCCTTTCCATTTTCATCTTCAGCTTCTTCATCGTACTGGTCATGCATATCCACCAGCTTTTGTAATAGATGATAGGAGCTAGAATATGTTTGGTAGATTTTGTATAAGGTTGGTCTTTTATTTCATTTGAAGTTGATTGTAAGCTGTAAATTATTTCTTGAATGAATGAACAACATTTCTTTTATATCTCAATGATTATCACTTGATCTTTACTTCAGTACTTCTCTTCAGTAGAAACAATGAGATCACTTGTACCAATGAGTATCACTTGTGCTTCTCTTCAATAGAAAACAAGCTTTAAGCTTACATGACCATATTCCCAATTAATCAAACTTGGTGAACTTCAACTTAAGATTAGTAACAGCTCATAAAGGCATTCTACAAAACAGACACAAAGTAGCAAACAAACCAAACCAAAACATACAAAACTTAAAGATCATTAGCTGGTTAGTGTTAGCAAACAAAAACATAAACAATAATATACAAAATTTACAAGTTTGACAACTACAATCCTCCCTTGAGGCATATGCCTCCCCTGAGGCTTATGCATCCCCTCAAACTTTGCAATTAAGGGTTAAGCATCCCAATATGGACAACTAGGTGTTGAAACCTGGGTCCATCAAAAGCTTTAGTCTATAAATCTTCCACATTATCATCTGTGTGAATCTTAAGCACCCTTATCAAATGTTTTTCATATGCATCTCTTATAAAATGGTGTCTGGTCTCAATATGCTTAGTTCTATTATGAAAAACTGGATTTTTAACTATGCATATGGTACTTTGATTATCAATAAAGATTGTGGTGTTCATGAAATTAAACCCATAATCCAGCAATTGATTTTGTATCCATAGTACCTGACCACAACAATTTGTAGCGGCAACATACTCTGCTTCAGTAGATGAGGTAGTAACAATAGTTTGTTTCTTGCATTGCCAAGAAATCAATCTTCTTCCAAGAAATTGGCAACCTCCAGTTGTGGATCTCCTATCCAGATTTGCACAAGCATAATCACTATCACTATATGCTTCCAACCTAAAAGGAGACTCTTTTGGGTACCAAAGACCTAAATTGGGTTGGCCTTTTAGGTACTTGAAGACCTTTTTGACTGCATTCAAGTGGGAAGTAAGTGGAGTGACCTGATGTCTAGAACAAGCACTCACAGCAAATGTAATGTCAGGCCTAGAAGCTGTCAAATACATCAATGAACCAATCATGGATCTGTATAAGTCAACATTCACAACATGATCTGGTTCAAGATTGTTCTTTGGTTTTGAAGCTTCATAAGGTGTAGTGGCAGTTCTGACATTTTCCATATCAAACTTCTTCAAAATGTCTCTCACATATTTATCCTGACTGATAAAAATACCATCAGGTTTCTGCTTAACTTGTAGACCCAAAAAGAAAGTAAGCTCCCCCATAGCACTCATCTGAAACTCTCCCTTCATAAACTCCTCAAACTCCCTGCACCAAGCTTCTTTAGTGGAGCTAAAGATAATGTCATCCACATAAACTTGCACAAGAATGATATCTCTGAAATTCTTCTTTATGAAGAGTGTTTTGTCAATAGCACCTCTTCTGTAACCATGCTTCAGCAGAAATGCAGATAGCCTAACATACCATGCTCTTGGTGCCTGATGTAGTCCATAGAGAGCTTTTACAACCTTGTATACATGCTTTGGATTATCTGGGTCTTCAAATCCTTTGGGTTGAGTGACATATACTTCTTCTTCAATTTCACTATACAGAAAAGCACCTTTCACATCCATCTGATATACCATGAACCCCATATAAGATGCATAGGCCAAGAAGATTCTAATGGCCTCAACTCTTGCTACAGGTGCAAAAACTTCATCATAATCAATTCCTTCCTCTTGCCTGAACCCCTGAGCCACTAATCTTGCTTTGTTTTTTTACCACAATACCCCTTGCATCTCTTTTATTCTTCAAAATCCATTTTGTCCCAATTGCAATCTTCCCATCATGTAGTGGTACCAGTATCCAAACCTGCTGATTCTTGAATTGTTGCATCTCATCTTGCATTGCTTCAAGCCAACTTGAATCTTCAAGAGCTTGAGAAACACGGGCTGGTTCCACTTGAGAAAGAAAGCAAGCAAGCAGACAATGCTTAAAGTCTGTGTGATTGTCCCTTTTCTGTTTTGAGACATAGGAAAGAAAAGCAACTTGACCATACTTAGAACTTGTCACAGTACTTCTAGTTCGAACAGGTGCTTGAGGATCACCAATAACATTTGATTGAGGATGAGCAATGTTGATCCTTTTTGTAGTAGTGGGGTTGACATCAATTGTGGTGTCAAGATTGTTCACAGTTGGTTCAAAATCACTGTCATAGGAAGTTGAGGTGAAGATTCCAGCTTTGGGTTGGTGATTACCAAGATCTGAAGGACTTGGAAATCGTGTATATGGTTCTTCAAAGTCTGTGGACACACTAGTAGAAATGGGAGTAGAACTGTCAGGAGAACTGTCAGCAGAATCCTGGTTTCCACTGACTGCTTGTGCTGATTGTCTGATTAGTGCCTCAGCATCTCTTGCAAATTCCACACCAAGCCTCTCAGCTTCTAGATTGGCTGCATGCTCTTGCTTCTTGAGTCTAGCAAGGTCCTCTGCATAGTGTGACTCATCTTCATTCTCATCAGAAGTTACTTTAGAACTATCACCTGCAAAATGGTTAGGGGAAAAGGAAGGTACAACAATGGTTTGTTCATCATGCTCAGACTCACTATCTGAGTCATCATCCAGGGTACCTGCATTGTCAGTGGGAGACTCTTGTGTACCTGCAGATTGGTTAGCAACATATCTAGTATAACCCAAGTAATCAGTTAAGTAATCCAGGTCAAAGGACCAAACATGACCTTGACCCTGAACATTAGGCTTATCTTCTAGGTATCTCAGGTTAAGAGTCTCCTCAATCTTTTTAGCATTTAAATTATATACCCTATAAGCCTTACTATGAGCTGAATAACCCACAATATACCCCTCATCAGCTTTCTCATCAAATTTTCCCAGTGGATCACTAGTGTTCAAAATGGTCACTTGACATCCAAAAGGTTTGAGGTAATGAATATCAGGAACTTTCCCAGTGAGAAGTTCATAAGGTGTCTTGAAATGAGGTCTAGTAATTGATACCCTGCTCAGAACATAGCAAGCAGTGCTTGCTGCTTCAGTCCAGAACATAGTAGGTAATTTAGAGTCTGCAAGCATGGATCTTGCTGCCTCTATTAAGGTCCTATTCTTTCTTTCAGCAACCCCATTTTGTTGTGGGGTTCTTGGATTGCTATAGTCCCGTTTTATCCCTTTAGACTTACAGAGTTCTATTAATTCAGCATTTTTGAACTCTGTCCCATTATCACACCTAATACCTTTAACCTTTTTGTTTAGCTGGTTTTCAACAAGGGTAATGAACTCTTTTAAAATTTGAGATGTTTCATCTTTAGTTTTCAAAAAGAATACCCAACAAAACCTGCTATAGTCATCAGTGATTACCAGGCAGAAGTACTTGTGATCAATACTTCTGATTTGGGTTGGACCAAAGAGATCCATATGCAGCAACTGAAGAGGTTCGGAGATAGAGCTCACAGTTGTAATGGCTTTGTATGAGGCTCTGTGTTGCTTTCCTTTGTTGCAGGCAACACAATTGTGTTCATTGGTGAAGACTTTGGAAGGAAGTCCTTCAACTAGACCAAGTTTAGAAAGCTTGTTAATGGTCTTGAAGTTCACATGAGCCATCCTTCTATGCCATTTTGTAGACTCCTCCAGGGATGCTTTAGCAACCAAACATGTTAGGTCACCTTCTGGTTGAACATCATTCAAATTGAATGTGTATAAATTATGGTTTCTGGGAACTCTCAGCAGAATTGGTGTATCTTCTGGAAGTGTGAAGTCTTTAGAGAGCACAAGACATTCATCCTCAGAGAAGAATACTTTGTTCTTGGTGTCACAAATTTGTGATACTGAGAACAAGTTGAAATGTTGCAGTTCCTTTACGTAGTATACATTCTCAAAATCCAAATGAGGTGTTCTGATGGTGCCTTTCCCAGTGATTCTACCATCTCCTCCACCAAAAGTCACATTGCCTCCTCCTTCTATGGGTACAAAATCATGCATCTTCTCTTTGTTTCCTGACATGATTCTGGAACAACCACTATCTACAATGCCTACTTCTTTACTCTTCAGAGGATGATCCTACAACAACAACAAAAAAATATACAAAATATTAGTACACTTTGGAGACTCAAGTCATCACTGACTTGAGCCTGCCTTGTGGATCATAAGATCTAGGCCATGTAGATGTATAAGATCTACCATTATTCTTGGGCCTCCTTTGAAAATTAGGTCCCTTTTGAGTCCAAGAACAACCTGTTGAGGGCTTCACAGCAGTATCCCAATATCCCCTTCCATCATACATTGAGTCAAAACATCCAGGCCAATAACCATTTTGAAAATATGAACTAGTTGGTCTCACATATGGTCTAGCAACAGATCTTCTCCAAGCAGATGAAGAAGGTTTATCAGCAGCATTGTGTTTGCTGGTTTTATGAGTTGCTTGTGGAACAAAAGATGGTATATCATTAACATTTTTCCACATTGGTCTAGGTTTCTTTTGACTAGCATATACACCCATTCGTTGCTCATGAAAATTACAATCCTTAATCAAATGAAATTTACTTCCACAAACAAAACATTTCTTCTTTTTAGAAGATTTATTCAAAGTGAAAGATGTTTCATTACATTCAAAAGCATTCAAACCACAAACATTAACAGAATTGTTTTTAGCAGAATTAAAGGCATTGTTTTGCAAAGAATTAAATGACAAGGCTTCAGAGGAAACTGTCTTGGAATTTGATTCCTCAGCAGCAACTCTAACAGGCTTGTAGGGAGTCTTGGGTGTAGGCTTGGGTGAGGTCTTGGGATGGTCTGACTTTTCACTTGAATCACAACTGGTAGATGTAGTAGACCCTTGGTCAGAGGACTTGTCACTGTCAGAACAAGAGACAAAGTCAGTAGATGTAGAATCAGGGTCTGGCAAGTCTATTGACTTTTTGCCATAAAGATGGTGTGATCCATCAAAGTCTATTGTGATGGAAAGTTCAGTGGGCATATGTTATCCTCTAATAGGTCCAGGTACAACATGTAATTCTCCTTCTTTTACATAATTAGCTAATCCTACTGGTGTAGATTTACTCAGATCATTCCTAGCTTCTAAGCCAACATACTTCTTAAAACCTAAACCTATCCCAGAGTTTACAGATTGACTACCATAGAGTAAGCTAGCTAAATTGTCACCTGACATTAACCATGCTTTATGTCTAGCTAGTTCCTCATCTAGTTTCTTTTTCAGCACTTGGTTTTCTGAAACTACATCAGCTTTTTCTTTCTCAGTACGTTTTAAGTCAATTCTAGTACATTCCAAATCACTTTCTAACACCCTTATCTTTTCATCATAAGCAAGTTGATTCTTTTGAAACCAAATTTTTTGTCTTTCTAAAGTTTTTAAAGCCTTTTTGTAAGCCTCAACTTCGACATAACATTCATTATATTTAGGTTTCAATTCATCATAAGCTTCCTTAAGTTCATTATATCTTTCACTACAACCAAAAACACAATTATGTACCTGAGAGATGCCCAGTAAGGCAAATTGATCATGCTGATCCTCTGTAGTACAGCTTTCCAGCAATCCACTCTGCTCAGAACCAGAAGCTTCATCATTATCAGGCTTATGCACCTTCCAGTTGACATGGTCATCCAGAGTGACCAAAGCTTTGGAGGATCCAGCTTTGGTAGTTCCAGCTTCCATTTGATTCTGGTGATAGGTAGAATACCTAACCTCATCACCAGCCTTCCTATCCTTGCGTTCTCTTGAGAAGTGACCCATCTAACCACAGGTATAGCACTTGACTTTCCTTCTGTCAAATCTTGCTGGATCTCTTCCCTGGAAACCAAACTTTCTCCCAGCCTTACTCTCAAACTTCTTGATGTTCACTAAGAGCATGGCCAGTTGCCACTTTAAGTTCATCTCTTCCATATCAAGTGGATCCACCTGTTCAAAATCCTCAAAAGCTAGTTGCTGCTGATTTTCATAATCAGCAACAAAAGAGTGAAGTACATCTTCCAATACACCACTGGATTTAGGTTGAGAATTTGATGTAGTGGTGATGTAGGATGATGATGCTGAGGAATTGGGCTTGGAGCATAGGTCATCTTATTTGAGGAGGTGCTAACAAAAGCTGAGTGAGTGGGAGTGGATGAACGAAAGGGACTTCTGACATCAGGCTCAAGAGTTTTAAGTCTGTTGTAGAGATCATCAAAAGTGAGCATATCTAGCCCACCTTTTGCTTTGAGTGCAATGCTTACTTGCAACCAAGATGGAGGTAAAGATCGTAAGAACTTTGAATTGCAATCCTCATTGTCTGGCCTGGCCTTCATCTGATTCAATTGACTCAAAATCCTATGGAACCTGTCATATCCCTTGTGGATACCTTCTTCCTCAGAGATTTGGAATTCTTGAAACTGCTGTTTCAGCATTGATTTCCTCATCCTCTTTGACTCATCGTTCCCACCAAACCTAGCCTTGATTGCCATCCAGATGTCCTTAGCATCCTCCATGTAGTGAAAGTCACCCATGTGATCATTTGGTATAGCCTGAAGGAGAATAGTTCTAACTTTATTCTCTCTCTGAATAGCTAGTATCTCTTCAGCAGTTTTGGGACCAACGATGGTAATAACACCATCAGCATCTTTGACGCACTCCTTCAAACTGTTACCCTTATGGACAACTTCCCAAAGATTCCAATCAATATTGGTGATCCAATTCTGCATCTTCATAGCCCATAATTCATACTCCTCCTTCTTGAGGTATGGGAACTTTGCATTGTTGTTTGTGAGATTGAGTTGTTGCAAAGATGTGGTGTTTTGATTGTGAGTAACTTCTGATCCATCGTCTGACCCAGGCATTGTTATGGTTGTTTTGGTTGTGAGGGTGTAAAGAAAAGGATGTTCTTAGTATCACAGAGACTCTCCCGAGGCTCTGATACCACTTGTTGAACCTAAGACCTTGATAGATCTTTGAGCGCTCGTGGATTGTTAGTAATGTTTATGTAATCACAAACACACTAATAGAAAGTCTCTATTACTTGTATTCTAAAGCGGAAATCAAACACAAGTAAGAACACAGATTACTAAGAATACTTTGATCCTCTATGGATCTTTGAATAAAACTAAAACTTGTTTTTCAAACTCGTACATCATACATACTAATGTGTTCCTTTTATAGACAAGGAACCCTAAATCGTTTCACAAGAAACGTATATTCATAAAACTAAAAGAGATATGCATTATCACTTCCTAATAAAACTCATGCATATCCTAACTAACTATAAAATACGCGAAATATCTATATCCGCATAAACAAACTACACGGTTTTACTACTTCCGCAGAATCACTTCTTCAGCAGAATCCAGCACTTCAGCAGAATCCGTCAGCAGTATTATTCAGCAGAATTCTTATTCAGTAGAATTCCCAACAAGATGAACCTTTATCTAATCCAGATCTTGAGCTCATGACCAACTTAATTCAGACCACCCAATCTCAATTGGAAAAGTGAAATGACATCAATAAGAAACTGCAAGATAAAATTGCACTGTTGACTAAGGATAATGAATGCTATAAGTTCCAACTCAACATTTTTGAAACTAAAGAGAAACGTGAAAAAGGTTTTGAGGTCGCTTTTGCAAAATCATACCAAAATGAAAATCTTTGGAAAAATAGATATGTGTTCTAGTTGCCTCCAAGAATGCATTGCTTTCTCAAATAGAATAATTAAAATATGATCATAAACAACAACTTAACGCTCTCACTTCGGAAACTCAAAAAGCCAAGTCAGAGTTGTTAACTTGTCACAAACAGTTTTGTGAGCACAAAAAGCATTCGAGGAAACAAATAGATGACTATCTTGAGGAAATTGTCGACTTACAACACAAAATCAAAGAGTTTCGAAATGTGGTTTATAAACATGGTGAGTCAATCACAACAATTCAAAATTTCTCTTTTAAACCAAATCCAAATGGATATGGACCAATTCTTGCTGATTACCAACCAAGTTTTTCACATAGAGCATTCAAACCAAATCCTCAAGTTTACAGTACAGAACATAGAATTGATGACTCAATTATGAGTGTTGTTGAATATAACCGTATTGAGGAATTAGATGCAGAAGACGAGAGTCGGTCAAAAATGGAAAATGCTGTTTAAAACAAACCATTTAACTATTCCAAAGCCATAACTTTCGTCATACAACAGGATACTTCTAACATACCTTGGGTTATCACACCTAATCCTGAGTCCTCCTCTCATGATGGTCCCCATTCCAATGTTGCACAAATTAATGGTCCTTTACCTTCTTTTAGTGAAATAAAGTCATTAGCTTAACGATGTTAAGTTCTAAAATATTTTGACACCTTTTTATGTCTGACATCAAAATTTTGGAACATGCAATTAAAGTTCATTCTGAAATAAAAGTGATTCTTAAATGAACGACCCGTCAAGTTATCTCACACAAGCTAGCCACTTGTGAATGACTAACCGTAAGAAACTTAAAACAGTTCGGACACTGATTTAAAAACCAATAATAGATGAGAAGTGTGTAGTATACGGGTAACTCAAACGTGTTAGGTTTGAGCACCGAGATCGTTCCGAACGAGGGTTGAATGGAATTTCCAACTCACGTCTCGATTATCGGGATTTGAATAAGAGAAGGGGATAAAATGAAGAATTCTAAACTACGGGATAAGGAAAGTAAATGGAAATAAAATCTAAGGGGAAAACCTAAGAGTTATGGCAAACTACGCAATTCTACACTAAAACGCAAATACGGGATTAAAACGAAACGCGAATAAAATGCAACTATGTCTATTCTAAATCCTAAAAATAACCTAAAATTACTTTCACTCTAAAAATGATATTTAAAAACTATCTAAGAATTAAAACTAATTTTTAGGATTTTTCTGGATTTTATAAGAATTAATAAACTAATTATTAACTTTTAAAACTAATTTAAAATACTAGAAATTATGAAAATTAAGGGGAAAATTATGAAACTATTTTTATAAAATCTAAAATATCCTAAGAGAATTTTCAAAACTATTTTTTTATTTTTATGATTATTTTTCTATTTTCTACAAATTTAAAACTATTTAAACCTAATTTAAATTGTGAAAAATACCAAATAAAAAGGAAAAATAGGGAAAAATATTTTTTATGCTTTTTATATTTTTCTAAAACTGGGAAAATTGAAAAATTATTTTTTGGAACTTTTTCTGAATTAATTGCAATAAAAGCTATTTAAAAATGATTAAAAACTGTTTTTAATTAAGAAAAATAGCAAACAGTGACTAAAAATTATGAAAAATTCAGGAAAATTCTAAAATATTAATCTAAATCTATGAAAAATAAGAAATCTATAGCTTATGTGTAAGATGTAAGAGCTGCAGTGTAAACTGTCACCAAATAAGCTAAGGAAAATAAGCTAGAAAGAAAATTAAGCTACCAAACAGTGACTAAGGCTAGATTATGCTATAATAAGCTAATTGAAACTGATTACACCTAATCCTAACAAGCTACAAGCTCTACCTTATGATCTAAGCAAACTGACTAAAATAATCAATAAGCTCTTGACCCCCTACTGTTTGAGCTTATGCACAAGCTCATTCAGTAAGCCAATCTAATAACCAATTGTGCAGTCCTCAAGACCACCTAGCAAGCTACAACTAGACCAAGTTTAAGCTTCTAACTCACTGAATTGAGTCCAATGCAAAGTCTGCAAATTACCTGTTTCACACTCAGGACATACTGAGTGTGAACAGGGGAAACAGTTGCTTATTGAACAGCTGATTTGGAAATTAAAAGGACTTGAACAGATTTCACAAAAAGCGGTTTTCAATTATAGACCAACTTAACTATGTTTACCCAAAATTTCAGTTACTATAACTCAGAATTGAATCAGTAATTCATCATCAAATTTTGGTACAAAACTGATTTTAACACTTTTTGACTTTAATGACAGTTTTGTAACTTTGACTTTTGTGAGTTTAAAAGCTAAATTATGAACTGATAATGATGTTAAAAGACTAATGATGATGAAAACTAGCTAGATCTACTTATTTTAAAGCCACTATGAAAATATTAAACTACTGATTTTAACAGAAGTGTAAATAAGATCATATACAAATTGATTTTGACTATTTGTGAATAACTGCTATAAACTCAATCCTAAATGACTATCTAAAACCTAAATGAACATGTAACAACTACAAAGACTTAATCAACTAGCCTCTACCACAGATTTTAGAGCAATACCAAACACTAGTTAATGACAGTTATGCAATCTATAAACTACCACTTATGAATCAAACTTAAAAGCAACTAAATACTATGATCTATCAATTATAACTAGGATACTGAGTGCAATCAAATCAATATAAGCTAACAGAATAAGGCTAAGCTAATAATGCAAATCAACAGAAACCAAAAGAACAGATCCTGAAACTTACAAACATCCAGCTCATTTGCAACTTATCTCAGTTCCAAAACCACACTAAACTAATCATATCCAACCCAAATTCCAATCTGCATAACCCAATTCAGATCCAAAACCAGCAATCCAATTCCAATTCTGCATCAGTTGACTAGATATGAAATTTTTTTGAGAGTTGAGATTAAGCACACATTAACCTTCAATGAGCTATGAAGAAGCTTGAAAAGGTTTTAGAAACAGTAGTAGAGCTTTATTAAGGAGATTGAGAGTATTTTTTATTTTCCAAATATTTTTCTTATTTTTATGATTTTTCTATTTTTGAGAAATTTAAGTTCTAAAAAGCATTAACTGAATATCAAAATGGATTAGAGATTTAATGAAACAGTAATCAAAACTGAATTAACACAAAACTAAACAAATTTTATAAATGAGAATTTTGATTACAAATAATGAAATACGAAATTTAACTAAAACATTGAAAAATGAAAATACAAAGATTACTCTTTACTCTCTACTAAACTACTTTATCTCCCTAGAAAAACTACTCCCTACATCTGTGAATACAAAGGGCTTTATATAGCTGAGCTTGAGGGTCTTGGGAAGGATCTAGAAATTGTCATTTGTGCTTCTTTGAGTCATTTGTAGCCCTTTGATCAAATCCCACGTATCTCCACTGATATCAACCCTTGGATCACTATTGCCACGTTATTTCCACCAATCAGAGAGCAGCGTGTGGCATTGAGCACACGGATGGCTGATATGGCAATGCCCATGTGTCAGTGTTGTCAGGGAAAGTACACATTTGCCCTTAATTGCTGTAATATTGACCAATTGACTATATGTAATTTCTAGGGTTCATAGTAGCTGGGTAATTGGGGGTGAAAAGGGCGGGGTTGATTTTTTTATTATTACTTTGATTGTTTGACCGAAGATGGTTCGTTGACCTGGGTAAAAAAGGTGGATACGGGTTAGTATATTGGGTATTCGGGTGAGATAATTAAACCGGTTGGCTGGGTTTGTTTGGTTCGGATTGGACCCGGGTAAAATTATTAGATTGGGCCGTGGGATTTTGGACTTGGACTTAGGATAATATATGAAACCATTTGACTATCAAGGACCAAACTTGTATAATCTGAAAATCCAGGGACCACAAATGTAAATCTGAAAATCTCTATCAAGGGTCTTTCTTGTCATACTTCAAATAATCCAAGGGTTGAATTTGTAAATTCTGAAACTTGAGGGATCATTTCTGCCAAATACTCAAAGATGAGGGACTGATCTTGACATTTCTTCAAACTTGATTAAAACTTCAAAAATCATCCTTAGAGAATAAAATCTTCCAAAATGCACAATCCCGACCTCCCGGCTCAGCTTAAACTCTCTTGATCTCTCGTGCTCGGATTTACGTCTGATTTGGCTCCTTTTTGTGTGTTTTTACATATCCGTACCTGCACAAGCACAAACTCAAGAAAACCACAAATATTAGCAATAAACGGCTCTTTCTTGGTTGTTTTGGGTTTGTTTTGATAATGAAAAGGTATGTGTTTTAGCACATACCAAAATACCCCAGACGAGACCATTGTCGTGTCCTCACGCAATGCAATCAACTCACGCTTCTAAAACCAAAGATTTCAATCTCTTTCTACTAAACCTATGAAGAAGTAGCAAAGATTCCTCAAAAGAGATTAAGAAAGCCTTAATTCTAAAAACGCCCCGTTTACCTTTTATTTCACATGTATAGATATTACGATTAAGCACATTCCGGTTATGAATGACGGTTTGTTGAACTTTCATGTCGATCAATAACTCCAACATTTTTCAAACGATACGTTAGGATCACGGAGTAGAAAACACAACACAGCGTGAAGTGACCATACGGATAGAATACATCGTCCCTGATTTTTCACAAGTCCCAAACTAAGCGTAAAACCGAAATCATTGTTAAGTATGATTCTAGATGCTAACACTACCCATGGAAGTTACTTGTGTAAATACCTTTTGTTCCCATTTTCCTATTTTCCTCTAGAATTTTTTTATTTTTTTGTGAGAAATGAATTTCTTCAAATTCTCGTTTCGATAATTTTTATTCAGATAAAGATATAAAGCTAAGTCGCTAATTAGTTATCCGCCTTCTCTCAAGAACCATTGTCCAAAAATGAGGTCCACATCAAGGAATTTTTATTCACTTATACTCTTGATTTTTTTCATGATTTTTTTTAATCACTTATACTTTTACTTATATGAGCTATGAACTACGGAGCTTCAACGGGTAATTCCAAGACTATAGGCTTCATGAAATGAGAATCCCTACTGGCTAGGCTAAGACCTCACTCAATCCCGGCTAAAGATCCAAGGGTCCGATCTCGACACCGCAGCTCATAACTTTACTTATTATTTTATCACTTATTGTTAGGAATTAGAAATTCCCAGTATTAAAGAGTCGGTCACCTCAAGTATATGTAATCGTTAGAAAGCTCGTAGTCATAGTAATATTTAGTTAAGTAGTATTTAGTTAAGTAACACCGGGGAGGACGGACGGGTCTTTACCCACTGTATGCCTGATCCACAGCCCGTTGTGTGGCGATTTATGTAAGACTATAAATACTCTCTACCTCCCAAGGTAGAGAGTTGGAGCTCATAATAATATCTTTCACTTTCTCACTAAGTTCCCTAAACCTCTAACTTTCTCTCTCTAGAATTCCATCTATATGCTACTTTGTGTTATGGTTTGATGTGTATGTGAAAAGTTATATCTTACAATTGGTATCAAGAGCCATGGTTAGATCATATCTTGCACATCTTTGGATTTCTAGTGGTTTTTAGGTGGTTTTGAGTTTGAAAAAGTTTAGTGGTTTTTGCATCATTTGATTGATTTCTAGTGTTAAAGTTTGGATTTTGGTTGTACTTTTGTGTTTAGAATCATCACAAGTGTTTAGGTTTTGATCTAGAAGGTTTGAATCATAGTGGTTGGGTTGTTTTGGATTGAAAAGTGGTGTTTATGTGTTTTTCATGCTAGCGACTTGAGCCACGAAAAGTTTCTTCAGTAGCGACTTGCTTCACATTTTAGTAGCGAGTTACAGGTTTGTAGCTAGCGACTTACCTAGCGATTTACAGTACAAGTAGTGGACTCTCCACTACGGGTAGCGACTTGGTCTGTAGCGAGTTGCTCTTTAGCGACTTGTATTCCTAGCGACTTGAGTAGCGAATTGCTGCCAAAATTTCGCTAGCGACTTGAGGTTAGCGAGTTACTACTTAGCGACTTGCATTTGTCTAGCGACTTGGGAATCTAGCGACTTAGTGGTGTAGCGAATTAAGCGTTAGCGACTTAGTGCATTATCTTCTAGCGACTTAGTGCATTATCTTCTAGCGACTTAGTGCATTATCTTCTAGCGACTTGAGTGATTGTTTACGTTTTTCTCTTGATTTAGTAAAATCCCGTGAAAGAATCTATTTCCGGTTTAATCATAGAGTTATAAAATCCCGTATAAATTGTAAACATGTCTACCAATGTTCCTACTGTCATCTCCACTGTTGCCGAGGATGTTCAAGCAGCTGGCTCAGATACTCGTCCACCCATGCTTGACAGAACTGACTACGATTCTTGGGCTCAACGAATCGGATTGTACTGCCTTGGGAAGGAAAATGGTGTCAACATTCTCAAATCCATTGATGAAGGACCATATCGAGTTGAGACGACTAGAGACATACTTGATACTAATGAAGATGGTACTCCTGTTTACGGAATGGACAGACCTAAAATGTATGATGAGCTTGAGGATAAGGAGAAAAAGAGATTCGATGCAGATATCGGGGCTTCAAACATTGTTCTTCAAGGTCTTCCTAAAGACATCTACAAGCTGATCAATCATAACACCGATGCAAAGGCAGTATGGGATAATGTTAAGATGCTTCTCTCATGTTCAGAATTAACTATGGAAGACAGAGAATCCCAACTCTATGACGAATTTGAACACTTCAAGATGAAACCAGATGAGAGTGTCTATGAGTACTATGTGAGATTTCATAAGTTAGTGAATGACATGAGGAACATCAGAATGACTATGCCTAACATTCAACTGAACTCAAAATTTGTGAACAACATGAATCCCGAATGGCACAAGTTTGTCACCGCTGTGAAGCTCACTAAAGGATTGAAGAATACAAACTATGAGCAACTCTATGCCTTCCTCCTTCAGAATGAGAGACATGCTATGTTTGAAAAATTGATTCTCAATCAGTTCAAAACCAACCAGGGAGAGACAAGCTCGTCTAATGACTCAACTGCCTTCTACTCAAAACATCGGAATCACAACCAAAGCATCACAAGTCATACCCTTGGGTAATGGTAATCACAAACTCATTCCCGATCCTATGTTCAAACAAGCCGATGCTGATCCACACGTGGGTAACTTCATTAATCAACTAGCTCTTCTAATTAGTCAAAACATGAATTCTCTCCCACAAACCAACAACAACCTCAGAACAGCATCTAACCCACACAATCCAGCCACTGTTAAAGATGGAAGGATCGTGGTGCAACCGTTCCAGGAAAGACATATGATCAGGAAGAGGTGGAGCTAGTAGAGGTTATGTTGGTAACCAGTATCGAGGAAGGAATGGTAACCAAGGTCAAGCTAAGCCAATCAAATGTTATAACTGTGGTGGTGAGGGACACATTGCAAGGAACTGCACATCTCCAAAGCGTCCACAGAATGCTGATTACTTCAGAGATAAGATGCTGCTGTACAAGCTCGGGACAATGGTGCTACTCTAAATGAAGAGGAATTGTTGTTTCTTGCTGAGGGCAATGCCAAGACCTATGATGCAGATGTGGATGAGCGCCTATTCAGAGATAGGTCACAATCATCAGAATGCCTTTCAAGTCGCTGATTGTGATGCATACGACTCGGATGTGGATGATGGACCTACGGCACACACAATTTTTATGGCTAGCATTTCTCCAATGGTTTCTCCCAAGGTCTCTTCTTCACCACTAGTCTGGCCCATCCAAAGATAAAATCATCTCAGAGGTATTAAAACTATACGATGATGCTGATGTGCAAAAGATGCATGACAAAGTACATTCAACTGAAACTATTGAATCAAATGTTGAAAATATGGGTAATATCGATATTATCCCATATGATCAATACGTGAAACAAAGTGAAAGTGAAGTTGTACCAAGTGATGCATCTTCTGCAATCAACAATGACTATGTTTTTGATGAATACACTGCATGTGCCCCTTACGATGATTCTCTGTAATTTCGAACTAAATGCCTATATAGAACGTGTTGCTATTTATGAACAACGTGCTAAATTTGAGTTGACCACTGTGAGCAGGAAATGGAAGACCAAGTGCGTACAGTCATTAGAAAAAGTAATTTTAGAGAAGAAGTATTGAAACAAGAATTAAATTCCTTGCAAGAAAAACTTTCTAAAACAGCTAAGCAAAAACAAGAACTTCAAGAAAATGTGAAAATGCTTAAGCAAGAATTTAATGCAAAGGAATCAAAACTCTTGAGAGATTTTTCTAATCAGAAAACTTTGAAAAACAAACTTGAAAACAAGTTGTACATACAAGGAAACACCATTCAGACTGCTCACATGGTCACTAAACATAGAGTCCTAAGCGATAAGCATAGTGTTCCCATTATAGATAAACCCAACCTCGAGGTATTAAAGATAGCAAAATGCTCAAAGTGTGATCTCTGATGGCAATGAGATTCTTAAACCTAGACAGAAACCTAGTTGCGTTGAGTGCACTGAGGAAGATAAGAAATCGGATGAAGTCACTAGGGAAAGGATGAACAAAAAATTAGATGATCCTAAATGCAAAGAGAAAAAATAATTATCACTCCCCATGACTACAAAAAGGAAAACTGGATTTCCTTGAACATGTTTAAGCCTCGGACATTGTTGACTCCCGAACAAGTTTTCTGGAAAAAGGATTTAGATAAGCGAAAGCTGAAAATATTGTTGAAACAAACCCTCCCCTATGGAAAATGCCTAGAGCGATTGTGTATCCTCCTAATACACCAATGCATCTTGTTCCTAGAAAATGTGCCACTAAAAGCAAGACCTTAATTAGCCAATATGTTATATTTCAACTATTTGTTGATTTTGAGAAAACTTGCAAGAAAAGGATCACACCCACGGTATAACGGAAGGAGAAAGGGTTTTGAGCAAATGAAAGAATGTTATTTAACTGAGGTCATGCCTTTCTTTAAACAACTAAAAGATCATTTTGAGAGTCTTAAAAAGGGATAAAATCAGATATTAAAGAAATGGAAAAGGAATTTGATGCAATGGTAGTTGAAGTTAGTGATTATGAGCGTGCACTAAAATATAATGAGATTGAGAGGAAGAACTTGCATACCTTAAATGAGACTCTTATTACTGAATGTGTTGCTCAAGATATCTTTTTCATCGCTTCAAATTTCTCTATTAATGCTTCCAAATTTCATGAACTATCTGTGGCCCTGAAAGTCTCCCATGATCGTGTCATTGAGCTTGAAAAAACTAATTCTAAACTAAACGAGAAAATTGAACTGGATGATCACGACAATTTGGTTAAACATTTTTCTAAACTAGAAGTTGAGCATTTTAATTTACAACTAAAATATCAACATCTTAAAGAAAATGTCAAAACTTCAAATATCAAGACATCTTCAGATGCTCCGAGTTTGATGCGCTTTTTCAAATTAACAAACGTGATGAACAGATTCAAGCTCAATGCAACACGATCAGAAAGTTGAAAGCCCAAATCTCTCAATTAAAGGGTCAAACGAACAATATGACAGGCTCCCAAATGCCTCCTCCTTTAGATTCTCGAAATTCTCAAACTTTTCATCTTCAAAACTTGGTAAATGCCTTACAAAAGGAAAACGAGAGTTTTCTAGAAGAAAATGAAAAAGTTAAACGACACTTTAAAGAGTTATATGATTCAATGAAAGTCACCCGTGACCAAAACAACGAAAAAATAACGTCTTTACAAAAGGAAATTGAGAATCTGAGAAGTCGGGAAAATGGGAAACTGCCACTTGTTTTCAATAAGAATGTTGTCTCAAAGTCACCCTTAGATTGCAAATACACTGTGACAGCTAAATATATTCCTCCTCATCTTAGGAATAATGAACATGCTTTTCATGACTACTGTGCTCACCTTAAGGATAGTCTAGAATGTCTCCGTGAGATTGTCGAAGAGGATTTCATTAACAAACCTCTTGATAGTGAAATTAGGTTTGCTTGCCTCCAGGCCAAACGATCTCAAGAGTTGCTAGAATGTGTAATTGCAACATGTCCAAAACCCTTAGGTGAAAAAGGCAAAGCTGTGAAGCCTTGTTCTATGCCTAGTGCCAAGCAGAAAATCCGTTCTATGCCTAAAGCCAAGCATGTGACCCTTGATATGCCTTGTTCCATACCTAAATTCAAGCAAGCAACCTGTGATGTGCCTCCTAGAATTTCAGATCCCAGCACTTCTAGACCAGGAATGCAAAAAGTAGTGAAGCCATGTAATGTTCCCATCGTTACTTCTACAGATGTTAAGATTGACACTAAAGTTAGCGGGTCAAAACCTAGAAGCTATGCAAAGAAGGATAGGATTACGCTAACTAAAAGTGTTCATGATAAGGAAGTGAAAGAACACCATAGGGACAAGAAGTTTGATTTGAACAAAAAGAATCGTGTTAGTTCTAGTATTAGCTCTAAGCTTACTAAAATTAATTCGAGGCCTTATGCAGTCTGCAAAACATGCAAAAAATGTTTAATTTCTGGTAATCATGATAAATGTGATGTGTTATTTCCGAGGTCTAAGATTCATAACCCGCTTAAGAAAGTTTGGAGAGCGAAATTTGATTAAGCAATCCTGGAAACCTACAAGGAAAGTTTTTACCAATGTAGGATTTCAGTGGAAGCCAACAGGTCGAATATTCACGAATGGCAAACCTTGCCCCTTAACTAGATCCACTATGCCTAGAGTAGTGCCTGTTAAGGTTTGAAGCCAACCGGTAGAACAATCCCATTAAGCACAAAATGTCCCTCGAATAAGTCTGATGCTTCTACTAGTTTAGCTCCTAGTGACAATGACATTGCACCTAGGGTTTCTCCTGATTCAAAGATTGTTTGTGCTAACCAAAAGGACCCCATGAGCACGTGGGGATCCAATGTTTCCAATTCTATGTTCGTCAAGCATTCCAAAGCGTGTCGCATACAAGTCGTCCCTTGGTATTTGGATTCGGGCGGCTCTAAACATATAACTGGTCTCTAAACAATGACGTCTGTTCACATCGTCATTCCGGCCTCGTGCTTCATCATTATGGTGTCTCCGCAGATAACACTTCAGGGCCCCGTTCTTCAAAGAAAAGAAAGTGTACGCATTTCTCAGGCGCTTTATCTTCAGTTAATGAGAAATTCTCTCATGAATGGCCATACTCATCTACATTCTTCATCAACAAGCTTCATGTTTTTCCACGCCATTCAATCATCAGTGGATCTATGTTCATTGGTGTATACCTTATTCACTTTTGTAAATCAAAAATGGCTACTTCGGATGCAATTTTTGAGGGGGAGAAGAGTGAATATACTACATGATGATGGATGTTGAATAATGGTTATACGACTTTATTTTTGATGATGATGAGTGTATATTCTTTTTGATTATGAGTGAATATACTAAGGATAACTGGGATTCATTGTTTTGATTTTTGATGACTCTCCTCCAACGCCTAATGCTTCAATTACTAAGGATAAATGGGAATCAATGTTTGGGATTCATTGTTTTTCAAAGATATGTTTGATGAGTACCTTCAACCTTCGACAATGTTGATCATCCAAATTACAAGCTCATGCCCGGGTACTATTGACTCAATTGGTTCACCATCTAAGAAGTACTTCTTGGAATTCTCAAGAAACCTTATCTCCAGTTATTTCACAAGGCGTTCATAATGACTATCATGATATTAGGCTGCTCCTATCCCTATGAATGAAGTCAACCCTTCAGTCTCAATCTCATTAAGTCAAGAAGCCGCCTGCTGATCACTGTCTCATCAACAAATCATCATTCTTCAAATGTACATCATGGAACTGTTTCTAGCATCAATGATGAAGTTAATCCCTTTGCTACTCCTGAAGATGCTCCATTTGAAAACATATTTGCTCCTCGAATCATCTTCGAACCATCTTCTTCGAGACATCGACTCGGCTACTTCAGTTCCTCAACAACAACCACATGAACACCTTAGGAAATGGACTCATGATCATCCATTAGACAACATCATTGGAAACCCCTCTCTCGCCCAGATCAACACGAAACAACTTGCAACTGATGCCTTATGGTGTTTCTTCAACTCCGTACTATCTAAGATCGAACCAAAAGATGTTAAAACCGCCATGAATGAAGACAATTGGTTCAATGCCATGCAAGATGAAATTCATGAGTTTGATCGACTTGATGTATGGGAGTTAGTACCGCTCCGATTGTGCTATGATCAATGCTCTAAAATGGATCTTCAAAGTGAAACTTGATGAGCATGGTGATGTGTTGAAGAACAAGGCTCGATTAGTTGCTAAAGGATACCGCCAAGAGGAGGGTATAGACTTTGAAGAATCTTTTGCTCCTGTGGCTCGAATCGAGGCAATTAGAATCTTTTGGCTAATGCTGCAAGTAAGAACATGGTAGTCTATCAAATGGACGTGAAGACGGCATTCCGGAACGGAGATCTTAAAGAAGTCGTCTACGTCCGCCAACCTGAAGGATTTGTAAATCAAGAGCATCCTACTCACGTTTATCGTTTGAAGAAGGCCCTTTACGGTTTAAAGCAAGCTCCAAGGGCATGGTATGATACAATGTCAAAGTTTCTTCTATCAACCGGATTTAGCAAAGGAGCAGTTGATCCAACATTGTTCACCAGAAGTCGTGCAAACATTTAACTCATGTTCAAATTTATGTTGATGATATTATTTTTGCCTCGACCGACCCAATGGAATGTGATCGTTTTTCTAATGAAATGAGTTCAAAATTTCAAATGTCAATGATGGGACAAATGTCATTTTTCTTGGGATTACAAATTTCACAAAGTCCCGAGGCATTTTCATAAATCAATCTAAATATGCAACTGAGATCTTAAAGAAATTTGGATTTGATTCAAGTGACCCTGTTGACACTCCCATGATTGATCGAACCAAACTAGATGAGGACCACTCAGGGATCATGATTGACCAAACAAAATATCGTAGTATGATTGGATCCCTGATGTACCTCACAACTAGTAGACCGGACATTTTGTTCGCTGTTTGCATGTGTGCTAGATACCAGGCTAAGCCTACTAAAAGCACCTTGAAGCGGTTAAACGGGTCTTTCGGTATCTCCAAGGAACCATCAATATGGGACTTTGGTACCCGAAGGACACCGGTATGTCACTAATGCCTATGCAGATGCCGATCATGCAGATGTCAAGATACTCGCCGGTACGTCCGAGGTGCTCGCTTTGGGTGATAAGCTTATGAGCTGGTCTTCAAAGAAGCAAATGAGTACTTCTATTTCCTCTACAGAGGTTGAATACATAGCCATGTCATCTTGTTGTGCTCAAATCTTATGGATGAGATCTCAATTATCGGACTATGGCTTTGAATTCAACAAAATCCTCTGTACTGATCGCGGATAATAAAGTGCTATTGCTCTATCATGCAACAACGTTCAACACTCAAGAGCAAAGCATATCGACATTCGACATCATTTCATCGGGAACAAGTGGAAAAGGTGTGGTGGAACTATATTTTGTGAGGTCTGAATATCGCTTAGCACATCTTCACCAAAGCTCTTCCAAGAGAACCTTTTGAGTTTATTCTTCCACGTCTTGGCTTGAAAAGCCTTCAACCGGAAACACTCAAACGTCTTCAAAAGGAAGACGAGGAGTAAAGGTCTATCTTCATCTATCTCTTGTATATATCTATTCGAAAAATCAAAATACAAAATTATAAAACCTTCAAAATCCATAAAAATCTGAAAAATTCGAAAAATCTTCAAAAATATTGTCTTTTGTCATGCATTTTCTCGGTTCGATAATATCTACGTTCTTTGTGCTGTCATTCAAAGAATGACACGGGACTTTAGATGTTGTTCGAATTCAAAAAAAAATCAAAAATTATGTTTGAGAGAAAGAGAAAAAATGGTTTATTGTCATTTTCGTGCAATAACCCGGTTTTTAAAAGAAAGAACAGTGCCATGTTTTACCATGTTTTCAAATTCCATGCTCTGATTCTATAACATTTATCTGCTGAAAACTAAATGCTTTGAAAAATAACTCGGTCTCTATTTTTGATAATCATCGGGACTTATTTGTCAAAATCTCTATCTCTCAATCAACAACCTATGTCATTGATTGAGGGGAGAATGATTTCAATTAAATTAAAAAGTTATTTGGCATTAAATTGTTTTCAAAAGATGTACATGCATGTTTTATCAATGGAGTTTAAAGTCTTAAAATCCGATCCTTATCAGTTAAAACGCTTTCATAATCAAGTCACAATTCTCCTTAAAAGCTTTCAAAATCAATTTAAATCTATAAGAGATCACAAATCTCAAATGATTTGATAATTGTGATCGGGGAGAATGTGTGATTTAAATGGATTTAAACCGATAATTGTAAATGGTTTTATAAGAATGTACATGATGTCCTCCCCGCATGTGACAAACGATTTCAAATTTTCCATGCACATGTTGAGGGGAGCATCTATCTTAAACCTATGATTTGAAACGTGATCATTTATCTCAATGTGCGGTTCCTCTAGTATGTGTAAAACTCCTTTCAAACCTAGAAGCACATATTGAGGGGAGCAAAATCATGAAAACCTCATCCTTCCCCAAAATGCTTTATCTACTTGATTCGATTTGGGAAGTGATGTTGATATCTTTTAGAAAATGGTAATCAAAGAAGTTAATTCTTTCTCTTGCCTCCGTGTGCAAAACATTTTCAAATACTTGATGCACATGTTGAGGGGGAGTTCTCGTTCTAAAAATATCAAAAACAATTCAGGTACAAAATGCTTTGATAATATATCACAAGTATCTGAATTGATTTTCAAATGGTTTTCAATTGGTTCCAATGGCAGATGAACAATACCAAATAGACCGACCAACTTTACTTTATGTATGGTGATATAAGGATGATAAGGTTAGGTATTGGTTCCCATGATCCTGCCAGAACGAGGGATCTACCCAGTGACTATCCACTAGTTAGTGTAGAGTTCTTAGGTATGATGATAAAAGGAGAAAAATGAGATATGGGAAGAGTGCGGACTAAGACTGAGCTAGTACTGGAATAAACCCAACAAGGTTCTAGCTATGAAGTCTCGGTAAGCACTAAAGGGGTTGAAGAATTAAAAAGAATTGAATGAGAAAAGGGTGAAAACAAATAGCCCTCCATTTATTCAACCTTAGGGCAGAAACCGGGTTCAATTCATATGCTACTGATGGTAACATCGGTATTGAAGACAAGACGTCATGGACCCAGTGACGCACTGCACTACAACTTCCCAAACCACTCAAGTTCCTCTTAAAAGGACTTGTTTCATTCTCACGGGGAACCGACATTATCTATCGACTTTCTCTTAGAGATTGTTGATATTGAAGGAGGAGACCCCCTCCCTAGTCTCCGATATAGGATCCAAATATGCACAAATTGAGTCTAGAGCCACGAGATCATCAATAAATCTCATTAGGACACTTTCAATGAAGACTCTCTTTCACACAATGTGGAAAGAAAGATTATATCTTATGAGTCCTACGCATTATCCTTGTGGTATTGCCGTAACATCTCGAAAGTGATATGCAAACACATTCACAATGAAGATGGAAAGCCTTCTAGAGCCAACATCTAACAAGCTCCTGGTAGGTGGCATGTGAGATCTATTATACGATCAACCATGTGACAACCAACGAAACAATGGGGCGATTCAATCTTTTGAATCAATCCTCGGTTCGAGTTATGGATTGACGGATACCTTTGAAAAACCGGTCTTTGTGCTTTAAAAACTCTTTTCATTAGCACGTCGACCGTGTACTAATTTTTCAAATCAAAAGGTGTTTTATGATTGATAATTGATTTTCATTAAAACCTTCGTTATATTGCAAAAACAATTTCTATTGAGCAATACACGATTGTTTTTCAAATCTCTTTTCATCAATCGACGTAATATCGCTGGTTCACTCACTCCGTTGTCTTCTTTGAGACGTTCCTTTGAGAACAACTAGAGCAAATGCGAAACCCTGTCAAGGAAATTCTTCGAATTATACCCGATCACGTGCGCATTTGTACTGATCAAACGGGGAACCGTGGGCCGTGTACCTCAATTCAACGAAAGTGATCAAAGACACTTTCGCGGCGCTATTAAGCTAACCGTGTACACCCCGACGCTTGCAAATGATCGAATGAAGCGGTCAATACATAGCCGCATGCTCACCTAACACATTCATCTCAAAAGAAATCATGATTAGTGCATCAATGACTCGATATTTTTACTCCATGCTTCGCTACGCCGCCAATATCATGAATCAACAAATGCTTCCGCTACTCTGATGAGAAGATATCATGATCAAGAATGTGAGCATGTCGGTCCGAATGTCACAACATCACATAATACCAACACCACAATGGATGTATCGGAGATTTTCTATTAGCTGATGATCTCAAAAGCTGGCTCAACATTATTATCACGTGGATCAAGAAAAGACCTCCACTTGGATTAACCAAACATGCAATGAGTGGAATCAATGACTACCGAGCCGGAGCAAAGTACTACATCAAGAATGCAAGATCAATTGTTAATGTAATATCGGATTGTATTCAATGTCATTTTAGTATATGTTTGAGGTGACCTCCCTTAGGGGAGATTGTTAGGAATTAGAAATTCCAAGTATTAAAGAGTCGGTCACCTCAAGTATATGTAATCGTTAGAAAGCTCGTAGTCATAGTAATATTTAGTTAAGTAGTATTTAGTTAAGTAACACCGGGAGGACGGACGGTCTTTACCCACCTGTATGCCCGATCCACGCCTGTGTGGCGATTTATATAAGGACTATAAATACTCTCTACCTCCCAAGGTAGAGAGTTGGAGCTCATAATAATATCTTTCACTTTCTCTCACTAAGTTCCCTAAACCTCTAAATTTCTCTCTCTAGAATTCCATCTATATGTTACTTTGTGTTATGGTTTGATGTGTATGTGAAAAGTTATATCTTACAATTATCACTGATTGCTCATTTATTACGGATCCTCGAGCAAAACTCCAATTTTAAAACAAAGATTCTTTTAAGAAGATAAAGAACTAACTATCGCCAAGAACTCAACATCTCTAATTATTATTAGCAGATATGGGGTGAAACAATTTTGTGGGAACAAAAGCCATGTTCTTCGATGGGCTCTAAAGAGAACCAACAACTCCACCCTTAGCATCTAAACTCATAAGTAACTCTATCATTTATCTCCCAAATTTAAAAATCCTAAATAATGAGATCCGCGATGCTTAGCTTCCATAATTTTTAGATTATTCTTGGTTAAGGGAACAAGCTAGGGCTCAACACGTCCATTTAAGTCGAATTTATTCTACTCTCACCGAGTCAACAGGTGTCAAAGATATATTAACTTAGCAAATAAGCTTCGTCTAATGAAATAAAGTTATGCATATTTAAAGTCACTGTAGGAAACTTGCAAATTCTTGGCCTTGTGAGCTAGAATTCGAATTTTATAGCTTCTTATCTAAGAGACTAGCAAACTTTTCAATCAAAAAGACTTAACAAAAGCTTAAAAATTTTTAAATTTTCTCGGTTATAGCACAATTTTTTTCATTTTATAAGGAAAAACGGGGTTAGAGAGAAACACGACAAAAATAAAGGCAAGTACAAATCAAATCGAAGATTACCCTACCCCAGACGAGAACGAAACATTGTCCTCAATGTTTAAAAGTAAGGGTATCAACGAAAATCTAAAAGCCGTTTATTAAGTATGCTAGAAGATAAACGCTAGTCGATAAGATTTTGGATATCGGATTTCCATCAACATCGATCATGAAACTCAAGTAGAGAAAATGACAAACTTCGAGCACGAGAGTCTTCATATCGGGAACATCCTAAACACAACATCAAAACAACCAAACACGAAATCAAGAGGCTAACCCCTACACGTCACTTATTAGAAAATAGAAAGAAGAAAGATGGATAAGCATGGGTGCCTCCCACGCTACAAGTTTTTCTTAAACGAGTCGCTAGCCCTCCTCGTCCCCGAATTCATTTGTCCTTGGGGAAGAAAATGGTAGAGATACTTGTGGTCAACGGTGTCCTCATTCCCGAAGAATGAGACCGTGGGTTGGGTGGAGAAGAAAATGGGTGGATAAGGATCATAAAGAAGGATCCATCATCCGGTGGTTTTGCAGGTGGACGAAGGGATGACGGATCAAAGTGAGAAAACTCCAAGAAAGACGGGAGCTCATGGTAAGGAGGTGAAAGCTTAACAATGAAGGTATCCAAGTGAGGATCCTTTTCTCTAACAACGGTTTTAGCATAAAGCTCATCTATGTCTAATATCCCGGGTTTAAAGATTTTGTCTTCACATGCGGGCTCAACGGGATAAAGGATGGTCGACTCAATAGAGAGAGGAGAGTCAAGAAGTCCATCAAGAAACATCATATCCCCCTCGGGATCATTCATAACAACATCCTCATTACCCGGCGGTATTGGGTCATCAATCGCATCCTCAATAATCGGGTCATTCGTCGAATTATCGAAAATATCGTTCAAAACCTTGCTCATATCAACCTCGAAGTAGAATCGCTCAAGAATCGGAGGATAAACATCATCAATAGTGGGACTGCCACTAATCTCTTCATCGAATCGGAAAGTTTCAAGTTCGGGAGAGAAATCACTATCTTTAACGGAGATAGGATGCGAACTCGAATTATCGTTTAAGGCTTCAATCTTAGAAATGAGAAGATAAACATTCGACAATGTTTCACGTAATGCTTCATCCTCGATCTCTATATCAACGGGCTCAATCTCTTCCTCTTCTGGCTCAAAATCGTTTTCTTCTTCAATGTTAACGGGCTCGGAAGGTAAATCGTCGACAAAATCGATGTCTCCATAAGAATCATCATCGGAATCGGAGAACATCTCATCATGATCATTAGAAATATCAAGAGAAGGCTCATCACAAATATCATCAACAACCCCAGACTCTCTTGGGATTGGGATAAGGATCTCAACATTAGACACTTCCGTTTCCGGAATAATACTAAGATGCTCATCCCCCATTATGAGAGAGTCAATGGGTTCAAAAATGTTTGAGGAAATAGAATCATCGACCTCTTCCAAAACGACATCACTTCTCTCAACCGGCGTGAGAGAAGGGGAAGGGTCGGAAATTAAAGGCTCAGAAACGGGAGTGGGATTGCCACCGGAGGATATAATCGTCATCGAATCGAATCGTAATAATAGGTGGTTGGACGATGTTGGATCACTTTGGCTTCTTCAGCTAATGATTCACGATAGGTCTTCTGATGAGGATCTTCTTTTCCGTAGGTAAATTTATCAAGAAGATTCTTAAGATCACTCATCATTTCCGAAATTTTGATTAAATTCTACAGAACATGGTGAAGGTTGTGGTTGAATTTCTTGGTATTGTGGAGGTGGGTTATAAGAATAATCGTAATTGTCACAAGGAACTTGCTCGTAAACAATCGGATTCTGCATCTGACAATCGGAATTAACGTGCGGACCTCCACAATACTCACAACAGTATAATTGTTGTGACGAATACGGGTAAGGTTCATAACCAAAGGTTGAGTTGTTAAATTGAACTTGACATTGAAAACCTTGGTGAGGACCACCACAGTACTCACAAGAGTATGATTCGGCCACGGTACAGAGGTTGGTAAGGAAAATCGGTTGTCTCATAGTTAGGATTGTGGTGAAACTCGGTTCCAGATTTTCCATTGCTACAAGCGGAACAATTCCAACCATATTCGGGTCCTCTGCACCATATGCACAAAAGCTGATAAATCGAAGAATTATCCGGATAAGAATTAGCTATTTCCACCATTTCCGTGATAGGCTCGGTTCTTGAACGGGGTCACCTCGCTCAGAAACATATTCCATCTCCCTCACCGGAGAAGGAGTAGGAATCGAGGGTTCTTCAATTAGAGCACTCTTTTGTTCTAGCCGTGCATAAAGACGAGCGAGATCTGGATTTGGATTAATAAAATTCTAGCATACATTACAAAATCCATCTCGACAATTATTTCCGCACCAATCACATATACATTTCAAACATCGATATTGATTTTCTTCCATACGGCTTTGGCAATGAAGGCAACGACGATAAGAACATATCTCGGGTTGTGGCGGATGGTCAGAAACATTTTTAGAGTCATCTCGAGATCGTTTGTCGGCCGAGTCGCACCAATAGCAAGATTTTTTAGAACCGGGGTATCCACATTGCTCACATACACATTCTGGATTCAAACAACAATACTGAGTTTCTTCCATACGGCCTTTGCAATGAAAACAATGACGATAATTGATTGTTTCCATGAGAATTAAACATATAGAGGGTAAAAGAAAAGAATTATCAAATCAGAGGGTAAAGAAGAATATTTTTGGGTTTTTAAAACAAATTTTGAAAAGGAAAATCTTTTTGGGTTTTTATATTAGGGATATTCACAAAAATCAATGATAACTTCTCGGGGAAGGATATTCAAATGCACGCGATTCGAGACGGAATACGAAAACTCGCTACAAGCCCTCCCCGGCAGCGGCGCCAAAAATTGATTCTTAAATGAACGACCCGTCAAGTTATCTCACACAAGCTAGCCACTTGTGAATGACTAACCGTAAGAAACTTAAAACAGTTCGGACACTGATTTAAAAACCAATAATAGATGAGAAGTGTGTAGTATACGGGTAACTCAAACGTGTTAGGTTTGAGCACCGAGATCGTTCGAACGAGGGTTGAATGGAATTTACAACTCACGTCTCGATTATCGGGATTTGAATAAGAGAAGGGGATAAAATGAAGAATTCTAAACTACGGGATAAGGAAAGTAAATGGAAATAAAATCTAAGGGAAAACCTAAGTTATGGCAAACTACGCAGTTCTACACTAAAACGCAAATACGGGATTAAAACGAAACGCGAATAAAATGCAACTATGTCTATTCTAAATCCTAAAAATAACCTAAAATTACTTTCACTCTAAAAATGATATTTAAAAACTATCTAAGAATTAAAACTAATTTTTAGGATTTTTCTGGATTTTATAAGAATTAATAAACTAATTATTAACTTTTAAAACTAATTTAAAATACTAGAAATTATGAAAATTAAGGGGAAAATTATGAAACTATTTTTATAAAATCTAAAATATCCTAAGAGAATTTTCAAAACTATTTTTGTATTTTTCTGATTATTTTCCTATTTTCTACAAATTTAAAACTATTTAAACCTAATTTAAATTGTGAAAAATACCAAATAAAAAGGAAAAATAGGGAAAAATATTTTTTATGCTTTTTATATTTTTCTAAAACTGGGAAAATTGAAAAATTATTTTTTGCAACTTTTTCTGAATTAATTGCAATAAAAGCTATTTAAAAATGATTAAAAACTGTTTTTAATTAAGAAAAATAGCAAACAGTGACTAAAAATTATGAAAAATTCAGGAAAATTCTAAAATATTAATCTAAATCTATGAAAAATAAGAAATCTATAGCTTATGTGTAAGATGTAAGAGCTGCAGTGTAAACTGTCACCAAATAAGCTAAGGAAAATAAGCTAGAAAGAAAATTAAGCTACCAAACAGTGACTAAGGCTAGATTATGCTATAATAAGCTAATTGCAACTGATTACACCTAATCCTAACAAGCTACAAGCTCTACCTTATGATCTAAGCAAACTGACTAAAATAATCAATAAGCTCTTGACCCCCTACTGTTTGAGCTTATGCACAAGCTCATTCAGTAAGCCAATCTAATAACCAATTGTGCAGTCCTCAAGACCACCTAGCAAGCTACAACTAGACCAAGTTTAAGCTTCTAACTCACTGAATTGAGTCCAATGCAAAGTCTGCAAATTACCTGTTTCACACTCAGTACATACTGAGTGTGAACAGGGGAAACAGTTGCTTATTGAACAGCTGATTTGAAGCTTAAAATGACTTGAACAGATTTCACAAAAAGCTGTTTTCAATTATAGACCAACTTAACTATGTTTACCCAAAATTTCAGTTACTATAACTCAGAATTGAATCAGTAATTCATCATCAAATTTTGGTACAAAACTGATTTTAACACTTTTTGACTTTAATGACAGTTTTGTAACTTTGACTTTTGTGAGTTTAAAAGCTAAATTATGAACTGATAATGATGTTAAAAGACTAATGATGATGAAAACTAGCTAGATCTACTTATTTTAAAGCCACTATGCAAATATTAAACTACTGATTTTAACAGAAGTGTAAATAAGATCAAATACAAATTGATTTTGACTATTTGTGAATAACTGCTATAAACTCAATCCTAAATAACTATCTAAAACCTAAATGAACATGTAACAACTACAAAGACTTAATCAACTAGCCTCTACCACAGATTTTAGAGCAATACCAAACACTAGTTAATGACAGTTATGCAATCTATAAACTACCACTTATGAATCAAACTTAATAGCAACTAAATACTATGATCTATCAATTATAACTAGGATACTGAGTGCAATCAAATCAATATAAGCTAACAGAATAAGGCTAAGCTAATAATGCAAATCAACAGAAACCAAAAGAACAGATCCTGAAACTTACAAACATCCAGCTCATTTGCAACTTATCTCAGTTCCAAAACCACACTAAACTAATCATATCCAACCCAAATTCCAATCTGCATAACCCAATTCAGATCCAAAACCAGTAATCCAATTCCAATTCATGGGTTGACTTATGTTGACTAGATGTGAAATTTGTTTGAGAGTTGAGATTAAGCACACATTAACCTTCAATGAGCTATGAAGAAGCTTGAAAAGGTTTTAGAAACAGTAGTAGAGCTTTATTAAGGAGATTGAGAGTATTTTTAATTTTCCAAATATTTTTCTTATTTTTATGATTTTTCTATTTTTGAAAATTTAAGTTCTAAAAGCATTAACTGAATATCAAAATGGATTAGAGATTTAATGAAACAGAATCAAACAATTAACACAAAACTAAACAAATTTTATAAATGAGAATTTTGATTACAAATAATGAAATACGAAATTTAACTAAAACATTGAAAAATGAAAATACAAAGATTACTCTTTACTCTCTACTAAACTACTTTATCTCCCTAGAAAAACTACTCCCTACATCTGTGAATACAAAGGGCTTTATATAGCTGAGCTTGAGGGTCTTGGGAAGGATCTAGAAATTGTCATTTGTGCTTCTTTGAGTCATTTCTAGCCCTTTGATCAAATCCCACGTATCTCCACTGATATCAACCCTTGGATCACTATTGCCACGTTATTTCCACCAATCAGAGAGCAGCGTGTGGCATTGAGCACACGGATGGCTGATATGGCAATGCCCATGTGTCATTGTTGTCAGGGAAAGTACACATTTGCCCTTAATTGCTGTAATATTGACCAATTGACTATATGTAATTTCTAGGGTTCATAGTAGCTGGGTAATTGGGGGTGAAAAGGGCGGGGTTGATTTTTTTATTATTACTTTGATTGTTTGTGAAGATGGTTCGTTGACTGGTAAAAAGGTGGATACGGGTTAGTATATTGGGTATTCGGTGAGATAATTAAACCGGTTGGCTGGTTTGTTTGGTTTGGATTGGACCCGGGTAAAATTATTAGATTGGGCCGTGGGATTTGGACTTGGACTTAGGATAATATATGAAACCATTTGACTATCAAGGACCAAACTTGTATAATCTGAAAATCCAGGGACCACAAATGTAAATCTAAAAATCTCTATCAAGGGCCTTTCTTGTCATACTTCAAATAATCCAAGGGTTGAATTTGTAAATTCTAAAACTTGAGGGATCATTTCTGCCAAATACTCAAAGATGAGGGACTGATCTTGACATTTCTTCAAACTTGATTAAAACTTCAAAAATCATCCTTAGAGAATAAAATCTTCCAAAATGCACAATCCCGACCTCCCGGCTCAGCTCAAACTCTCTTGATCTCGTGCTCGGTTTGTCCCGATTGGCTCCTTTTGTGTGTTTTACATATCTGCTACAAGCACAAACTCAAGAATACCACAAATATTAGCAATAAACGGCTCTTTCTTGGTTGTTTTGGGTTTGTTTTGATAATGAAAAGGTATGTGTTTTAGCACATACCAAAAAGCTAAACATTTTCAATCGTCATTTGCGCGACAACAAAGGGATATTTTTCAGAAAGGGCTTTTACCACATGTCCGAAATCTAAAAATGTGTGCAATTTATTGGGAATGGGAACTTCAGAAAGAGATTGGACTTATGAAACGTTTTGAGAAAACCAAAACATCGATTTCAAATACTAAACATAAAAAGAAAATGTTGAGAAATCATGTTGACCGACTCTTGGAAGATGTTATCTGTGCTGATACCATAAATGTTGTGCTATTACATTCTGTTGCATATGCATTTGATTATATCGTTGTTGATTCTGTTGATTACGTTGAGAATACCGATAATGTGTCACAAATCGAATCTTTCAAAAATGAAAATGAGCGATTGTTAAATGAGCTTTCGAATGCAAAACTTCGTCTTCAATGGTGTCAAAATTGAGAACTTGCTTTGCAAAACAAAATCAACCAGTTGCTCAAAATCTTTTGATCCAAAAATAGAACAACTGGATGATGAAAACGTGTCTTTAAAGTGTCAAATTTCAAAATATGAACAAGAAATAGCCAAAGTCAAAACAGAATATGGTGTCATATTTAATTTGCTCAAAAAGACTGCGTGCTAAAGCGCAAAAGATAATGATGATCATCTTGCATATACCAAAGAAATCTTACGAAATAATGGAAACACTCGCTCTGAAAATCAAGATTTGTTACACACTATCCATGACTTAAAAGCAGAGTTGGTAAAACTTAAGCAATATAGGATTAGTAACACACATGTACTTACCCCTGGATTGCTTAAATTTGACACTAGAACGCCTAATGACATACCACAAGATACTAATGTGCTTCCTTCTCTGAAACAGAATAGTTGCCTCTTTCCCAACGTTAGCCGCACTTCACGCCTAAGAGCAAAACAAGGAAGAATAGGAAGTTACGTCGTAAGAAAGAACAATAAAGACCTCTGAAGCAGAAGAACACCTTAGGACTTTGAATAAAACTCATGTTGCACCCACTTTAGACATTATGCGTTAGCTGACAAATGTAATAGCCAAAGTGATGTAACAAATTCTGAACCTTTAAGTACTTTGAATGTTATGTTTGAAGCATCTTGTGTTGGTTGTCATAAAAGCATGTTTTCTGGTTGTAATGATAAATGTGTTGCTAATGCTATCTTATCTCGTAAGCGGAAAAATAAAAAACAAAATACCTCTAGGCCCACTAATGCTTCTAAGTCTGTGCTAGGTAAACCCGCCTACTAATGTTCCAACTTTGATACGCTCATTGATGTACCCATAGAACCCACTTCACCTCCTAGGAAGAGAATATTACCTAGTGCATTCACTAAGACCAAAGCTAAGACAGTTGGACTGGCAGAAAGAAATGGTTACAGAACATACCAGGATTTAAATGGATTCCGAAGATCATTAACATGTGTGTGTCTAATGTAACTATAACGGAACCCTCTAACTCTTCGGGTTCCACCTCTACTTCTATTCCACCTGTGTCATCTGTGTGTAATGTAGGTGATACAAATCATCCTCTGGATTGTTGATAGCGGATGTTCCCGACACATGACAGGCAATCTCAAACTGTTATCAAACTTTGTCTCAAAGTTCATTGGCACTGTCAGGTTCGGGAATGATCACTTCCCAGCTATCATGGGCTACGGAGATTAAATCAATGGGAACATCGAAATTAGCAGAGTCTATTATGTGGAAGGTCTTGGTCACAATCTCTTTTCTGTCGGTCAATTTTGTGATGGAGATTTGGAAGTTGCTTTTAGGGAGAAAACTTGTTTCATTCGTGATCTACAAGGAAACGATCTTATGTCTGGAAACCGCACATCAAGTCTTTACACAATCTCAATGCAAGACATGATTGCTTCTTCTCCCATATGTCTACTTTCTAAGGCAACATCTACAAAATTTTGGCTATAGCACCGTCGTCTTTCACACTTGATCTTTCAAACCATAACCAATCTTGCGGATACAAACTTGTTGAAAGTCTCCCAAGATTTCGGTATTCTAAAGATCATCTATGCTCAGCTTGTGAACAAGGGAAAAGCACTCGTGCTCACTTTCCTTCAAAGGTGGAACACAGCTCCCAGCATGTGCTTCATCTTCTTCACATGGATTTGTGTGGCCCCGATGCGTGTGTAGACGATTAATGGCAAACACTACATTCTAGTAATTGTTGATGACTACTCAAGATGGACTTGGGTTTATTTTCTTCGAAGTAAAGATCAAGCTCCACAAATG
>OU343217.1:76474563-76582874 GCA_910596185.1 Chrysanthemum makinoi
CTGTCTCTGAACCTTCTAGACTCTGCAAGCTTTCTTGAATGATTTGTTGGAGCGCAACATCGTCTTCATCCATCAAGGTCATCTCTTTCTATAAGGTTCCTGGACCCTTTACCTTCCCCTTCTGATGAGTCCTTCTTCTTCTTCATCGTGAGGGTGAGTCAAAGAATTTTGACCTTTCCTGTCTTTTCTTAGGGAGGTTGGTATAAGATGACTTTGAGGATGATTTTGTTGATTTGGATGGTGTGTGAGTAGGATTGGGTGTGTCATCAACAATTGTTCCTGAAGCCTTTTTCATATATTTCTTGAAGTAGTCGGCCTTCTTGATTCTATCAGTGAGAAGTGTTTCAGGTATCGACATTCCAAAGATATCTTTGTTCGATCCTTTGGCTACAAATTTCAAGCTTCCAAGAATAAATTCATCAGCGTCATGGAAGCGACTTCCTTCTTGGAGTAAACCTGATGTTTTTAACGACAGTCTTTGGACAATGAGCTTTGAGAACCTTATCTTTAGGAATCACCCTTTTGTCTTTGATTTCTTTCCCTTTGACTTGATTCGAGAAAAGTTTTGTTTATCGGAAATGAAGGTGTCCATAGCTAAGGATAATTCTTCAAATGCGTTCGGAAGAGTCAATGTTTACCCTTTTCACTACTCCCCACAAAATTTGTAGCATGGGCCACCACTCTCTCTCAAACCCAGAAGTCCCGGTTAAGCCGCGAGGTTGAATACAGTGATAATAGCTCTCCCGCGGTGATACATTTCATTGGTGATGATTCACGAGATCTTTGTGATCTTGCACAGGTATCCCAATTCTTCAACAAATTCCATTAGCTCTTGGTACGTAGGTGGAGTGATGAATGGATTTCGCGAGATCTCTTAGAGTGATTTGGAGAGCCTCCCCGAGGAATTAATACTGCGGTTATGTCATACCACTTGTCTTCGGTTGACAAGTGTATGCTATACAATGATCTTGTCCCATGTTCTTGATTCTAGAATTGTTGCGTATATTGAGGAATTGTACATAGTTAAGGCATCAAAGAAGTTGGTGTTCTTCAGAAGATCGATTACCATTCTGTAGATGGGATTTGGTTGATTTCTTTCTACGTCCACAAAGCAATTGCTTCTAGCAATATTAACCCATTCCTCAAACGGAAGAATTTCCTCATCAGTAGGTACAGTGGGTGGTGCAGTGGTAGCTTGATTCTCAGAAGATGTGGTGTCTGCCATTGTATTTCTAGTTGAGGATTTTTCGAATGGAATAAGGAAAAGAGAATCTGCAAAGGAATGTTAATTAGATGTGTATTTGTGATAGGTAATTAGCAATTAGATGTAGATCTTAGTGTTATAACATACCAAAAGTGTACAAGTTTATCAAATCGCTTCGAAGAATGAGAGAGAGAAAATCTTAGTTTGACTAGGTAATGTTTAGGTTTGACCACATACACAAATCGTATTGTTATATACCCAAGACCAAGTTTATTCATTTGACATATTTAGTCCCTGCGATATGACAACTCGCATAGTACAACTAGGATATGACAAACCGCATACTTCCATAAAAATTTAGACAAACCGCATACACAACATACATATCTAAACATTATTAGGCAGAATCTATACCACTAAATGATATGCAATGACAATCAACATTTCTAAGATCATTAAAAATCCTAATAGGTCATATTACTCATGATAAATGCATACAAGAGATACACAAGCCAAATCACATAATACATATAATGGGGATGCATGATGACATATTGAACAAATGTCTTTTCACAGTGGATTCTTAGAAACACATGCATCACAAGAAATCATATAGAGGCAATCATGTAGAGACAAATTGACATCTGAGGAATAGCGGAATATCAAATTAATTCTCCCCACAATCGATGACACTAGATAGACATGAGTGATCATTGATCAAGTAAACCCATTTATGAACCCAAAGTATCATAGGTACGTAGTTTAGATGCAGAACAATAGACATGTTTTAAAATAGTTGAACTTCTGCTTGAACTTTATCTAAAGACCTGCGGTCATTATTTAATGACATTTCTAGGACCGTAGATGCTATCGATACCAGAAGACATGCCTTTGAATCTATTTTTGTAATTTTCTGATTTTTCAATATATATATATATATATATTAAAGAGTGTATTAAGAATGGATTAACCATCAAATGATGAGGTACGAGTCCTGAGCTGAGGTGATCAGGAGTCATAGTACGTGTATATCAATGCTGACATTCTGAAGCTCCTGAATGAAGAGGCTTCATTTCAGTTGGAAACCAAGTCATGATGTTCATGATTGAATTGAGCATTGTACCCGTAGAAAGAATGAGGAGTATATGCACTAATAGCACATGTAGAATTGTATTCAGATGGGTTAGTAGCAGTAGTATCCAGTGCTTTGGATGATTTACAATCAGCCTTTGTGATGTCATTAGTGGCCAGTATTCTGATGGGAATCCATTTGAAACCAACATTCTTAACGATTTTTCCATTAGGCATCCATTTAAGGCAAAAGCTAGGAGTGTTATTCCATTTGGATTCAATGTTCTTAAAAAATCTACCAGTAGGCATCCACTTAAGACAAGAACTAGGAGTGTTAGATCCCTTAGTCACACACAGTAGAAAATGTAACCATTTCCTTATTCCTAATTTTAGACATTTTGTTGTTAACTGGTTTCTTAGGGGAGTGGTCGACCTTTTGATCCTTCTTAAGTGCACTAGATGATCTTCTTACATCCCTGGTCTCAGAAATTTGAATTTTAACCTGAGCATTATTTTTCATTTTATCAGAATGAGGTAGTGAAGTGACTAGTTTTGACAAAACTATGTTCTTATCAACTTGGGAGGCACGCCTTAATTTTGAAGGTTTAGATCTTTTTGACATAAATGCATTAGGCTGCTTAACTATAGACCGTTCTTTAGTGATATTAGAAACTCGCTTCCCCAAGGTTGATGGTTTTTCAAACTTAGTGTTCACACTCTTTCCTATAGTTTTCCTAAGCTCATTTTTAAGGCAACAATTGCAAAACTCCTATCTTGAAGTTTAGTTTTGAGAACTTCAATGTCTACTAACAAGTTTGATCTAAAGACTTAGTTCTATCTTCTTTAGCAGGGACACTTTGTTCTAGGTGAATTTTTCTCAGAGACTCATTCTCCCTTAATAATTTGGCCACACATAATGCTAATTCATCATTCCTAGCTTTAATGGCATCACTAACATCTATATCAAGATTGTTCACACCCAAGTTACTTTCCTTATACATGTCAGAGATGTGTTTTTTCAAATTACACATGGTTGAGTCATTGTCCTGATGCTGAGTTTTTAACTGGTTGATTTCAAAAAATTCACGAAATTCAGGGAATTCTGGATTTATGCATGGTTTTGTAGCTTGAAAACTTTCTTCTTTTCTTTGTATTGCAACTTCCAGAGAAATGCAGTATTTTTCAAGAATTGAGTAATTGTTTGAAAGTTCGTCAAACATTTTCTTATCAACCACATTGTTAGTCATGATATGCTTTATCTTTGACTCAGCCTCAGTTACAGAACATTTATCAACATTATGTTCAGAAGTCATCGGGCATAAGTAAGTAATCACGATGCATCATTAGTTTCCGCTGTTCTGCACCCGATTCTTGTTCATTCACCATTCTGCACTCGGCATCTACCTTCTGAGAGACAAGAGTTTCTGAACATCTTGTTGCATCTATTTTTGATGTGTTTGTCATTCTGACTTTAGTAATACCCGATGATTCGACAAATAAGTTACCCAACTCATTACAACTCTCTATTGACTACACCCAACATTCATTCATGTTATCACTGTTCATGGTAGCTTCCTCAATGTACTTCTTCACATTTTCCATAAGATGGATAAATGTCACAATGAACTCATTGATTTCCATTCCAGTGTGTCTTTTGAAAGACATTTCAGTCATGTGTTGATCATAATCTGACGAATATTCAACATGAACGATCAATTGTTTGTAGATTACTTGAAGTGCACATGGAACTATCCTTTGAACCTTCTCTTTGTCAAGTTGTAGTTCCAATTGCTCTAAGTTTAACAGCAACGTTCCTGTTAATGTGGATAAGTCCTGACGGAAGAGGGCATTACATGTTCGTTCCATTGTTAGGGTACAATGCATCATTCCTTTTGCATAGCATTCTGTAGCATGAACAGGTGCAATTCTCTCTCATTGGACTCTGAGCATGAAGATCTCAAATCATCATTGATTGATTCAATCATGTTTAACCTTTCAGAATAACTAATACTATCTTTGTTGTCCACAACATCATATAATTTGAGCACATTTGAAATTACAGGATCAGTAGTGTAAGCCATTGTGTTAATATCAGATGTCAAGTCTCAATTTTCAACAAAAATAGCAAACCATTAAACACAAACCACTTCTGTCAAGTCTCTTCAGACAAACCGCTTCTGAAAAATCATACAGATGACAAACCGCTTCAGTCAAATCGCTTCCTACTCAACTCGCTTAAGTGTCAAAACGCTTAAGTATCAAATCGCTTATTTGACAAATCGCTTAAGTGACAAAACGCATAAGTGTCAACTCGCTTAATTAACAAAACAATTAATAGACAAATCGCATAACACACAAACCGCATAAATTGACAAATCGCTTAGTACACAAGTACACCCACTACTTTTTCCTTTCTTGTCATTTTGTCTCAATAGACAAACCTCTTCTTTGACAAACCGCTTCAGAGAAATGAGACAAACCGCTTACTTTAGCTGTCAAACCGCTTCAAAGAACAACTTAACGTGTGACAAACCGCATCAAAGAAACTTTCAAAAACCAAACTTTCTCACTCCAAAATACTACAACCAAGGTGATTGAGACCTTCTAATTCAGAACCTAAACACTTATGATGATTATAAACATATAAGTACTATCAAAATTCAAACTTTAACACCAAAAGTGATCCAAATGATGAGAACTACCCAAACCTCATTCAAACCCAAAAACTTTATTAAAACCACTAGAAATCCAAAGTCATGAAAGATGAGTGATCAAACCATGGCTCTTGATATCATTTGTAATATATTGGTTTTCACAATCACACAAACTAACACAATATGGGTCGAATGGAATAAGTGTTAGAGAGAGAAAGATAAGATGTTCTAGAGAGATAAAATCCAAATGAAAGGTTAGATTAGTAAGTGAGCATCCAACCCTCTCCCTTGTAGGGAGAGGGCTATTTATACAAATGACTACACCCTCCTTCGGGTTGTGGATCAGGCATACAATAGGTAAAGACCCGTCCTTCTTCCACGGTGTAACTTAAACTACTAATAAGCTAACTAATATAACGTTATGTCTACGTGTTAGGAATTAGAAAATTCCATAGTGAAGAGTCGGTCAACCCAAATGTTATCTAGCTTAAGTTAGCTCGTGGACTTGTCATTAGTTACGTTATTTAGTAGTTTATTTATTAGTTTGTAGCGTAGTATAGTGTAGTGCAACACCGTGGAGGAAGGACGGGTCTTTACCCATAGTATACCTGATCCACAGGCCGATAGGAGGTCGGTATTTGTAGTATAAATACCCCTTCCATCCATGGAAGGGGTGGTGCTTCATTTTTCAATCTAATCTTTCCTTTGTGTAAACCTCTAGCAAGAACACCCTCTCTCTCTACTAACTCTCTAACTATGGCAATCATGTATTTCCATCATCCAAGACCACCCGAATCATCTAACACAATAAATATTACGATCCTACAATTGGTAATGAGCCAGGTTATGGTGTTTTTGATGATTTATTGTGGTTGTTGATTCTTGTTAAAACCGCTTGTACTTTTGGTTGGTCGGAAATATGTCTCTTTCCGCTTTTATTGGGTAAACAGCTTTTAACATGTTATTGTATTCTTTATTGGTCATAAGTCTAATGGTCCAAACCGAGTTACACATCCGCCTTGTGTCAACATTTTTGTCCAAACAACCTTGTGTTTTAACATTCTGTTATTGACTATTGTACCAAACCTGTGATGTCTTTTGTTCATACCATACTGGTCAATTATTTGTGGTCAAACAGGTAAAATGATAACAGTTTTAGTTAGTTTTTCTGGGTGTCAATGAATCTGGTCATATTTGAGGTCAAAATGGGTCTAAAAAATGAAGCAGTTTGCATGACAGTTTGCTCGGGTTCTTTGAATATGGATCTGCTTTTGGTCGGAATACTCACCGGAAAAGTAAAATGGTCATATATTCTTGTTGGCGAGTTGGTCTAATCTACCTAGCGACTTGTATGTTTTTGAAGGCTTAGCGAGTTGTTTACAGAAAATCTTAGCGACTAGACTCAAAATAGCGACTTGTCTTTACAAGTCGCTACGACTTGGCCTAGCGACTTGGTCGTGGCGAGTTAGCCTAGCGACTTGGCCGTGGCGAGTTGGCCTAGCGACTTGGTCAGTGGTGAGTTGGCCTAGCGACTTGGCGTGCATGAAGTTGGTCGGGCGAAGCTGGCTGCGCAGTTGGCGCGGGCGACTTGGCCGTGGCTTAATTGTGTAAAAATGGTTTAGTGACGAAAAGGTAGAAGAAGAATTGACCAAGACCATAACAAATACCATACATACTCATCGACCTCAGTTGATAACCAACATCCTCAGTCCATATTATCAAGAAAACAAAAACGAGATATCTAAAGAATACATCACATCCGAATCCATTTCCATCATAATCTCAACATCAAACACCATCTACATCTACTATTATCACATCACCACTTCAAACAAGACTCGAAAAGTAAAAGATAAAAAGATCTCAGATTTCATTCGTGTTTAATTATTGAAACATCAACCTTCATCAAGGGTCTTAACACACGATATAATCTCATCATCGATTTGTAAAATATTCGAAATTAAAGAAAGAACAAAACTTTAAGGTTTCATCCTATTCTTTCTTTCGGTATGACACAACTAACGATAACAAAAGAAAAATCACCTACCTGAGACCATTTTTGAAAATGATCTTGAAGTCCTTTTCACTGACTTGTTGGTTCGGATTCAAGAGTACATGAAGACAAGGTTCGGTTAAGGATTTATTATTTGATTCGTGTAGTGGTTCGGATTAGGATGGTCTGATATATGAGATCATATTTGATGAAGGATTGAAAGATTGGAGTTTGACATAATCTGTGTTGGGAGTTTGATAACAAAAGGGAGAGTATATTTTTTTAGTCTTTGGGAGAAAATGTTATGTGGGAGGCGTAACTTTAGGGTTTGGTAATGACTGATAATTAGGGTATCTCACCTTATTTATCCGGTTTTTAATACTCCACATGGATCGGGTATTTTTTGTATTTGGACCAAAATTAGATCGGGTCTCGTTATCTCTTTGAACGGGCTACAAGGTGTCTCTGATTGGGCTGAATTGGATTTGCTTTTCACTAAGCAATTTTGGATTCGGACTTAAAAGACTAACTTGGACTTGGATCGTGTTATCTGTTTTGTCGGGCTTCTTCCATTCGTTTCTGGACATAATTGATTATTAGACCTATGGATGTCTTGGATTGAGATATGAATTGGACTCCACATGCGTTTATATGAATTATCAAAATGTTATCTGAATTTATGTTTTGATACAACATCTTGATAATTTTTGGTCAAATGAGTGGTATTTTTGGTCGGATAAATTTTCATGGAAGGATACGAAATTCACGGCCTGAGCGAAAAAGTGAAAAATGACTACGTTTTTTTTTTACGGTATTATTGATTCGAAACTGAAGTGACGTTATCTCCCATATGTGGTCATTATTATTAGCCGGTGAATCAAAGGAGGTTCAATTTCAGCAATTCTCATGAGATATTCGACGCCACAAAATGTCAATGATACTTCACAGTCTAAGAAAAATCTTTCTAAGAATCGTCAGCGTCAGTCATGATTTTTCTCAAGATGCTTGCTTATGACAAGAACTTCTTGTGCAAATGGCCGTACACGTTATGATGCTTCCAAAAGTTCGAACCATCATGGGGGAGAAACGTGTACTTTAATGTGTTACGGTTAACCTCATGGAAAAGTAGTGTATACTACTCGACTTAGTATGGTTTGTGAAGTTGTCTACATATGGGTAAAAGAATTGTTGATTATTTTGTTGATGTTGGATTATGATTCGTTGAAGAACCACTGCATGTTCCCCTAAAAACAGATATTCACCGAAACCAAAGTTGTCATAACACGTTCAAACTAACATTGTTTACGGTTTTGTCTTGATTTTGTAAAATCCCGCGAAAGAATCTATTTCTCGGTTTAAATCATAGACTTGTAAAATCCCGTGACAATGGAAACATCCTGGTAATTGTAAAGTGCATTTCCGGATCTATCTTACGGTTTATTCTTGGTTTTGTAAAATCCCGCGAAAGAAACTATTTCTCGGTTTAAACCATAGAGTTGTAAAATCCCGTAATGATGGAACCATCTTGGAGAAATGAAAGTGTATTTCGAGATCTCTTTTGATGCTGGTGCTACGGTTTCTGTTTTGAAGAAGAGATAAAAGGGTGTACTTCATGAATTGGATGTGTGTTTGGATATTCATCATGGCAGTTTGGTTATTACATGGTTTTACGGGGTTATGTGCTTTTACCATGGTCGGGATGAAAACCATTATCATAGTTCACTTAAAATGTCAAAGAAGGCTAGTTTTGAGCTTGTAATCAGAAGATGTGACAACGGCGTTAATTCAGTATTATTCATTTGAGGTTGAAGTGAAATATCACGAGCGAGTGCACTTAGTATCTGAAGGTATCGGGGATGGTTGGATGATGATTCTTCAAGATCCTTGTTCGAGCTTATTATCAAAAATGAAGACTTGGAAATCTAGTTATTGCTGGGTGGCTTTTACTTTTCCTTTTACCACTTGGGGGAATTGGGCTCTTACCACCACAAAATAACTATCACTTAAAGGAGTTACGTTGTAGTGCTCAATGTCACATTCAATTGTGGATTTTCAAGAGGTAATGTACGTCTATTACTTGATGGTTGGTTGGTTGAGGAGTATAGAGTACTTAGAGATTCAAATGGGCATGAAGTCTCGGCACCGCTCTTTGTTACATATGTGCAAGTATAAGTCACTTGTTCGGGTTAGTTTACTTCAGGGTCAAATTCATCATATTGGGTTTTTCTCCATCATTTGTCACAACAAAGAGCCTACTGAATGATAATGGGGATGATTACATGTTTTTCCAAAAGAGATTGAAAAGAGAGAGATTATGACGTATGAACACATCAGTTCATGCCTCGTTCTCTAAAGAAAAGAAATGTGTACGTTTCAGTGCGCATTATCTTCAAAAGAAGAGAAATCTTCTTATGACGTTTGAACACATCAGTTCATGCCTCGTTCTCTAAAGAAAAGAAAAGTGTACGTTTCAGTGCGCTTTATCTTCTGAAGAAGAGAAATCTTCTAATTAATGACCATTCTCATCAACATGCTTCATGCTTTTTCCATGCGCCATAAAGTGAACCGGCTACCATCGATTGTTTTCTCACCACTTGCTCGATTATAATGAAGATGGCTACATATCGTGCTAATTTTATGGGAGAGAAGTGTGAATAGAACATTCAATGATTTTTCACTTATTTAATCAAGAATGGCATCTCCGTATGCAATTCTTGAGGGGAGAAGAAGTGTGAATTTTTTGCATTGTTGATTGATATTAGAGAATATAAATGGTCATATGGCTCTAAACTCATGTAAGAACCGAGCTTCTTCTTATCGGGTCATCTTCACATGGACTTTTTCTCTTCTAAGAGCCGTTGGTTGACATCTTTACTCGGATTGATGAGTTTATCGACAAAGTGCTTCCTTAATGCTTCACGATACAAAGAACATGATGATTCAACAATCTCTGTTCTTGTTTGATGTGATTGGTAGTTTGGTGTTACCATCTTGTGTGTTCGCTGCGCCGATTGTCGATTTCCTTGATGAACATCTTTCTTGTTTGATTGGGAGGGATTTTAGTTAAGGGGATTTGCAAGATGTAAGTTAATCGGGATGCTTTTGGTGGGATGCTTCTTGGTGTGAGTTGAAGATGTTAACTATTTATTCCCCAACTGCACAATCTTGAAGAAGGCATTTATCAAACAGATTGTCGGTTTAGGGGAGAGCACTAATTGGAGGAATGTGATATGTCGAATTTAATCCCCAATTAGACTTGCTCACATTATTCAACATGTTGATTCTCACAAAGACTTCAAGCAATCTTCTCAACAAATTTCAAGTATTTGGGCTTACAAAGAGTTGTTGATTCAAGTGTCAAAACCAAGAAGGCGTAAGGAGACTCACATATAACCACAAAGCGAGTAAACTTGATGAACTTAACTCTTCTAAGTAATCAAGACATCCCGAAGACAAATGTTATTACCGCAGAGAAACTCAAGGTTTGACTCATGGTGAGTAAACTTGATGAGCTTAATACTTCTAAGTGATTGAAGATATCCCGGAAAACAAATGTCATGACCGCAGAGAAACTCAAGGTTTTACTCATCAAGGCTTTTTGTGTTATTATTCCAACTACGTGGGGGAAGTGATGTTAGAGTTAGTTTCTGAAGATGAAAGAGGTACACAAGTGTGCGATGATTTTGATTTTATCACAATCATCGTGGGATAGAGATTGTGTACATTGGGGATGCTCACCGTTTACCGAGGGCTTAATCTGTGATTCGAGATATAATCACTTATTCCTGTTGACATCCGCAGAGATTTTCACCCGCAGATAATCGATGATTCGCCCGCTTCTTCAATGTTATCGGTTATTCTCTCTTTGGGCATTCGGTACTTGGTTCTTGAGCTTAATACACTTTCTTCGTGGAGAGAAAAGTATACATCGGGTTATTCTTTGGCTATTGGACTTAATCGCTACTTGATGGTATAAGTTTCTTTGTCTTCGTATGTGTATTCGGTTCGTGAGCTCTAGTCTAAGAGATTGACTGCATCAATTCAACTACTTGGGGGAAGTGGTCTCTTGACACCTTTTGGAATGGATTGCTTCGGACTTCAGTGGAAAAGGAATTTGAGAAGATTATTTAAGTGTGGGATGAAACGTTCGGTGTTCTATTGATGATATAACCTCGAACGAAGAATCACTTGGATTATTCTTAAAAGGAGCAGGCAAGTTCGATGATAATGGTGTGCTTCTTTGTGCACTCTAAGAAGCTTGAAAGAAAGCTTTGAATCGCCACTAAAGGATTTTCGGTTTGGGGAAGCCGCCAAAGTCTCTTTCTCAAAGGCTCATGTTCTATCTTCTATTCCGAGCCCTCGAAGCTTTGGTGGTGGATGTTTAAGAGATGACGAATTCTATCTTCTACGATGCGTCGCCGATATCCTTATCTCGGTACTCGTATCATCATCCTTCTTAACTATATCATCTATTCTATCTTTGTATATATTTATCAAAAACAAAATACAAAAATATAAAACCTGCAAAACAAAATAGAAAAATATAAAACCCTCAAAAATCCATAAAAATCAGAAAATTTCAAAAATACCAAAAATATGTTTTCTTAAGACATGTCTTCTGGTATCGATAACATCTACGGTCTTAGAAATGTCATTCAATAATGGCACGGGACTTTAGATGAAGTTCGGGCAGGAGGTGTAAATATTTCTTTTAAACATGTCTCAAAAATGGCTTACGCTTATTTTAGACTGTAACCCGCTTCAAATGATGGCTTGCGCTATTTCCATCAGAACCTGCTTAAACCGCGGGTTGCGTTACTTGCATCGCAAAGTTAAACTATGGTTTGCTATTATTTCAGATAGCAACCCGCTCTTCAAGAAAGGAAAGTATTGCGCTAAACCAATTTTCAAATATTTCGTGCACTTATCCTAAAACAAATGAGGAAACTATGTCAAGGACTGTTGTTTACTCAAATATTTTTCCTTCAAAATTCTTCTAAAAATATTTGTTTTAATAAAATGGTGGTAAATGAGTTGCTTGAAAATCAATCAAGATCGAGTTTTCATAATTGAAACTCAATCAATGACTTCAAAGACTTTTAAAATCTTTTATAAATTGAGTCATTGATTGAGGGGATAATGTTTTCAAATCTATATCTTCTAACGGGCTTTCTTAATTATCCTACGTGCTTAATTAAAAAATGATAATTGCCTATGTTGAAGGACTAGGTTTCTAGGATATGATTGCTAGGATTAGATGATTAGAGTCTGATGTACACATTATTCCCATACATTTATATGATCTGATTGATATGTTACATTGACTTTTATTAGTCGATTGTTGTTTGGGTGATGTCAACCACCATATATCTGTGTGTATGTTCACTAACGTATGCGGTATATTGGTATATAATAATGTTCCGATCCGATCCCACAATTGAAAGATGATTGGATGCCGAAAGGAAAGGGTAACTATATCTTGGGTTGACAAATGAAGAAACGGAGCTTAATTGGACTTCTATGGAGAGTTGGCATATATGCAACGTAAGAGGTCTCACTGCATCGGCAGATGGTTTTCTTCTAAGTGATTGAAGAAACGGAGCTTAATTTGACCTCGTTGGCATTCAAAATGCAACGTAAGAAGAAGTCTCACTGCATCCGCAGATGGTTTTTCTTCCAAACCCTACAAAGAACAAAACGGAAGCTTCTTATCCACCTAACGTATCTTTGTGCAGGGATAATAGTGATGATACCATTTTTCTAAAACTTTGAATAAAATTGTTTTGAAAATGGAAAAATATTGTTTAAAAAATATATTGGACTAATTTTTGAAAATCACCGGACTTCATGTTATCAAAACCTAAGTCACTCAATTATTGACTTCGTCATGGATTGAGGGGGGGAGTGATTTAAAATAAAATATTTTCAAACGATGTTTCTTCACAAAAGTTCCGTTTGTACGCTAAAATGTGGTGATCTAAAGATTTAATGTTATGTCATGGTATGATTTTTCTTTTGAATCAAGGTCTTTCAAAATGAAATTTTTTCTGTTCTTGTTTGATTGTGAAATTGTTTTGTTTTACTTAAAAGATCTCTTAAAAACAATCATACCTCATACTAACAATCTTTAATGTCTTAAAATGGTCCTTATCTGTCATTTTTCAAAATTAAATCTTGCCACGTCTTTCCCCAAAATCTTTTAAATGATTTAAATCAATTGGGATCACAAATCTCAAAAGGTTTGAAATTTTGATCGGGTAGAGATCGTGTTTTAAATCTCAATTCTGTTTTAAATGGAATTGGTTTTAGTTCTATAAAGGCACTCTTGCCTCCATGTGCCAAACGATTTCAAATACACAATGCACATGTTGAGGAGGAGGATTTATCCAAAAACCAGATGAGTATTTAAACAAGGCCACATTTTCTCCCATGTTTTCTAAACCTAATTAAATCACTTGGGATCCAAAATCTCAAAGGGTTTGATATTTTTGATCGGGGAGAATTTGTGATTTAATAATGAAATTTGATAAAAGGTGATCGTTTGATTTAATTGTGCACGCTGCCGCTCTCATATGTGCTAAACGCCAATCTTGAAGCACATATTGAGGGGGAGCAAATAAACTATCGAGGTACGAAAGCTTTTAAAGTGATTTATAAAGTACCTTGATTGAGTTTTAAATGGTTTCTTAATGGCTTGTGTGATTGTGGATGTGCTTCAAAAGAACTCTTGCCTCTATGTGATAAAATGATTTCAAATATTCTATGCACATATTGAGGGGAGAATTTTACCAAAGAAATTCAAATGGCTTTTTCTAAGGAAATTGTGATCAAGAAATTATTTCAAAGAAATTATTTCAAATAACTCTTGCCTCCATGTGCCAAACAATTTTAAATCATATGCACATGTTGAGGGGAGCATTTCTAAAATGATCAAAACTATTAAGGTACAAAATGCTTTGATCTCGTATCACAAGTACCTTGATTGTTTTTCCAAATGATTTTTCAATTGGTTTCAAGGAAGAATGAATTGTACCAAAAGACCGACCATCTTACTTTATGTATGGAGTTATAAGGATGGTGAGGTTAGGTATTAGTTCCCACGATCCGCCAGAGCCGGAGGGATCTACCCAGGGACAATCCACTAGATAGTGTAGAGTCCTTAGGTATATTGAAAAAAGGAGAAAAGTGAGATATGGGAAGAGTGCGGATGAGATAGAGCTAGTAATCGAATAAACCCAATAAGGTTCTAGTAATGAAGTCTTGTAAGCAATCAAGGGGTTGAAGAATGAACAAGAAATGAATGTGAAAAGGGGTGAAAAGAAATAGCCCTCCAATAATTCAACCTTAGGGCAAAAACCGGGTTCAATACATATGCTACTGGTTGTTACCAAGGTAACACCGGTATTGAAGACAAGACGTCATGGACTCGTGACACACCGCACTAAACTTCCCACGCCACTCAAGTTCCTCTTAAAAGGGCTTGTTTCATTTCTCACGGGGAACCGACATTATCTATCGACTTTCTCTTAGAGATTGTTGATATTGAAGAAGGAGACCCTCTCCCTAGTCTCCGACACAGGAACCAAAAATGCACTATTGAGTCTAGAGCTAAGAGATCATCCACAATATCTCGTTAGGACACTAAATTAATGAAGACTTGCTATTTCACACAATGTGGAAAGTAAGTATATATTAAGAGTCCTACGCATTATCCTTGTGGTATTGCCAGAACATCCGATTGATATGAAAATATTCACGATGAAGATGGAAATCCTTCTAGAGCCAACATCAAACAAGCTCTTGGTGGGTGACATGTGAAATCTTGCAAAAGATCAAGCTTGTGACAACTGGATAGAAACGATGGGGAGATTCTTTCTTGAATCAACCTTGGTCCAGGAATGGAATTGACGAATGCTTTTGGAAAACCGTTCGATGTGCAAACCTTCTTTTCTCTAGCACGTCGAATGTGTATTCATTTTCAAACTCAAAAGTATATCCGATTGAAAAATACTTTTAGAAAACCGTCGATGTGCTAATCTCTTCTTTTCGCTAGCACGTCGAATGTGTACTCATTCTCTAATACAAAAGTATTTTGATTGAAAATTGATCTTTCTCATAAAACCTTCGTCGTATTGCAAAACTCTTTCTTCAAGCAATACGCGATTGTTTTCAAATCATTTTTCATCAATCAATGAATCTCAATTCGGTTCACTAACTCGTGTTGTCTTCTTTGAGACGTTCCGGTTTGAGAACAAATAGAACAAATGCAAAACCCTCGTCAAGGAGATTCTTAGGAATCCTACCGATCACAGCAAGACTTGTACTGATCAAAAGGGAACCGTGGGCCGTGTACCTCAATTCAACGAAAGTGATCAAAGACACTTTCGTGTTTTATTGCATCGTTGTTTGCGTGTACATTTGGACGGTTGCGGTACTGATCGTAATTGAGGAGTCATTCCAAAGCCGCATGCTCACAAAATCCACACTTAATTTGAAGAAATCATGACTGGTGCATATCTACATAACCCGGTTCGATATTTTTATACTATGCTTCGCCGCCGCAAATATCATGAACCGAAAAGCTTCCGCTACTCTGATGGAAAGATGTCATGATTCAATAGTGTGAGCATGTCGGTCCAAAAGTCACAACATCACATGAAGGCAACACAACTATGGATGATCCGAGAGATTTTTCGTATCGATGATCTCAATGAAAGCTCGAAGATCATCAAAGATGTGGATCACTTAAAGGCCTCCACTAAAAGTACAAATCAATGCGGACTTTGAAGAATCGCTACAAAAGCACAAAGATTGCGAAATTGAAGAATTGAAGTCTACGAGCTCAAGAACAAAGTCAAGAATAGAATGCTAGGATTCAAATTGTAAAACATGGGGTGACCTCCCTTAGGGGAGATTGTTAGGAATTAGAAAATTCCATAGTGAAGAGTCGGTCACCCCAAATGTTATCTAGCTTAAGTTAGCTCGTGGACTTGTCATTAGTTACGTTATTTAGTAGTTTATTTATTAGTTTGTAGCGTAGTATAGTGTAGTGCAACACCGTGGAGGAAGGACGGTCTTTACCCATCAGATACCGATCCACGGCCGATAGGAGGTCATGTATTCAGTAACTATAAATACCCCTTCCATCCATGGAAGGGGTGGTGCTTCTTTTTAATCTAATCTTTCCTTTGTGTAAACCTCTAGCAAGAACACCCTCTCTCTCTACTAACTCTCTAACTATGGCAATCATGTATTTCCATCATCCAAGACCACCCGAATCATCTAACACAATAAATATTACGATCCTACACTACGAGCCATATTATCCTAAACAATTCTTGGGGTGACCTACACTTCTTCATGGATTTTCTAAATCCTAACAAGAAGCCTTCACAATGTCGCCTACTTTTTATCCGGTACAAGGCTAGACACCGAGTTCTTCCACGAGGTAGAACCAAACCTATTACAACGTCGCCTAAACTTTATCCAGTACAAGGCTAGATACCGAGTTCCATTACAAAGGAGGAAATACTACCCAACACTACACCACCGAACAACTATCCTAAAAGAGACACACTCCTTGTTACAACACTAGAAGGATATCAACATCCTTTAACCCAAACTACATAACTTGTACATTGATGCACCATATCAAATGTACACCTTTGGTACCATTCACTAATTCCTTCAACAGGACCCTTCGGCACCTTTCACTAATGCCTTCAACACGACCCTTCGGCACCTTTCACTAATGCCATCAACACGAAACTTCTATGGAGGGAAGAAAGAACTATCAACAAGATGCACTTTAGTAGGATGATGACGAAGCTTAGCAACTCATGACTTGAGCTTGCACGTCTTCAAGAGGTGGTAATCTCGTCTTTAAGAGGAACCTAGAGAATCACACAAACATAAAACTACATAGAATGATCCTTTAGATATGTGGTTAGTGAGGTTAGAATACTCAGAGAAAGTCTATCTAAGAGTGGTGGTAAGCAAGAGAGAAATGACTCACTATTTTTAGACAAAACATGTCTACTGTCCCACGGTTCCTACAGATCCCTCACCAGAGGGATCCGGCTAGTGCAAAACATGGCATCCGGCTATTGGGTCAGTTTAGTCCGGATTTCGGGTTGCGAACCGGGTTATGGGTTATGGGTTATGGGTATTGGATTATGGATACCCAATAAGATGCAATGTACCTAGTCATTGGGCTATGGATCTTGGGTCATGGGTCATGGATCATGAATAATATCCGACATAACTTCATGCATGATTTCATGCAATGGGTCATGGGTTATGGATCATCCTCCATGGGTATGGGTTATGGACTTTGGTTTTTACCCAACAACATTCATTGTACCTAGTCAATGGATCATGGGTCATGGGTTATGGACTTTGGTTTTTACCCATTACTTACCCATTACAGCATATACAAAGTACATATACATTTCTATAAAATGTAAACACTAGTTGTTATACATATACATTTCTATAAGACGTAAACAATATTACTTGTTAGTGTTTTATAAAAATGTCTTTGGTTTTATAACTTATTTACTAAACATGTTTTGATGGTTTTAATATGTTTAGTAAAAGTGTGTTAGTAAACTATTGGCTCAAAGCTTTTACGTATTTTATTTGTTTCGTTAAAATGATTTTACGTTTGTTATCGACAAAACATTAGAAGATCGTAAAATATAAATAAACGTTTTTATGGTTTATTTGTATTAACACCATTTATATTGCCTCTTTTATGTTATTTATATGAGAATTGATACTTAATTGTTTAATTTTGTTAAACTAGTAAATACCGGGACAATTGATAAAATTTAAGAAAATGGACGTGAATTGGAGCTAAAACGAAAAAATCAAACAAATTCTACTGATCAGAGACTCAATACGGTGTATTCGACCTCAGAAATACGGCATATCCATTCAAGACTTCATCAAACTACCCAAGTCGTAAAGTACATCAATACGACATATCCAGAATGGCCAATACGCCGTATCCACAGGCAGTTCGTACCGATTCTAGAATATTTTAATCATGGGGTCTATTTTATTTAAGCCTAATACACTATATTGGAGGATCCCAACACGCTGCATCGACCTAATTTCAGGGACTATAAATACAAAACCCTTATTACGGGTTTTTTCACAACGTTATACCACAAGACTTTATTTCCAAACGATTTTAGAAGGCAAGAAGGTCCTGCAAACTCAGTCATTGATTAGGAGAACTCTTTGTAACTTAGTTTCTGCACTTAATTATTCGGTTAGTGCATCGATATCACTATGTTTCATACTTTATTCGATTTGATTATGTTTATTTACTTTGTTACTGAAATTATGGGCTAACACCTTTAAGTGTTAGCCAAGTTTATGACAATCATTTGTTTTTGATATGTTTTACATCGATTATTAGTTTATCTCATTGGATATTATTTATGTTTATAGCCTATGCTTGTTTATTTACTTGATTTTGGTTATCTAGTCACTAGATCTCTGGAATATATATTTAAATTATGTAACTTAACTAGCGGTAATAGTGGTTATTTGAATTATAAATCTTAGATCCGTAGCGTAATAATTGAATGTAGGAAAACCAACTGAATTGCCCCTAGCTTAGGAGCACCCGTCTGGAAAAGTCCCTTAGCAAATTCAATTATTAGGACTAGTGCATGTAATACCTCTAGGCACTTAGTTACAAGATTGAGTCAAGTAAGTTAGTAAAACTCGTAGAAGTTTAGGTTGCATTTATGTCACCTAGATAGATTATAAATAATAGTTGAAGGATATTAAGCGGGCTTCGTTAATAGTGACAACATTAACCCTCGTCAAAGCCTAGAATTTAGGGAGAAGAACCACCTAGTTTACATTAGTGAATCACCAACGAGAATGAATTAGTAATCATTGCACTAGTAAGACATATCAATAATACTTGATCGGATGAACTTGGCTAGCATGTTCTTCCTAATATTGATTTAGGGATTTTTTTTTCCTTTTATAGTTTGTTTTGCATTATTTAGTTTATTATTTACTTGCTTTATTAGATTATTAGTAACCAAACGCGTGCAAATCTCTCAGGCTGAATACCCCTTTGCGTTAGTTTAGGTTAATTAAAAGTTATAATACCTTTAGGATTAGTAGATAAGTAATTCACTCCTGACGAACGACTCGTACATACCCCACTAGCTACATTGATCGGGTACATTGCTCGTTAGTGTTAGTTTGTATGTTAGTTCGGTAAAATATAAATAGTAAATTTGGTTAAAATATATAGGCCTATTAGAACATATCAATCTGCAAAGCATAAGACAATCATTGAAACCCCACGTACAGCAACCTAACACAAATATCAATTCGGTTAAATATCCTGGTTTTTGCCGCATATAACAACCATATGATTTTTGTCGCATCAACCCAAATTTTGCTACAAAATGTTAGGATTTGGAAAATCCAGTAGTTAAAGTGTCGGTCACCTCAAGTATATGTAATCGTTAGAAAGCTCGTAGTCGTAGTTATTTAACGTTAAGTAGTATTTAGTTTTGTAACACCGTGGAGGACGGACGGGTCTTCACCCACTGTATACCTGATCCACAGCCCGTCAGGTGGCGTTTTATGTAAGTACTATAAATACTCTCTACCTCCCAAGGTAGAGAGTTGGAGCTCATAATAAGATTTTTCTTTCTCTCACTAAAGTTCCCAAACCTCTAGCTTTCTCTCTCTAAAACTCATCTCTTGTACACCCAAGTATGTTTATGTTATGATGTGTATGTGAAATCCAATATGTTACAAATGGTATCAAGAGCCATGGTTAAATCATCTCTTACATATCTTTGGATTTCTAGTGGTTTTTAGGTGGTTTTTGAGTTTGAGAAAGTTTAGTGGTTTTTGCATCATTTGGTGGATTTCTAGTGTTAAAGTTTGTATTTTGATTGTACTTTTATGTTTAGGATCATCATAAGTGTTTAGGTTTTGATTTGGAAGGCTTGAATCATCGTGGTTGGGTTGTTTTTGGATTGAAAAGTGTGTTTTGGAAGTTTTTCAAGTTAGCGACTTGGCTCACGGTATAACTTTCTTGCTAGCGATTTGCTTCAGAAAAAATTAGCGAGTTGTAGTGTTGTTTGGTGTCGAGTTGATCCTAGCGACTTGCCTTTAGAGACAAGCCGACAAAAAGTACTGTTGGTGGATTCTCCACTACGGGTAGCGACTTGGTAAAGGTAGCGACTTGCTTTTAATTTTGATAGCGACTTGTTCTTTAAGTTTCTTAGCGACTTGGTGGTAGCGACTTGGTCCTTAGCGAGTTGCTATTTAGCGACTTGGTGCATAGCGACTTGATGTCAAAATTTGTAGCGACTTGGGAACTTAGCGACTTGTTTTGTTACTACATAGCAACTTAGTACTTAGCGACTTGGTTCAAGGATTTTTAGCGACTTGGTTGATTTTTGTGTGTATTACGGTTTTCTCTTGATTTAGTAAAATCCCGTGAAAGTATCTATTTTCCGGTTTAATCATTGAGTTATAAAATCCCGTGTAAACTTCAAACATGTCTACCAACGGATCTACAATCATCTCCACTGTTGCCGAGGATGTTCAAGCTGCTGGCTCAGATACTCGTCCACCTATGCTTGACAGAACTGACTACGACTCTTGGGCTCAAAGAATCAGATTGTACTGTCTTGGAAAGGAAAATGGGGTCAACATTCTCAAATCGATTGATGAAGGACCTTATCGTATTGAGACTACAAGAGACTTAATTGATACTGCTGCAGATGGAACTATGATTTTTGGATTGGACAGACCAAAGACGTATGATGAGCTCAATGATAAGGAGAAAAAGAGATTCGATGCGATATCGGGCTTCTAACATCGTACTTCAAGGTCTTCCAAAGGATATCTACAAGCTTATCAATCACAACACCGAAGCAAAAGCAGTGTGGGATAATGTCAAGATGCTTCTTTCTGGTTCTGAATTAACTATGGAAGATAGAGAATCCCAACTCTATGATGAATTTGAGCACTTTAAGATGAAACCAGATGAGAGTGTCTATGAGTACTATGTAAGATTCCATAAGCTTGTGAATGACATGAGAAACATCAGAATGACTATGCCAAACATTCACCTGAACTCAAAGTTTGTGAACAACATGAATCCCGAATGGCATAAGTTTGTCACCTCTGTGAAGCTAACCAAAGGATTGAAGAATACAAACTATGAGCAACTCTATGCCTTCCTTCTTGAGAATGAGAGACATGCTATGTTTAAAAAAGGATTCTTGATCAGTTCAAAACTAACCAGGGAGAGACAAGCTCATCAAATGATTCAACTGCTTTCTACTCAAACATTGGAATTACCACCAAAGCATCTCAAGTTATACCCATGGGTAATGGCACTCACAAACTCATTCCTGATCCTATGTTCAAACAAGCTGATGCTGATGCACACATGGGTAACTTCATTAATCAACTGGCTCTCCTGATTAGTCAAAACATGAACTCTTTCCCACACACCAACAATAACCTCAGAACAGCATCTAATCCACACAATCAAGCCACTGTCCGAGATGGGAAGGTTATAGTGCAACCAGTTCAAGAAAGGCAGTATGAACAAGGAAGAGGTAGAGCAGGTAGAGGTTATGCTACAAATCAGAATAGGGGAAGGAATGGTAACCAGGGTCAAGCAAAACCAATAAAATGTTACAACTGTGGAGGTGAGGGACACATTGCAAAGAACTGCACATCGCCAAAACGCCCTCAAAATGCTGAATACTTCAGGGATAAGATGTTGCTTGTTCAAGCTCAGGATAATGGTGTAGCTTTGGATGAAGAAGAGTTGTTATTTCTTGCTGAGGGAAATGCCAAGACATATGATGCAGATGTGGATGAGCAACCAATTCAGGAGATAGGCCATAATCATCAGAATGCCTTTCAAGTAGCTGATTGTGATGCATACGACTTTGATGTTGATGATGAACCTACTGCACAAACCATTTTCATGGCTAGCATTTCTCCAATGATCTCTCCTAAAGTCTCATCATCACCACAAGCTGGTCCATCCAAAGACAAAATCATTTCTGAGGTATTAAAACTATACGATGATGCTGATGTGCAAAAGATACATGACAAAGTACAATCAACTGAAACTATTGAATCAAATATTGAAAATATGGGTAATATCAATGTTGTCCCATATGATCAATATGTGAAACAAAGTGAAAGTGAGGTCGTATCAAGTGATGCATCTTCTGCAGTCAACGATGACTATGTTTTTGATGAATACACTGCATGTGCCCCTGATGATTCTGTTATCTCTGAACTTAATGCCTATAAAGAACGAGTTGCCATTTATGAACAACGTGCTAAGTTTGAGCTAACTACTCGTGAGCAGGAGTTGGATAACCAAATGCGTACAATTATTTGAAAAAGTAATTTTAGAGAAGAAGTGTTAAAACAAGAGTTAAACTCCTTACAAGAAAAGCTTTCTAAAACTGCTAAGCAAAAACAAGAACTTCAAGAAAATGTTAAAGTGCTTAAGCAAGAATTTCATGCTAAGGAATCAAAACTTTTGAATGATTTTTCTAATCTAAAAACTTTGAAGAACAAGCTTGAAAATAAGTTGTACGTACAAGGGAATACCATTCAGACTGCTCACATGGTCACTAAGCATAGAGTTTTAAGCGATAAGCATAGTGTTCCCATTATAGATAAACTCAATCCTGAGTACGGGAAGATAGAAAAAACAGCTCAAAATATAATCTATGATGGCAATGAGATTCTTAAACCTAGACAGAAACCTAGTTGCGTTGAGTGCACTGAGGAAGATAGAAAATTAGATGATGCATCTAGGGAGAAAATGAATAAGAAGCTAGAAGATCCTAAATGCAAAATGAATAACATCACGATCAAACCCCATGATTACAAGAAGGAAAACTGGATCTCCTAAAACAAATTTAAGCCTCAAACGTTGTTAACACCTGAACAAGTTTTCTAGAAAAGGGACTTAGATAAGCAAAAAGATGAAAATCTTGTTGAAACAAACCCTCCCCTTAGGAAAATGCCTGCAGCGATTGTGTATCCTCCAAATACACCAATGCATTTAGTTCCTAGAACTATTGCCACTAAGAGCAAGACCTTAATCAGTCAATATGTTATTCTTCAACTATTTGTCGATTTTGAGAAAACTTGTAAGAAAAGGATCACACCCACGGGATAACTGAAGGGGAAAAGGGTTTTGAGCAAACAAAAGAATGCTATCTAACTAAGGTCATGCCTTTCTTTAAACATCTAAAAGATCATTTTGAGAGTCTTAAAAAGGGGATAGATTCAGATATTAAAGGAATGGAAAAGGAATTTGATGCAATGATAGTTGAGGTTAGCGACTATGAGCGAGCATTAAAATATAATGAGATTGAGAGGAAGAACTTGCATACCTTGAATGAGAATCTTATTTCTGAATGTATTGCTCAAGATGTGTTTTACACGCTACTGAATTGCTCCATTAATGCTTCTCAATTTCATGAATTATCTTTTGCTCTAAAGTCTCCAATGATCGTGTCATTGAGCTTGAAAAGATTAATTCTAAACTTAATGAGAAAATTGATCAGGATGATCACGATAATTTGGTAAAGCATCTTTCTAAACTAGAAGTTGAACATTTTGATTTACAACTAAAATATCAACATCTAAAAGAAAATGTTAAAACCTCAAATATCAAGACATCCTTGGATGTTCCTAAATTTGATGCAGCTTTTAAAATTAGCAAACGTGATGAACATATTCGAGCTCATTGTAACACGATCAAAAGGTTGAAAGACCAAATCTCTCAATTAAAGGGTGAAAAGAACAATGTGATTGGATCCCAAATGCCTCCTCCTTTAGATTCTCAATACTCTCAAACTTTTCATCTTCAAAACTTCGTCAATGCCTTACAAAAGGAAAATGAAAGTTTTCTAGAAGAAAATGAAAAAGTTAAACGACACTTTAAAGAGTTATATGATTCAATGAAAGTCACTCGTGACCAAAACAACGAAAAAATAACGTCTTTACAAAAGGAAATTGAGAATCTGAGAAGTCAGGAAAATGGGAAAATGCCACTTGTTTTTAATAAGAATGTTGTTTCAAAGTCATCATCTGATTGCAAATACACTGTTATCAAGTTAAATATATTCCTCTTCATCTTAGGAACAATGAACCTGCGTTTCATGACTATTGTGCTTACCTTAAGGATAGTCTAGAATGTCTCCGTGAGATTGTCGAAGAGGATTTCATTAATAAACCTCTTGATAGGGAAATTAGGTTTGCTTGCCTCGTGCCAAACGATCTCAAGAGCTGCTAGAATGCGTAATTGCAACATGTCCTAAATCCTTATGTGCAAAAGGCAAAGCTGTGATGCCTTGTTCTATGCCTAGTGCCAAGCATTCAAACTATTCTAGGCCCAGTTTTAAGAAAGTGAACACCAATGTGCCTTCTAGTAGTACAGACCCTTGCACATCTAGTTCAGGAATGCAAAAAGTAGATCAACCGACTAATGTTCCCATAATTCCCTCTACAGGAGTAATCGGTGACATTAAAGCAAGCGGGTCAAAGCCTCCAGGCAATACCAAACAAGATAGGACCTCGCAAGCTAAAAATGTGCATTGGAAGAGAGTAGAAGACCAACCTAGGAACTTTAAGTTTGAGTTGAATAAAAGAATCATGTTGATTCTAGTATTAGCCATAGGCGTACTGTAATTAATTCGAATTCTGATACTATTTGCAAACCATGTAATGATGTCTGTATGAATTCTGTTGCTAATCATGATTATGGTGTGAATGCTTTGTCTAATGCTGTCAAATGCCCAGTTAAAATTGTTAATGCTAAAAATCATGCAAAAAAGGCTAAAAGGCAAAGATGAAAGATAGTTAGAAAATAGTGGAAACCCACAGGAAGAACATTTATAAAGATAGGTTATCATTGGATACCTTTTGGCCATAAGAATAATCAGTTTTGCTCTCAAACTGCTAAGACTATGCCCACTAGAAAATGGATGCCTACTGGTAGAACTATTCCCTTAAGAAGTGAACATACTTTGAATAGGTCAAATACGACACCAAAGACTGCATCTATTCCTAATGATTCCATTACTTCTACTTCTGATATGGATGTTTCTATTTCCGATGTGGGTGTTCCAATCATTGTTACTAACCAAGTGGAACCCATTCTTGCAAGGGGATCCCAATTATCCAGTTATCCATTCTTGTTTGTGTTCAACTGCAGATCGTTCAAATCGTTCGTGGTACTTGGACTCAGTCGCTCCAAGCATATGACTAGAGACCGGTCACGGCTCATGAACTTCGTGAGTAAATTCATCGGGACTGTTAGATTAGGGAACGATCATTTCGGTGCTATTATGGACTATGGTGATTATGTAGTTGGAAAAAGTGTAATCTCCAGGGTATATTATGTGGAAGGTCTTGGTCATAATTTGTTCTCTGTTGGTCAATTCTGTGATTCCGATCTAGAGGTGGCCTTTATAAAACATACTTGCTTCGTTAGACAATTTGATGGTGTGGAATTATTAAGAGGTACTCGAGGTTCTAACCTATACACCATTTCTATCGAAGACATGATGAAGTCTTCTCCAATCTGCTTGTTGTCAAAGGCTTCTAAAACAAAGTCATGGTTATGGCATCGTCGTCTCAATCACTTGAACTTCGGCACCATTAATAACCTTTCCGAAAGGATCTTGTCGAGGCTTACCCAGATTAAAATATGAAAAAGATCATCTTTGTTCAGCTTGCCAATTGGGTAAAAGCATGAAATATGCCCATAAACCAAAACCCACAAATTCAGTAATGGAAGTTCTTCATACCCTTCATATGGATCTATGCGGACCAATGAGAGTGCAAACGATAAATGGGAAGAAATACATTCTAGTAGTTGTTGATGACTACTCTCGATTTACTTGGGTAAAGTTTTTGAGGACAAAGGATGAAACTCCGGATGTCATCATCAAACTAATCAAACAACTTCAGGTTCGACTCAACAATACAGTCAAAATTGTTCGAACAGACAATGGCACAGAGTTTGTCAACAAAGACTTAATTCAGTTTTATGAAAGTGTTGGAATCAGTCATCAAAGAAGTGTTCCACGAACTCCTCAACAGAACGGTGTAGTTGAAAGACGAAATCGAACTCTTGTGGAAGCCGCAAGAACAATGCTTATTTATTCGAAGGTTCCAATGTTTCTATGGCTGAAGCCATTGCCACTGCTTGCTACACCCAAAATCGTTCCCTTATACACACCTCTCATGGAAAAACTCCATATGAACTTGTTCATAAACGAAAACCTGATCTCTCCTACCTTCGTGTGTTTGGTGCTTTGTGCTATCCAACGAATGACGGTCAAGACTTAGGTAAATTAAGAGCAAAGGCAGATATTGGAGTTTTTGTTGGTTATGCACCAAACAAGAAGGGTTACCGAATCTACAACAAGAGAACCCGAAATATCATGGAAACAATTCACGTTACGTTCGATGAGCTGACCGGTCAAATGGCTCCTGGACAATCCAGTTCTGGACCCGCACTTCAAAACAGTCCCATTGGTTCATCTCTTGTACCAAACTCATCTCCAAAAACTCCATATGTACCTCCATCAGAAGATGATTTAAAGAAATTGTTTGATCCGATGTTTGATGAACACTATGAACCGAATGTTGATGAAATGTCAATTCCATCAACGAGGTGCTCCTATCCTGTGAATGAAGTGAACCCTTCAGTCTCAATTTCATTAAGTCAAGAAGCCTGGCCGATCACTCTGTCTCATCAACAAATCATCAATCATCAAATGTACATAATGGAAGTGTTTCTGGCATCAATGATGAAGTTAATCCCTTTGCAACTCCCGAAGATGCTCCATTTGAAAATATATTTGCTCCTGAATCATCATCAACCTTCTTCATCGAGATATCGATTCTGCTACTTCAGTTCCACAACAACAACCACATGAACACCTTAGAAAATGGACACATGATCACCCATTGGACAACATCATTGGAAACCCTCTCGCCCAGTATCCACACGGAAACAACTTGCTACCGATGCCTTAGGGTGCTTCTTCAACTCCGTACTCTCTAAGGTCGAACCAAAAGACATTAAAACCGCCATGAATGAAGACTGCTGGTTCAATGCCATGCAAGAAGAAATTCATGAGTTTGATCGACTTGATGTATGGAAATTAGTACCTGCTCCAGATTGTGCTATGATCATTGCTCTAAAGTGGATCTTCAAAGTGAAGCTTGATGAGCATGGTGATGTGTTGAAAAATAAGGCTAGGTTAGTCGCTAAAGGATACCATCAAGAAGAGGGTATTGAATTTGAAGAATCATTTTCTCCAGTTGCTCGTATCGAAGCTATCAGAATCTTCTTGGCTAATGCGGCTAGTAAAAACATGGTCGTATATCAGATGGATGTGAAAACAGCCTTTCTTAATGGTGATTTGAAAGAGGTGGTTTACGTAAGCCAGCCAGAGGGTTTTGTGAATCCAGAGCATCCTACTCATGTCTATCGCTTGAAAAGGCTCTTTACGGTTTAAAGCAAGCTCCTAGAGCATGGTATGATACGCTGTCAAAGTTTCTTCTATCCACTGGATTCAGAAAGGAGCATTGATCCTACATTGTTTACCAGGAAGTCAGGCAAACATTTAATTCACGTTCAAATTTATGTTGATGATATTATCTTTGCCTCGACCGACCCCAATGAATGTGATCGTTTTCAAATGAAATGGGTTCCAAATTTCAAATGTCAATGATGGGACAAATGTCATTTTTCTTGGGATTACAAATTTCACAAAGTCCCGGAGGCATTTTTATAAATCAATCTAAATATGCAAATGAGATTTTAAAGAAATTTGGATTTGTATCATGTGACACCATTGACACACCCATGATTGAACGAACAAAGATGGATGAGGACCACTCAGGGATCATGGTAGATCAAACGAAATATCGTAGTATGATTGGATCCCGGATGTACCTCACAGCTAGCAGACCAGACATCTTGTTCGCTGTGTGCATGTGTGCTAGATATCGGGCTAAGCCTACTAAAAAGCACCTTGAAGCGGTTAAACGGGTCTTTCGGTATCTCCAAGGAACCATCAATATGGGACTATGGTACCCGAAGGACACCGGTATGTCACTAACAGCCTATGCATATGCTGATCATGCAGGATGTCAAGATACACGTCGAAGTACATTAGGAGGTACTCAGTTTTTGGGTGATAAGCTTGTGAGCTGGTCTTCAAAGAAGCAAATGAGTACTTCTATTTCCTCTACAGAGGTGGAATACATAGCCATGTCATCTTTTTGTGCTCAAATCCTTTGGATGAGATCCCAATTATCTGACTATGGCTTTGAATTCAACAAAATCTCTAACTATGATAATAAAGTGCTATTGCTCTCTCATGCAACAACGCACAACACTCAAGAGCAAAGCACATTGACATCCGACATCATTTCATCAGGGAGCAAGTGGAAAACGGTGTGGTGGAACTCTATTTTGTGAAGTCGAATACCGTTAGCAGACATCTTTCACCAAAGCTCTTCCGAGAGAACGTTTTGAGTTTATTCTTCCTCGACCTGGCTTGAAAAGCCTTCAAACAGAAACACTCAAACGTCTTCAGGAGGAAGACGAGGAGTAAAGGTCTTTCCTTCATCTATATCTTTGTATATATTTATCCAAAAAGCAAAATACAAAAATATAAAACTTTCAAAAATCCATAAAAATCTGAAAATCTCGAAAAATCTCAAAAATTATTGTCTTTTTGTCATGTTCCTTTTTATTTTCCTTGATTCGATATATATCTACGGTCTTTGTGCTGTCAGTCAAAGAGTGACACGGGACTTTAGATGTTGATCGAATGTTAAAAAAAAATAAATAAAAAAAAATTAAAAAAAATAAAAATTTGAGAGAAAGTAAAACAATGGTTTATTGTCATTTCAGGCAGTAACCCGCTTTTCAAAGAAAGAACAGAGCCATGCTTTATATCATGTTTCAAACCTAATACTCTGATTCTAAAAACAAATGTTTGTCATCAACAAGACAAATGTTTAATTTTAAATATTTTTCCTTCTAAAGATTCCTCTGAAAAATAATTGTAATCTTATGAAAACTCAATTGTTTTGAAAACACTTCGGACTCTATTTTTGAAAATCAAAAGAACTTATCAAGTGTCAAAATGAACTTATCAAGTGTCAAAATCTCAAATCATCAATCAACGACTTTCGTCATTGATTGAGGGGAGAATGATTTTTCAATTAAATTAAAAAGCGTTATTTTCAAACAATTTGCACTTAAATGTGTAAGGTCTACTATAAATATTTTACAAAATGTTACACAATTGGTTCCAGACCTTGGTTATTATGATGTTTTCAAAAGATAATTATGCATGTTCAATCAATGGAGTTTAAAGTCTCAAAATCAGATCCTTATCAGTTAAAATATTTTCACAAATCAAGTCACAATTCTCCTTAAAAGCCTTCAAAATCAATTTAAATCTATAGAGATCACAAATCTCAAATGATTTGATAATTGTGATCGAGGGAGAATTTGTGATTTAAATTGGATTTAAACTGATAATTCGATAAATGGTTTCATAAGTGTTTAGCATGTTTGCCTCCCCACAAGTGACAAACGATTTCAAATTTTCCATGCACATGTTGAGGGGAGCATCTATTTTAAACCTCAAATTATTGAAACGTGATTGAATTGTCTCTAAGTGCAGGTTCCTTCTAATATGTGCAAAATTCTTTCAAAATTCGAGGCACATATTGAGGGGGAGCAAACTTTTGAAAACCTCATCCTTCCTCAAAATGTTTTATCTACTCAAATTGATTGGGAAGTGATGATGATCATTTTAGAAAATGTTAACCAAAAGATTGGACCTTTCAAAATGCTTTAAGTTGAGGGGGAGCATTTCTAAAATATCAAAACAATTAAGATACAAAATGCTTTGATTCTATATCACAAGTATCTTGATTGATTTTTCAAATGGTTTTCAATTGGTTCCAATGGCAGATGAACAATACCAAAAAGACCGACCAACTTTACTTTATGTATGGTGATATAAGGATGATAAGGTTAGGTTGAGGTCCCATGATCCGCCAGATCCGGAGGGATCTACCCAGGGACAATCCACTAGATAGTGTAGAGTCCTTAGGTATGATGAAAAAAGGAGAAAAGTGAGATATGGGAAGAGTGCGGACTGAGACTGAGCTAGTACTGGAATAAACCCAACAAGGTTCTAGTAATGAAGTCTCGGTAAGCACTGAAGGGGTTGAAGAATGAAAAAGAATTGAATGTGAAAAAGGGTGAAAAGAAATAGCCCTCCATTTATTCAACCTTAGGGCAGAAACCGGGTTCAATTCATATACTACTGGTTGTTACCAAGGTAACATCGGTATTGAAGACAAGACGTCATGGACCCAGTGACGCCCTGCACTTCAACTTTCCAAGCTACTCAAGTTCCTCTTAAAAGGGCTTGTTTCATTCTCACAGGGAACCGACATAATCTGTCGACTTTCTCTTAGAGATTGTTGATATTGAAGAAGGAGACCCTCTCCCTAGTCTCTGGCATAGGAACCAAATATGCACAATAGAGTCTAGAGCCACGAGATCATCAATAAATCTCATTAGGACACTTTTAATGAAGACTCTCTGTTTCACACAATGTGGAAAGACAGATTATATCTTATGAGTCCTACGCATTATCCTTGTGGTATTGCCAGAACATCTAAGTGATATGCATTCATATTCACGATGAAGATGGAAAGCCTTCTAGAGCCAACATCAAACAAGCTCCTGGTAGGTGGCATGTGAGATCTATCCAATAGATCAATCATGTGACAACTGGATAGAAACAATGGGGAGATTCAATCTTTTGAATCAATCCTGGTTCAGGTTATGGATTGACGGATACCTTTGAAAAACCGGTCATTGTGCTGAAAAACTCTTTTCTTTAGCACATCGACTGTGTACTTATTTCTCAAAATAAAAGGTGTTTATGATTGATAATTGATTTTCATTAAAACCTTCGTTGTATTGCAAAAACAATTTCTATTGAGCAATACACGATTGTTTATCAAATCTCTTTTCATCAATCGGTGAATCTCGTTTATTTGGTTCACTCACTCCGTGTTGTCTTCTTTGAGACGTTCGGTTTGAGAACGCTAGAGCAGCTAAACCCTGTCAAGGAAATTCTTCGAATTATACCGATCACAGGAAGTACTTGTACTGATCAACAGGGAACCGTGGGCCGTGTACCTCAATTCATCGAAAGTGAACAAAGACACTTTCGTGCGCTTTATTGCTAACTGTTTTATGCAGGTACACCCGACGCTTGCGATCGAATGGAGCGGTCAATACATAGCCGCATGCTCACACAACACATTCATATCTAAAGAAATCATGATTAGTGCATCAATGACTCGAATATTTTCACTCCATGCTTCTGCTACGCTGCTGCCAATATCATGAATCAACGAAAGCTTCCGCTACTCGGATAAGAATAAATCATGATCCAGAATGTGAGCATGTCGGTCCAAAAGTCACAACATCACATAATACCAACACCACAATGGATGAGTCGAGATTTAATGTTGCTGATGATCTCAAAGTCGGCTCAAAACTCATATCACGTGGATCAGTTAAAGACCTCCACTCAGATTATCCAAAACATGCAAAATGAAGAATCAAAGACTACGAGCTACAAAACAAGAATCCAAGAACAATCTCAATGTAATATCTGTTTGTTTTCTATGAAATTTAATGTATGTTTGAGGTGACCTCCCTTAGGGGGAGATTGTTAGGATTTGGAAAATCCAGTAGTTAAAGTGTCGGTCACCTCAAGTATATGTAATCGTTAGAAAGCTCGTAGTCGTAGTTATTTAATGTTAAGTAGTATTTAGTTTCGTAACACCGTGGAGGACGAACGGGTCTTTACCCACTGTGTGCATGATCCACAGCCCGTCAGGTGGCGTTTTATGTAAGTACTATAAATACTCTCTACCTCCCAAGGTAGAGAGTTGGAGCTCATAATAAGATTTTTCTTTCTCTCACTAAAGTTCCCAAACCTCTAGCTTTCTCTCTCTAAAACTCATCTCTTGTACGCCCAAGTATGTTTGTGTTATGATGTGTATGTGAAATCCAATATGTTACAAAAAATACATCTGCATTTCATGTGAGTCGATTTTAATATAACATTGAGAGCCTTCAAAAGTGGACTGGACATGAACCCTTACGAAAGAGCACATATTTTCAAGTCGGTATTTACTTATGAAGACAACATGCAGGTCACAAAATAAGGTAAAAGAAAACCATAAACCGTTTGCATATACGTTATATGATTAAACCAATTCACAGAATAAGAAAATACAACAATATAAAAAAAATATCATGCGATACCGATCTTTAACCAAATTTGAGTACCTTTAGACAAAACAGGGAAATCTTGCTCATGAACTATAGCCATAAACTGTAATTAAACCCAAATCAATTATTAAAAACACAAAAAGTTGTAAAACAAATTACACACATTACAACACTTATGAGACCAACACTTACAACCATAGCTTATACAAAGATCCTACTCATCTTATTGCCGAATTTGATTAACAATCTTTGCACTTCGTAGTTTTGAACACAACTTACACAAAAGTTTACAAAATTACATAATGCTTATCAACTTTATAAAAGCAAGCATAATCAAGTAACCCTTCTAGCAAACTGTACTGATATAGCAAAAATAATTACCAATATATTAGACATAAGTTCTGCAAAACCGCATGATACAAATCAAAATTTAAACATCAATCTTAAAAAAAATATAACTAAATGCGAGATCAAAAAAGTTGAACTTAGTCAGGTATCATGCTCACAACTTACATCAAAATCCCTCAAACAAATTTATATTTTTGCATAAAATAAAATGCAACTTTATTTTCCACACATGCATTTAACAATAACATAAGAAAACATCCCAAAACACAAAACAACAACAGCCCGAGACAATCATGCATTTAACATTCACATCAGAAAACATCCCAAAACACCGAACACTTGAAATAAAATTGCTCAATCACCTTCTGTAACCCTAATTGCATAAACATAACACACCTAGTGCTTACAAAAATAAAAAAACATGCAACAAATATAGCATCAAACACTTAAAGTAGCTCAAAGAAACACAAACACATATCAAAAAAAATTTATACCAACACAAAAACTAGAAATATATTAAACAAACACAAATACATACAAATCAGAAAACATTCAAACCTCAGTATCGGTTCTTCAAATACCGAAACCCTAAACGCTTACCGACCTTTAATATCTAACCCAGCTAACCTCAAATTTATAGAGAGGATTTAGACCAGTATGTTTGTTTAGAGAGCGAAAAAACGGAAATTGCAATTAGAGAACAAATAGGAAATTTCAATAATAAATCATTCTAGAACAATAACATGCAACATCTAATCTTAGAAATTTCTCTAGAATTGATAATGGAGAACAGGTGTACAACATACGGTGAAGCCTGACACTAATCAAGCGACACTTAAGCAAGTAACCCACTAACCTAATATTTTAATCCCATTATGACATCGGCTCGGCGTGTGAACAGTGTTGGCTCAAGCCACAGCTCCACAGTGCACCCAAGCCGCCGCACTTCCTCAATCCGACCTCCAAGTCGGCAGTTTCGAAACAGTGTCGGCTCCCAAAACACTTCAATGAATGTTATATAATATAATACTCAAGGTCTTTTGTCTAGTGATATGTGAGTTGCCTACCAACCTAGAGGTTGTGGGTTCAAGCCTCGTTAGAAGTACTTGTGACATATATTATGAGATAGGTGGTATAGAGTGATATATGGTGTGCTAAAAAATTGATGTTAAAAAAAAGAAGAAAAATATTTGATAATAAGTTATTGATAAAACTAAATAGTATGTATTTAACTCGTATACACATTTAAAGCCAACTCTGTCTACTTTCTATTGAAGTCCATCTTTTGATTTTAACTTGTAAACATACTTGGTCGGCACTAAACAAGTTAATTTTCATTGATAGCCCAAAACCTGCTCCATATACTTATAATATTGTTAAAATACATTTTCGGATTTTCTTTCAGTTTTTGAGTCGGGTCTATAAACACATTGTTAATTATGTGTCTTGGTATCCAAAAGACAATTATCAGTACCTTTGAAGGCATTTAGGAATCGCAAAGGAAGAAAAAAGAGCCCTTGTGGATTTTTGGCTATTTGTTCAAACCTTTAAATCTTGACGATTTTCTCAACCCCAGATACTACTTAAGCTATTTTCACCAAATTTCTCAAACAATAAACAACATAAGAAAAGATAAAAATATGTCAATAATGTATTCTATCCGAAGCAATGAAAGTAATTGTAAATGTATATATCCGAAGCAAAATGAACAAATAAAAAGATAATGCCCATTAGCAGCCCAACAACTTTTTCAACTCAAGGGTAATTTGGTCTTCTTACAGTCATTCTAATCCAACGGCACAACTTTGCCCATTTATGGTCACAAAATATGTTTGTGAAGATGACTCAAAGATGGTGTGGTTTGACAAAGAAAGCGATAGACTAAATCAAATTTGAGGAAGATGAAGTTTTTTTCAAGTATTTCTTTCCTTCAATTTTATATAGCAGGGTACCTGCGCGTTGCAGCGGCGGGTACCCTCTGAAATAAAAGTTACCGGTGAATCATATATTTTAGTTTATTATGTTTTTCTTGACAATAAATTTACGGATATCAAAAATTTTGTTTAACCCGTGCCCGTTCGGGCTCGAGCCCGTTTGGCCCGTGCCCGTTTGGGCTCGACCCCGTTTGGCCCGTGCCTGTTTGGGCTCGACCCCATTTGGCCCGTGCCCGTTCGGTCTCGACCCCGTTTGGACCGTACCCGTTCGGGCTCGGGCTTATTTGGCCCGTTGCATGTTCGGGCTTGAATATTTATATAATGTCCTTTATTATTTGTATTAGTGACATTTAATGCATGAATTGTGTTTAAGTTAGTTGTGTAATATGCTTGATAATTTGTATTTCTTGTGTAAGGGGTGTTTTAATAACTGCATTAATTGTATTTATTAACCAGTTAATTAATTGACTATGTTAAATATCTTGACCACATTAATATTGCTTTGTTCTTTTGTACATTAAGCTTTAAGACTTGTAAGTCTTAAAATTAAGATTGATGAGAAATATCATTAATAGTGCATTGTGTATTGTACAATATGATTTGTATGTTGTAAGTCTTAATTTTAAGACCATGAGGAGAGAGATTCATTCCTCTATTATAAGTAATATAGATATAGATACCTAGGGACAAGGGGGTTGCAGGGATATAAGTGAATCATATGAATTTTTTTCCAATAATGAAAAATTGTGTCACAATTCTAGTTTTACTTAGACCAGATATCATCGTCATTTCAGTTTTCTTTCTCCTTTCATCAGTAATGGTTATTGTTACCTCACCTTTAGTTATTTTATACAGATATAGCTCACAAAAATATTGCACACACACTCACAAACCAAATAAACAATAACAAAACACACAGAATTGGCACAAATGTCAAGAAGTGAGGCAGCTCACCAATATGCAATGGTTTGAGCCTACCTCACATGTGTGGTGTCATGGAAGTAGTGATGTTGGCGTGTAAATATGCTTCTCACTCGTGAGAATTGCATACAGCTACCATCAGCCTTAGAGGGCACGATACACCAACAAACAACGGCGCCATCTCCACTTTTTTGACAAACGTTGATGCCATTAGGCGCAATATTGCACCCCCACATCACGCCATTCATTCCTTCATTGGTCCACTCGCGGGCCGTTGTTCACTTTTTTTTTTGAGTAAGTAGGTACTTTTTATAGGACGCATAGATACCAATAACAGTTATTGGTTGTTTTGATAAAGAGAGTAGTTTAGTTATTGATTTATTATTAGAGAGGTGTTGAGTTAGAGCTGAGGTGGCACACTAATAAATGTTATTTATCATGTGTTGCACCTTGCACTCTTAAACGTATTTGGTTTAAAATCTTTTGCTACTTCAATAAAAATAAAATAAAATAGATAGATAAAATAAAGAGGTAATTCGGAGAGTAGTCCAGTTTGCCCACATGCACTCTCTTTTCTAGACCAGAAAAAATTCCCTAAATAGCCCAGGGCGACCGGAAATTGGTGACTCTACTAGATTTTTGACATTTATCCCATACAATACTACTTTGTCTTAATATAATTTATATATATATATATACCCTCTTCTTTGTAATCCCACTTTACATATATACCCTCTCCATCCACTCCGGCAGCCACTACCAACCTTCGGCCAACACAACCACCGACCATCACCATCACCAATCTTCGGCCATCTGCCTTATGTTTAAACCCAGAATCCGACAACCCCAAACCTAGAATCCGGCAACCAAAATCAATCTTATTCCCCGAAATAATCACAGTCCATGAAAAATATCTCGTTCCACCATTTCATCAAACAATGTCCTCGCATATTCTACCCGTCCCGCATTCTAGAAACCATAGTGTTCCAATAACACAAATCCTTCTCATGCATTTCATCAAACATATTACGTGCATCCACTAAATTCCCACATTTACACATAACCCACAAATAAATCCTCATCTTCACTCCCCCAACTCTCAAACACAACAAGACTTGAACATAAAAAGAACAAAAGTATCTCACATATGTTTTCACCTTATTCATAAATCTTTATAGATTTTATAAGTATGAAACTCAATCCTCATCGATATATAATCAAACCCATGAACAAAAACAAAGAATAATCCTACCCGAGACCATTTTCATGATCTTGAAACTCGTTTTACAACTGATGATACAAAAGGTTTGCTTTGCGTTACATTTTTCATAAGCAAAAAGAAAAAAAAAGGAGATGTGTTTGAAATGCATTTGATGTACGGATAAAAAAGAAAAATCAGAGATGGCCGGAGGTTGGTGATGGTCGGAGGTGTTTTTTATGGTTTGAGTGGATATGTGTGTTTCCTTTGGGATTTGATTTGTTTTGTGTGTTTTGGATTAAGATCTAGTTTTTGTATGTGTAGATTTTGATAACTGGGTTTTTGTTTTTGGTGTGTTTGTTTTTGGATGAGTGGGGTTTGATTTTTTTGTGTTTTAAGGTGTGTTAGTGGGATTTGGTTATGACGAGTTTTTGTTTTTTGTTTTTTTTTGTTTTTTTTTATTTATTTATTTGGGATCTGGGTTTTGGTAATATGGTGTTTTAGTAAAAAATAATTAAGAGGGTGGTGGCTGGTGGTTGGTAGTGGTGTTGACCGGAGGTTGGTAGTGGTTGCCGGAGTGGATGGAGTGGGTACATATGTAAAGTGGGATGATAAAGAAGAGGTGATAACATCAAATTAGCCTGATCTTTTATATATCAAATTCCCGTGTTTATAGCCTCATTTGCATTAATATGCTACTTAATTCTTTCATATTCGTTCATATTTGCATTTCAGGATAAACGAGGCGTTGGAGCGGAAAAGTAGTGATAAAAGGCCAACTATATGGTCTGAAGATTGATTTACGAGGGCCTTTGGATTTTATGTGAAGATTACGCCGTAACTAGCTAATAAGGTTACGGCGTAAATATGAGCTTTGAAGGATACGGCGTAACCAATTCTTATGGTTACGTCGTAATTATTTTTGTGAAGGTTACGGCGTAACGTTTCAATTTAGTTACGCCGTAGTGATAATTACGAAGCGGATATGAATATATGGTTGAAGAATTACGGCGTAACTCGGATAATTAGTTACGCCGTAATTCATTACTTGGGCGCAAAGTTTCGAGGTCCAGGGATTAAAAGCGGCAAGTTTATTGGAAGATTATTGAGTGCAAGGACTTGTTATAATAGTAACAAGAGTGACGAGGGACTAAAAGTGTCATCTAGGCCAATTAAGTTTCAACTTATTTTGATGACCATAAAAACTACGAAGTTGCAATTTCTCATATAGTTAGGACGTAACTATTATATAGTTACGGCGTAACTTTAGTTACGACGTAATTAATTTATTTAATTACGCCGTAACCATGTCGAGGCCTATAAATACAGCCCTAAATCTGCATTTTCCAGTATCTCTCTTCACCCCTCTCCTAGGGGTCGATTAGGGCACCACTCCATGGTATTTTCCAACAGTCCGAAGTCAGTTTTGAAGGAATAATTCACTCGCAATAATCATCATTATTAGCTCTACATCAAGTAATTTGTATCAAACATTATGTTCAATTCAATTTATGATTTATTCATTTTTGTTGGTATGATTTACTATATGTTTGGCTAAGCACCCTGGTGCTGGCCTTGTTATAATTTCTTAATTGTTTTGTTTTCGTTTACTTTACTTCCGTACAATTATTTCTAAGTGTATGCATGCATAGTTCTTTGGTAGTCACCCCTGGTTCGGTAGCTTTGAATGGCGGTAGAGGCCAATTGCCTAGGAGATATGACCAACTGACCCTAGGTTAGCGGACTGAGACGGGAAGGGTAAGATATGACCAACTGACACCCTTTCTACTTGTGCGATTTGACCAACTGATCACCTATCGTTTGGATGAACTTAAGAACTGGGGGGTGTAGTGTCTAAGTTCCTAACGGCCGGGCACTCACTATTTTGAATCTAGCATGTAGCGGTACTTAATGACTTGGCTTAGGGGACCAGGAACAACAGGACTTATGACGGTGCGCCTGATTTCTCCTGTGGTGGCATCTTTGCTGATAGGTTAGGGCGAATTGACCAAATTTTGTCCTCTCGAATTTGACCCCACCTGAAGTAATTGGAAGTAAGTAGACGTAGACATAACTAGCTAGGAGGATTAACTAGGTTAGCACCACTCTCCTTTATTGATCTCACCTTTTCCTTTTATTGCTTTTAGTAGTTAATTAATTAAATCCTTGTCAAAACCATCTTATAATCGCGACATAGACTTAAGTTAATTTCCGATTCTCGTAGCTCTTGGGACGACCTCGGTTTTACCAAATACTACACAACACACGACCGGGTACACTGCCCGTTAGTGCATTAGGGTAGACTATAGGTATTTCGAGACACTATAAATATTAAGACCTGGTCAGTAAAACCTGCATCAAGTTTTTGGCGCCGCTGCCGGGGAGCTATTTTAGGATTTTAATTTAAGTTTTTCTTTTCTTTCTCCTATTCTGCTGTTTTCTTTGTTTCTTGTGTGAATTTCAGGTAATCATGGAAATAGAGCCAGATTTCGATAATATGACATTGGAAGAATACTGGGAGTACGAGCGCGAAATGGAAAGAAAAGTTTTGAGGAATCGTCAATCTTGGAGAACTTCTACGAGATCGCCTTCCCTAGAGCATTTCTTTCAACCATCCACTTATGGTGATTATGTATCTCCTCAAGAGTATGATGAATTGGACATGGATAACATGACCATTCATGAATATGAATTATATACTGCCAACCGATGTCGGAAGATGAACAACTTTAGTGATTATTCATATAACACTCCTGATCCTGAACCTGATGATAGTGAGTTGATGATTGAAAGAGCGTTGGACGATTTGTTCAGAATTGGTGCTGAAAATCTTCAACGCATGATGAGTCTATTAAGGATGTGAACCTTGGAAGTGAGGACCTTCTTAACTTTCCTATTTCTCCTATTACTAATATTTTTGCTAGTGTTTCTGAACATGATGCAGATAATGTCAATTTCGACGTTACAAAGGAGGAAGAGGAAGCCGAGGAGGAATGTGATGAATGGAATTTTTATGACATGTGGGATATCACGGTAGAGGATGTTGAAAGGCTTAGGCAAATTCTAACACCTCCCATGCGTAATGAACCTATCCCAGAGCCGGTAATGCATCCCTTGACATCACCTATCACACCTGCCAATGACTGTTCTGTAGCACCAACTACCAACCCAGTGTTGAACGAGCTTATAAAGGAATTCGGAGACGAGATTTTGAATATTTCCGTGGTTGACGAAGAAGCCGAATGCGACCCTGCTAAAGATATGAAGGAGATTGAGGAACCGCTTTATAAAGATCCTTCATCCGGACGAAAGGGCACATCTGGCAGTTGATAAAACGAATATGGTTTTCAAGAAAGTTAGTCAACAACAACATGGAACAAGCCAATCCTCTAATCTATCAATGAACATGGGTCCGGTAAGTAGGGAAATGACTTCTCCTCTGAGGTATGACTATAATTCATCATTTCCCCATCCCATAGCAAATTCACACCCTCTTGGTGTTTATTGCTATTTTCACCCACACTTGATTTCAAGTGAGGGGATGAACACCCTTTTACATAGTAAATAAGGGTGGAGTCAAGCTCGTGACTCGAACAAAAACAAGCGCTTCGTGGGAGGCACCCCATGCCTATCTTTTCTTTTTCATTTTATTAGTATAGTTGGGTTTTGTGTTTTTAACCATTTTGCAGGAATCGGAGATGATTGCATCAGTAACATAAACGGGGACCTGACCTGTCCATCAGTTACGGCGTAACTCATCCCAATGACTGCGCCGTAACATATCACAAGTAGTGATTCTCTCTTGAGCATTACCAACTACGTCGTAATCCCATGCTATGGTTACGCCGTAGCTACCCTCCAGTAGCGACTGCCAGGTTTTGCCATAATTACGGCGTAACTCCTTCAAAGAGTTACAGAGTAATTATCCTTCAGTTCAAATTCTTTCTATAATAACACAATAACCTTGTATTAGTACTAAATGAACTTTGTGGGTGTGTTCCCTGCAAACCCTCACGAGACTTCACTCGTCCACTTGGGACACCAAGTGGTTTAAAAGGCTTGTTGCATATGCTAAATGCAACCGTGATTCCTACGAAAGAGAGTTAGGTTTTTTCTTTTATTGCTTGTTGTTTTTCTAGTATGATGCGTTTGGTTGTCTTATGTGAATTCAGGTTATTAAAGTTTGCTCATAGATCTCAAAGCGGGACACGTTTACTCGTGAGTCTTCGATCATGCCGAGCAAATCCAGGGGAGTTTTCTGTTCCAATTCTAACCCTTCTTATCTTTCATTTATATGCTTAATTATGACCCAAGTGGGGGGAAGGGATTAGACATAGACACCCACTTGATTTTACTTGCCTTTATTTTTATAGTTTTTGATGAAAAGTGTTTCATTAATAAAATTTTGACATGTTTTTCATTACTTAACTGGATTAATCTAGACTGAGCACACCTACCCTATATTTCCATTGTGTGAGGATAAGCCTTTCCGTTTTCCCCTTATACATAATACCATAAAAATGAGTGTGCCGGTGGCTGTAGTAGACTTTAGAACTTGGCCTTGCATATCTTTTCGAGACCATTATCATGAGCATTACACTGAGGTAACTTGGTGTGATCGGTGCAGCTAGGATATAAGGCAATTTTAGGATTAAACCCAAATACCCATCATTTATGTTTGTGTATATTGGCTTTTCTAATCAATTAATCAATCCCCCTGTTAAACCCTTTTTGTTGCACTCATCATTAGTGCAAGATACCCCTAGATACACCTTTCAGAGCCTTTCCTTTCATTTTTTTCACCCTATATAACTGTTTCGTTACACCTATCGCCTAGCCTACCCTGTAGTTATTTATGTCCATGGTCCGGGCGCTGTTGGTTAATTTTGGTTCCATTAGTGAAAGTTGCGGGTTTTGAATAAAGGGTTTTGGAAGAAAATCGGGTTTAGATGATAGTTGATCTCAAGTGGGGGGATGCTTTATGTGTTCGTATTATTTTTATTTTTTATTCATGTATACCTTGTCTTGCATAAAAAAAAAGTGTAAAAAGTCAAAAAAAAATAAAATAAAATAAATGATGAGAATGCAAGCAAGAGTTTATTAGTTGTTTATTGCTGATCGTAATATAAATCAGCTTATGTGTCGTATTGTGTTGAGTATTCTCGCCTTGTTTCAATTGGCGCCATTTTTTTACATATCCGTTGCGTCTTACGGATAAAATTAGAAACCCGAACATTTCTATCTCGCCTTTCAAATTTTAATCAATATTCGTACAATGGGGACATTGTACATTTCAAGTGGGGGGATGGGAGATAGAAATGGTTGTTTTTGGTTGAAATATGTGCTAAAAGTACCCAAATTTTAAATTTTTTTATAAGCACATACTTTTTTTCATTGATTATGAAGGCCGAGTTAATGCATCTTATTTGCCTAGTTTATGGAGATTATGAGGCACTACATTATATGTTATATGCATTGACTCGAGTATTGAAGACCCCTTGACTCTTGACCCTCGGTTTTTGCTATGGGATTGAATGAGACTAGTGGTGGGGCGACTGTGGACTTAGGAATCTATTTGTTTCGTGTCTTTTTGTTTACACCCATTAAAATTTTCCCATGCCTTTTCCTACCCTTAGTCATGAATCGAGTTTAGGTGAGGAAGCGAGCAATCATTGGTGTCTTGGCCATGGATTTGGTCATGTATCATTGGTTTTTTCCCCTTCGCCGTAACTCGTTAGTAATGACATAATAACCCCTAAGCCTATGTTGTGTCAACCCATTGCCTTTTAGAATAGCTGCATCTATAGACTCTAGTGGTGGAGATTAGTATCTTTGCCAAGCCTATGATAGAATACTCGCCATGACTGAGCAGTTGAGTGATCACCCCAAATATAAACACGTGAATTTTGAGAGAGTGTGTGATTTCAATTCCCCTTTCGTGAGGTGCTCGGTTTGGAATTTTCTGGCTTAGGTGATTTTTAGACTCATAACTTCCAATTAATCCTGGAGGATATCTTTTTAAGAATTATTTAAATGGTCTACTTGAGGACAAGTAGGATTCAAGTGGGGGGATATTTGATAACATCAAATTAGCCTGATCTTTTATATATCAAATTCCCGTGTTTATGGCCTCATTTGCATTAATATGGTACTTAATTCTTTCATATTCATTCATATTTGCATTTCAGGATAAATGAGGCGTTGGAGCGGAAAAGTAGTGATAAAAGGCCAACTATATGTTCTAAAGATTGATTTACGAGGGCCTTTGGATTTTATGTGAAGATTACGCCGTAACTAGCTAATAAGGTTACGGCGTAAATATGAGCTTTGAAGGATACGGCGTAACCAATTCTTATGGTTACGTCGTAATTATTTTTGTGAAGGTTACGGCGTAACGTTTCAATTTAGTTACGCCGTAGTGATAATTACGGAGCGGATATGAATATATGGTTGAAGAATTACGGCGTAACTCGGATAATTAGTTACGCCGTAATTAATTACTTGGGCGCAAAGTTTCGAGGTCCAGGGATTAAAAGCGGCAAGTTTATTGGATGTTTATTGAGTACAAGGACTTGTTATAATAGTAACAAGAGCGACGAGGGACTAAAAGTGTCATCTAGGCCAATTAAGTTTCAACTTATTTGGATGACCATAAAAACTACGAAGTTGCAATTTATCATATAGTTAGCACGTAACTATTTTATAGTTACGGCGTAACTTTAGTTACGACGTAACTAATTTATTTAATTACTCCGTAACCATGTCGAGGCCTATAAATACAGCCCTAAATCTGCATTTTCCAGTATCTTTCTTCACCCCTCTCCTAGGGGTCGATTAGGGCACCACTCCATGGTATTTTCCAGCAGTCCGAAATCAGTTTTGAAGGAATAATTCACTCGCAATCATCATCATTATTAGCTCTACATCAAGTAATTTGTATCAAACATTATGTTCAATTCAATTTATGATTTATTCATTTTTGTTGGTATGATTTACTATATGTTTGGCTAAGCACCCTGGTGCTGGCCTTGTTATGATTTCTTAATTGTTTTGTTTTCATTTACTTTACTTCCGTACAATTATTTCTATGTGTATGCATGCATAGTTCTTTGGTAGTCACCCCTGGTTCGGTAGCTTTGAATGGCGGTAGAGGCCAATTGCCTAGGAGATATGACCAACTGACCCTAGGTGAGCGGACTGAGACGGGAAGGGTAAGATATGACCAACTGACGACTCTTTCTACTTGTGCGATTTGACCAACTGATCACCTATTGTTTGGATGAACTTAAGAACTGGGGGGTGTAGTGTCTAAGTTCCTAACGGCCGGGCACTCACTATTTTGAATCTAGCATGTAGCGGTACTTAATGACTTGGCTTAGGGGACCAGGAACAACAGGAATTATGACGGTGCGTCTGATTTCTCATGTGGTGGCATCTTTGCTGATAGGTTAGGGCGAATTGACCAAATGTTGTCCTCTCGAATTTGACCCCACCTGAAGTAATTGGAAGTAAGTAGACGTAGACATAACTAGCTAGGAGGATTAACTAGGTTAGCACCACTCTCCTTTATTGATCTCACCTTTTCCTTTTATTGCTTTTAGTAGTTAATTAATTAAATCCTTGTCGAAACCATCTTATAATCGTGACATAGACTCAGTGTTGTAAATATCGGTCTTGGCGGCCGATATTCCGATCCTCCTAGCTCTTGGGAAATATCGACCGGTCATATCGGTTTTACATGATATATGTACACTACATAAAAAATTAATTTCATGATATCCGGTACGCCTATTTACAACACTGTTAGTTAATTTCCGCATTTGGGAGGGTAGACCATAGGTATTGCAAGACATTATAAATATTAAGACCTGGTCAGTAAAACCAGCATCAAGAGGGTATATTTAAATTGTATCTAGACAAAATAGTATTGTATGAGACACATGTCACAAATTTAGTGGAGTCGCTCTATTTCCAGGCCGCCCTGGGCTATTTAAGGAATTTTGTTTTTCTGCTATAGAAAAGGGAGTGCTCGTATGAAACTGAGCTACTCTCTGAATTACCTCTAAAATAAAATAAAATAAGATAAATATGTTTGCCACAAATCATCTTCAATTTTAATAAAATGCACTTGATAGTTCTTACGGCGGACATAGTGGTGACTACAGTCCCCGCCACTATCTTAGTGTCACATCATCACTGATCTCATCTTTCAGCCACAATGGTCACCACTTCTCTCACCTCAAAAAAATACATCACTTTATATAAACATACCTCACAAAATACTTCATACATACTCAAAAAATAAATAAATAAAAAATGGTGAACACTCTCACCACTTCTCTTCTATTTTTCCTTCGATGGTGTGTAACCCATGGTTACCACAGTAGTGCTCACATGTGATGTGAGAGGGTGAGGGTGATCCTTCACCTCCGATCGCGTCTAGTCTTACTTCTTAGTCATGACTTGTGAGTTTATAACTATTCAAGTTCATATATGATTCCCAAAGCATTTTTTTAAAATTTTGTAAACTTAAATAATTGGTTAATTATGTTTAGATTTATATTGTTAGAGATCGTCTCTAAGAGCATAGGGTACCCATGACTGGTAGTCATAGCGTCAACCCACCAGCTCAACTTATAACACAAGCACGACACCACCATGTCGCGGGTATTTTATTTTCCGTTTCTTTCTTTTTTGTGTCGTATTTATGTTTTATTGGGTTATATGTGGGCTAGGGGTGTCCTATAACATTAAAATTAGAAGGAGTGTGTTTTGTACTGAGTTATAGGTTCTTGTGTGTTATAAAAAAAAAGTGATAAGGTGACAACACTTTTACCTATGATACTAGAACATGACACAGTGGGTACCTTGTGCTATAAGCATTCGAATATTCCAAGTTCAAACAAATTTCCTTTAATAAGTTAAAAGTATATTATAGAGAACAATGAAAATTAACTTTGAACAAATTAGCTTAGATTAAGTGTTTAATGAGCACAAATGACAACGGTCATCACTATCACATCAACATTATCTCAATTTCTCTTTCTACAACCAATTTCACAACCAACTTAGTGTAATAAGGCGACCGCGATCACTGCAAAAAAGCACACCACACTTAAACACAAATATACCTCACAAAAACTGATTAATAAAAACACCCACACATACAAGAACTCACACGACCAAGTCATGTAGAAAACCCTTGTTGGACGTGTCTTCAATTGAAAGTGTAATAAGAGAGACCAAGTGTGATCGCGATCATGGTGAGGGTGACCAAGTGTGACTGACTCTTCATTATAGATGGTCTTAGTTACGCCGAGTTTCAAGGTTTAGTTGATATTAAAAAAATCATTACTTTAACTGATAAATTAGCTTATAAATATGAGATAAAGGGAGTAAACTCAAAGTTATAAAATTCGTATATTTGGATGATTTCAGTTTTGTATAAACTTAAAGTTGTATGTATATTGTTGGTAGCTAAAGAGAAAGGGTGTATCACACAAGTATATAAACTAACATCACATACCAATTAACATGCTAGAAAAATGTCATTTGCCGAAAGACGGTGGAAAGAAGAATGACACACAAGATATAAACACGCAATTAGGTGACGAAACATTTGATAATCAACTAACCAACTTTATGAACTAACAAAAAGGGTATAATGTTTAGCACCTTTAACAAAGATACATGTAATAATACATAGTTTCTAAAGAAATGTGTAGGCTTATTGACATCCGAATATGCCATATTGTATGGTCTAGAAGGCTTGAGACGCATTTAATGTATACTTTCATTCTAAAACAGTGTAAACTTAATCTTAAATATAGAGACGTACAACTACAAACCAATAACCTAAAATATTCTTACATGATACAGTTCAAAATAGGTATTTAATCTTGAAAACCAAACAATCAATGGTGCATAAATAACTCGTTAACTGAAAAGTATTACTAGTGCTTACTATATCTCTTTTCGTCTAAAGAGCATGCGTGTGGATTGTGACATAAAAGTGAGAAAATTATGATCGTTGGTTACTAGCTAAAGGCAAAATGGTGAAGAGTCATGTGGCGATTACAAAGTTAAACAACGAAAATTCATACAAGCCTTGCTAGTCGTGAACTTGACTTTGTAATGCATTGACGTCATATACACATCGTGCAAGTTTATGAAATTAACTCTACCTGAGTTTGCAAGCGAACCAACATTCTATACTACTAACCCTTTGAACCAACCTTGATACATAATTCCAGTGAGTTAAACTTAACTTTTTTTTTTTTTCTTTTTTTCAAGGATGTTCGTAAGTTACGAACGGAACCCGGGGTTCCTGCAGATGCCGGGAACCCTATAGATTTTTTCAATGTAGTGTTAATTTTTGAAAAAAACATCAATTTTTCTTAAATAAACTCGGTCCATAAAAATATGTTTCTATGTTACGGTTTCAAAAAATTTGGGCAACCGGTTCCATCCCTGTTCGTAACTATGGATGGATAACCGATTAATCAAATACGGCGGGTGACTTTGATTCTTTGAACTTAAACCTAAACCATAAACCAAATAGGACCGAGTGTTATGGTGGTACTTCACCCGCCGAACCAAGCTTAAAACGCCCCACCACACGCCGAACCATTTTGTTTTTGTTTGTAAGCGTGTGTGTGATATATTGTGTGGTATGTTTGCATTGAGTGATGGTATTTTTATGTGTTTGGTTAAATGATGACCACTACACTTGTAAAGTTGGCGGTATGTTAAAAAACTGATGTGATGTTGAGGTGAAGATGGTAGTCACGTGACCATTATACCCAGCCTTACTAACCAACCCGTTCGGTTGATAGGCTAACCATTTTAACATTTATTGATAATTAGGGATCTTCATTGTTTTTCTCTTTTGAAAATTGTTAGATAAAACCTCCAACAAACATGAAAGCTTAGCGCGGAATTGTAAAAAGGGTTCATTAAAAAGTCGACACTTCAATGTCACAAGATAACCCACAAAAGAAAGAATAACACGCACACAATATATAGACTCGAACCCCTTTATTAATAACCAATAAAGTCTTACATCGGGACAAGACGAATTAATGAACTACCATCCCCCCTCACCTCTATTTATAGAGATAAGGGGGTACAATCCTATGGAATTCAAATTCCATAGTTTTTTTGCTTGCCTTACGCACCAAGCCATTTCAGTTTAAGTCTAATACTAACTCTATTTAACTAAGTATAATTAAATCCTTATATATAAACTAATTACACTTTAACCCACCCTAAGAATTGCTACTATATTCTAACAATTTTACCTTAGTAGTGATTCTTAATTTATATCGATACTCAAATCTTCATCCAGTGCTGGAACCTCGAACCAGCGACTACCATGTTAACTAGGCATTGTACCTTATTAAATATCCAAATTAGCTTCCATATACCTCCTTCACCTTATTCCTTTCAGCTGCATTACCCATTGCACCTTCTTGACCAGATACTCTCAGTTTCTATAATGTATGCCCCCACCTTTGCACCATGGTGTACATGCTCATTTTCAAACTGTCCGTGTTTGTCTTTTATTCAAGTTGTTTAACCTCCAACTATCTTTGAGCCACTACAATACCATCGTTACTATCCTGAACAACCTTAGCTTCACGATGTTCCTGAACTACCTGCAATTCCACCTCAAACGAAACACACTTTCGGACATGTACTCCATAGACTCTTGTTTTAACACCAGACCAAGTTGCTTAAACCCAACTTGTTTAGAGCCTCCATGCTTTTGTACATCAAACCCATCGAGGTTTTCGATGTCAAACGTAATTCTTGTACTAGCCATTCTTCTTCAAACCTTGCTTTAACCTTTTCAAGTTTATTTAACCCTCCAGAAACCCTAAAGACTCAACTTTTTCAACAAGCCTCACAAGTCGTTCTCTAAACCTGCTTTTTTGAAATTTTGATCTACTTTCCTTTAGAAAACCCCTAAAGATTAAAAACTTATGTTACTAATTTTCTAGATTTATTAATACTTATTATAATGGTATTTTCTCTCTCATCCTTAATGGCGAGTTGGGCGCGCCATTTCAGATCTCAAAGAAACCGTTATTATCACCATTTCTACTGTTCATTTCATATTATTTTCTTCATCAAAATTGTTCGTTAGTGCTATTTAAACAATTCTACCCATTTTTTTCTCATTTAGTGTATTCTCGTATCACTTTTTCATTAGTAGCTTGAATTTTGCCCTAATTTTCTTTCAATTAATTCCATTTGATTCATTGTTTGGTGGTTTAAGTCATGATATGAGATAAGTAGTTGTATACGGTGCATTTATGTCTAATAAAAGAAGATCGTCTAAACGAAAAGTTAAATTGCCTATGAGATATGGTGATCATGTAATTGGTGATATGAGGCAAAACAAGACTAGAATAGATGAAGAGGTTGGTGTAATTGGGGAAGAGGATATAGAATGGGATGTTGAAGATGTAATTGGGACGGAAAGTATGGGAGAGAGTGGTAGGAATAAGGATTCCGGGTTATCTAAGGTCGAGGTTACTAGGAATGTGAGTGATGAAAGTTGCATTGTTGACTGTAATAACACTGTAATAACAATAATGTGCAAAGTGATGGAAATTTAACTGATAGAATGGCAGATAATACAAAAATTACAAATGCTATGAATAAAAGTAAGGATGGTGGTAAAAATTCTTATGCTAATATAGTTAAGAATGTTAGTATAATGAGTAATAAGCTTGATTTCATTCTTGCTGAGGTGATTGGTTGATGCGTGAGTTCGGGGTCGAAAGACTTTCTTTTTAACGAGCAAGCTTTACAACCCACTAGGCAGTGTATCTAATCGTTGCAGTGTAGTATGGGTAAGCCCAGTGGGTTGATCATTCTCTAAGGGAATAGAGATGCTAGTAGAGATGTATGACGAAAAGGTGAGGTTGAGGGTGATTCTTTTTTATCTTTTTATATTTTTTAGGAAAGCAAGTAAAATCTCGGGGTTTGAAGAGTGGGGGTTAGTAATTCTACCAATTTAACTACTTAACAATTTAAATTAAAAACTAATTAAACTAATGAAAGAGAAAAGCTGAGGATTGATTGAGTGTGTTTCTTATGATAATTAAAAACGTGTTCACTTAGATTTTCTTACTCCCTAGTTATCTCTTATTGGTCGGTTGAATTGTCACATCCTCATTCTAATTGGTGTGTCGTATTTCGTGTTAGTCATAGGGGGTGACTAATTCCCTAGTCTATGAATCGTAACTCTCCTCTAGAATATCCGGGATCGCCAAGTATCGAAGTATCTCCCTCGAATACTCTGTTATCCTTAAGCTACAACCCACACAATAAACACAATGATGGCCTAAGTGCACTCTTAAGCTTTGTACTATTTAGGACATTCAAGCTCGCAACAATTAAAGAAGAAGCCAGTTTTTCTTATTCTAGCGTCTACCAATTAAAACAAGAGACAACCTAACAATAATCAACAACTAGGTTTCATTTGATCTAAGCAAAAACTAGATTAATTTAGTTATCTTTAAGTGTAAAGAAGAGTTTGGAACCCTAAAACACTGCCCAAGTCAGACTCCTAACGAACTAAGGTTTGCTATCCAAAATAATGCACACAAAATACAGAAAATTTGAAGTCTATATATAGATTTACCCTCGCGACGGCGTCGCCTTTTGATGGTGACGCCGTCTGATGTCCGTCATTAGGGTTTCGTTTAGGACAAGTTATCATTCGAACGACGTCAGGTGAGAAAATGTGACGCCGTTTGGCTTGCTTGAGGACGTCGTGTGGGATGAATCTTGGTCGTTTGGTGAAGAAAGTAAGGGGGACGCCCTTCTTCAATAAGGCGTGACGCCGTCAGTTGTTAGGACCAAAATATGTCCTGAGCCGTCGCTTGAGACTTCTTAGAAGACCTTGGGAGTGACGACGTCGCCCTTGGAGTTGGGACACCGTCAGGCTTGCAAAACAGCCTTGAAATCTTGACTTTGTCGTTTTCTTCACGTTTTCGCTCCTTTTTGTCCAAAAATGCTTCATTCCAGCAATTTGCTTCCAAAAGACCTAAAATGTGAAAAAGGAATGATTTTAAGCAGTAACGGATATAAAATGTAACGATTTAGAGCTTAAATGATCCCCTAAAAATGTATGTTTTAAATCCTTATCAAATATTCATACACTTGGAATTTGTTTGTCCTTAATAAAATGTGCTTTTGGCTAGCATTGGTTTAAAATAGTCTACAACAAGTATAAGCGCCACAATAATCAAAACAATCACGGAAGTTATACACTAGCACCTCACAATTGGTGTTTGGATTCTCTCATCTCTCGGGTTTAAATGAAATATAACATGTAAGAAAATGGAAAATAAACAATCATTACCTGTCATAGTACATAGATTACCATAGGCTTGAGAATAGATCAAACCTCCACCGCTTTGGCGTAAGCACCTAGGAATAACTATCTAAGACGTCTTTACAAAGGGTTATAATGTTAGCTTCGGGTAGGGAATAAAAGGGTTTTGTTGGATATGAGGAATTTTTAGTGGTGGCAAGTCAAAAATCTAAGTTACATGCATGTAAAACGTGGCGTTTCTAAGCCAAGACTCGACTCACTAACACTAAATAATAACTTGAAAGAAACATAAAACATAAAGCTAGATATAGGATGTTAGCCCTATATGTTTTTTTTCATACATTTTTACTCTACCATACTATAGGATAACATCAAAATAAGGAATTTATAAGAGCATCCCTACACTTGAGTTTTTATTTCACTAACAATAATTGACCCGAATTGAAAAGATCAAAACACTTTGAGTACTTAATTACATAGAAAAAGGGAATTTGAATTTAACATTCCTTCCCATTACTCCATAAAATATCACGTTAACCCATGAGTCCCAATCGTCCCAAAACTGTGTACAAAGGATATGACTTGACTTAGCAACCATGCAAGTAACTAGATAATTGAACTAAGGGTTTAACAATAATTATGGTAATGCACTAAAGATGAGTGCATACAAGGTGGGCTAAGACGATTTGGGTGTAACATTTGAGGGTGGATTGTAAACAATGCTCTTCATTGATATTCCAGAAACCGGAACATCTCGAGAACCGCGAAAGGATAGGCTTTGAGGGGTTAACTAGGGTATCGTGTACTAAAGATGAGTACATTGCAAGAGTGTGGGAAAAATTACTCAACCAATGAGGTTGACGTAATTAAATTACATGTTTAAAATAAGGGTTATCCTAATGCCTCTTATCATTTAGTTAATCCTAACTACAAGAGTGTAGTCTCACTAGCGATCTCGGAATGCATCACAAAACAAGTTCTAGAATCTATACCGGTACACTCACTAAGCATTAAAGATGAATGCTTTTATTCCTAAATATCTATGGGCGAATCTCACATTTTTTGCGTAAATTTGAGTGGTATACGGTTTTTGTGCTAGTCATATTACTCTTATCCATGAGACGCTTTATTAAGACTCAAGTTTTACTCGTAAATGCATAAAATTTTTTAAATTTTGTGTTAAAATTACCCTAACACATATTTCTCATAGTTTATTACACAATTTACCAAGGACAAGGCAAAAATCAAGTAAGTGAATAGTTTCTAAGTTCCCGTTTTATTCTTTATCCCTACACTTAAACTGAACATTGTTCCCAATGTTCCCCAAAAGTATCAAAGTTATGATAGAGAAAGGTAAAATAAAATAGAGAAACTAATGCTCCCCTGATTAGCTCGGTAAGATATGCATAGAGTTGCGGTTAAATCCTCCTCCAAGAATTCCATCATGTACTTCATCTTCTCGAGATGATCACTATCATTTCCTCTGCTTCTACGCTCTAAAGGTTTGTAAATAGCGTTGAATTTTTGGCAATCACCGTGAAGCCTGGTCCATTTACCCGTGACCATAAATTTGGTACGAGTGTCACTATTTGTAACACTGTTGAAATTCTCCACAATCTGGTTCCAAAACGCTTCCTCGGAACGGTCATTTCCGATGTCCTTGTCTTCGAAAACTTCAAACCAAGTTTCCGCTAGCAACTTTTCCTCTTCCTTTTACCAACGAGTATTCACACGTGTCAGTTACTCCAAGTCATCATCGTTGTCCGCGTCCAAATTCATGACTATTTTTGACTTTTTTGCAACTTGTTTTCCTCAAGATTTGGCCAATACACGGGGTTGTGGTACTTTGAATTGTGAATCTGATGGTTGTGATTCAAAGTATTATTGTGGTTGAGATTGAAGAAACGGTGATGTGGTGTCGTATTTCTTTGATTTCAGAAATTTGTGAATCCTTGATACGCAAATTGTTGATTTTGGTAAATTTGCTCGGGTGTCATTTGTGTACCAAATTGAGAAATCATTTGCGAGGAAGAATTAGAGTTTTGTGACGATGGGGTAGAAGGATTTGAAGAACTCCCGTATTGTTCTGGGTTAGAGGTGAGAAGCGAGGTAAAATACATATCGTTTGGATTTTGAGACATTTTTTTTTGTATGTTGAGATATAGAGAGTATTGGTTTTTTGGTAAGTAATTATGTGAAAAATAGTGTGTTATGTATAGTGTTTTAAAAATGAGAGATTAGAAAAAAAAAAAAAAAAAAGCCAACAACTACTTTTTTAAAATTTATATTCATTATTTTTTTTTTGTGTCCCATAGCAACGGCTATATGTAGAGATTTTACCTCGTCGTGTAAACGATGAGTTTGTTTATGGCGAGATGTGGCAAGGTAGAACAGTGTGGTGACGACAGGTGGCAAGCCAGCCACATAGGCGTAGCGAAGCCCCCTCGTCACCATACCTAAGCTCTTATACATAAGTATTCCCCAAAGGGTTAGATAATAGAATGCCTCCCAAATTTGAATTTCAAAAATTCAAATTATAAAACTAGTTTGTTAATACAATATCGTCATTAAACGTTATTTATATTTTTGATATTTATCCAAGTTTTGTTAACGACAAAAGTAAATTTAACTTTTATAAAGCTTAAAGCTTGTCAAGTTTAATAGATATTAAAACAAGCTTTTTCAAATAATATCTTCATCATTCAAGCATTTACATTGTGATTAATCATATCTTGATATGACTATAAACCATAATGTATGATAGTAGTTTTTAGAATGTTTTGGTTTCTTAAAACTAAATATTACATATGTATTTACATATTTCTAAAAATAGAAAAACAAACACATGACATCATGTGATGCATCATTGAAATCCTTGGAAGATTTCACTAGATACTTTGTGTAGATTTTGGCTCTACATATCATTCACAATCTTGCATAGATATGGTTGACTTTGGCAAGATTATGAGATCTTGCTGTCAGACCTCAGAGGCACCAAATATTAACACGGGCGGAACCCTTTCAAGGGTTCCGTGGTCCGTGGTGCTTGCTGATGTTTTTGGCTATAAATAGCAAAGCCAAACCAAGTAGTTTTTCATCCCTTTCTATCATACTCTCATACATTCCTTCTCTCTAACCTTTCTAACTCAGTTTCATATCATATTAGTGATCTCTTTTGTTGCAAAGAAGATCAAGTCACATTCAAGCTTCAACGAGAAGTTGGAAGTCTTGTTTGTTTGTTGTTGTATGATCTCGTGTTGATTCATACTTCATTGTTGTACCAAACCATCATAATCTTGTGAGTGTGAGTGGTTAGTATTTTAGTCCTTAAAATACATTGTTTATGGGAGTGGTTGTACCCTTGAAAAGAACTTGACATTTAGCTTAGTGTCAGAAATAGTGTGTAAGCCAAGTGTAAAGGTTTCTCCGCCGGTGAAAGGATCTTGTTGATTAGTGAAGTTAAACTCTCGAGTGTGAGACTCGGGGAGTGGAGTAGGGCAAGGAAAAAGAGTCCTTGTAGACCGAACCACTATAAACGACTTGTTGTGGTTTGATTGTTTCTTTCCTTATCTACTCTTTATATATTGTTTACATATTTGACTAATATATCTAAGATCAATATCAATTGATCTTTCAATAAGTTTCAAAACAAAGTTTTTAATCGGTAAACTATTCAACCCCCTTCTAGTTTTCCATAATTGGTACCAGAGCCTCGTTGCTCAAGAATTTCTAAAATATATTGTATTTTATAAACTTGAAACGATCCATGGATTCTGAAAACTTTAAAGAAGGGCAATCTATGCAAAGACCACCACTCTTTGAAACCAATGGATTTATCTATTGGAAAAACCATTTTGAAACATATGTAAAATCAAAAGATATAGATATTTGGTTTGTTATTGTTAAAGGGGATTTTAGTTCTACAACAAAAGATATTTCTGTTGATGAACAAAAGAAATTAATTGCAAAAAATAATGAAGCTAAAATGATGCTTTATAATGCTTTGCCAAGAAAAGAATATGAAAGAATTTTTATGTGTGAAACCGCTAAAGATATTTGGGAATCTTTGATTATTACACATCAAGGAAACTCACAAGTCAAGGGTAACAAAACTGATCTTCTTGTTCAACAATATGAACAATTTGTTATCCCTGAAGATGAAACCATTGATTGTGGTTTTGCTCGCTTTAATACTATTATTACATCTCTTAAAGCACTTGATGAATCTTTTCGTAGTAAGAACTTTGTCAGGAAATTTCTTAGAGCACTCCATCCAAAGTGAAGAGCTAAGTGTAACACCCCCAAAATATCGCAGCGGAAGATTGTGTCACTGGGGTGCTACTTCATAATACAAAGTACAAGTTATAGAAAACGACCTCTAAATGAGACGTTTTGAAAAGTTACCATTCGATTGATGAAATCAGAGTTACAAACAATGAGGTCCCAAAGTATAATATATAAATGTTTACAAAATGTTTCGAATGGTAAATGATAAAAGCGTAAGTCTTCAAAATATGACGTGCGACTCTATGCTTCAAACTCTAGCTATCGCCTTACGACCTGAGATAAACATGCTAAAAATTGTCAACACAATGGTTGGTGAGTTCATAGAGTTTTTTTTGAATAAGTTGAAAAGCCTTTAAAGAATGTTCACATAGCAAAGGCATTATAAATCCACTCAGTTCCAAGTTCCGCCCATACAAAACTTGCAACCTGTGTGTTTACAACCCACTACTAAAAATAGTACGTTAATCATGTATGCATGTATCATAGTAGTTAAAAGTATAAATGTTTTAAGAATGTAACTAGTATATTGATCACGTACACGTGCATCAAAACTTATGCAATTAGCCATGAGTCTCCACTCCATCTCCAGAAACCTCAGGTGGGTATGATGCTCACAAGGAGTGTAATAGCATTGGTTCTACTTCATCTCCGAAACCCAATGCATGTGTTGTCCAAGGAGACTTTGTGTTGCTCACAAGGAAATTAATAGCATTGGTTTAACTTCATCTCCGAAACCCAATGCATGTGTTATCCATGGAGACTTATCATGCGAACCAGGGGACTGCTTCGTGTATGTTGGGAGACTTTCAAGTTGGACTGCTCCGTGTATGTTGGGAGACTTTCAAGTTGGACTGCTCCGTACATACACGGAGCATTCCCCTCGTTCGCATGATAAGTCTCCTTGGATAACACATGCATTGGGTTTCGGAGATGAAGTAAAACCAATGCTATTACTTTCCTTGTGAGCAACACAAAGTCTCCTTGGACAACACATGCATTGGGTTTCGGAGATGAAGTAGAACCAATGCTATTACACTCCTTGTGAGCATCATACCTACCTGAGTTTTCTGGAGATGGAGTGGAGACTCATGGCTAATTGCATAAGTTTTGATGCACATGTACGTGATCAATATACTAGTTACATACTTAAAACATTTATACTTTTAACTACTATGATACATGCATACATGATTAACGTACTATTTTTAGCAGTGGGTTGTAAACACACAGGTTGCAAGTTTTGTATGGGCGGAACTTGGAACTGAGTGGATTTACAATGCCTTTGCTGTGTGAACATTCATTAAAGGCTTTTCAACTTATTCAAAAAAAAACTCTATGAACTCACCAACCATTGTGTTGACACTTTTTAGCATGTTTATCTCAGGTCGTAAGGCGATAGCTAGAGTTTGAAGCATAGAGTCGCATGACATATTTTGAAGTCTTACGCTTTTATCATTTACCATTCGAAACATTTATATATTATACTTTGGGACCTCTTTGTCTGTAACTCTGATTTCATCAATCGAATGGTAACTTTTCAAAATGTCTCATTTAGAGGTCGTTTTCTATAACTTGTACTTTGTATTATGAAGTAGCACCCCAGTGACACAATCTTCCGCTGTGATATTTTGGGGGTGTTACAGATTGGTATCAGAGCATTGGTTATAGAGAACTAGGTTGCATTTAGAGCCTAGACTATAACTACTATATACGTTGAGACCTTCCTCCCTATCGCCTTGCACACTTTAGACTTTTTCGTAATTTTAGAAACTAAGAGAGATTTCTATGAACTGACTGAAACACCGAACGTCATATGAGTCGATTAGTCCAAGCATTGCATAGTTACTCCTAAATTATACATAGCCTGATCACCTATGTCTAATTCAGGAAGAATCATGCAATGAAGGGAGTATTAGTCTCATATGTGTAAGCAATTCCATAATTGAGCCAAATTTTCAAAAGACTTTCTTCAAAACGACTTGTTTCCTAGCTTGATTCTAGTGACAGTTCTTGTCTGATGAGTTGCGAAAATCAAGCTAATAGTCAAGTTGTTAAACCGATTTAGCCTAATCGCATGACAGTTCTTGTCTGATGAGTTGTGAGATTAAGTAAAAATCGGTTGTCTTTTGAGGGTTATGCTCAAGTATGGGAAAGTTTGCCTCATCAAACCTAGCCATAAGAGAGTATGTCTTTAGAATGGGAAATAGTCGCGATAGTCACAAGAACGTACCTAATTAGATACGAAACCCATATACTTGAGCTTTGATGTAATCCCTTATACTATGCACACTATAAGTAATGAACATCAACAGAACTTCGGGACGAAGTTCCCTTTAAGGGGTAGGTACTGTAACAATTCGCATTTTCAGGTCACTATTCATTTTTTACTATTCACTCCCAAAATTTTTATTTCACATTCTCGTAAGATAAATTATTTTAGTAATGACCTGAGAGTTTGACAATCGTTAAATCATTTTCGCAAAAGTTATTAAGAAACATCGTCTTAAAGTTTCATTTTGGTCGGAACACCATTTCAACATCCCGCGCATAACGAAAACCGCTTCTGACAATTTTCCCCACATCAGATTAATTTTTAGATTACTCATAATTAATTAGAAAAAATTTTATATTTCTTTTAAATGTTACCAAATAAACCCTGTGCCGTACGAGACTAAACTTACGTTTTAAACAAATCTACGTAGAACCAGACTTAACCATTCCTGCACTGTATTTCCTAAGATATTTTGAAACTTTTACATTTTTTAGAAAAGTCAAACATATTTCCCTCCTCTTTTGACCATAAAGAAATTAACCTTATACGTTCTACATTTTTGCTTAAATCGCGTAACTTTTAGACTTCACGCATAACTGTTAAGTTATCCCACGTATAATGAAAACTACATTTTTACATCTCATATCACTCATAAACTAATTTAGTCTACTTTAAATATATTCACGATCATTTCCCTGAAATCTCGTTCTTTTCTGCTAAATTGAATTTTACGCGTTTTAAGCCTACATTTTCAGTTTTAGCAGCGTTTAAGCAACCCGATAGAACGTATCACTAATCTAATATGCTTATATAGAGTATATTAATAATCTTTAACATATTTATAAGTTTCATATTTCTAGGATACTCGGTTTTAAGTTTCGTGACTTTACGATTTAGAGTTAGCGATTACCAGGACCAAAACTGACTCCGTAAAAGCAAGATAACATCAAAATTCATACCTAGTCATCCAAGATAGAGTATGAAAGAAATTTTAGTGATTCACCAAGCCTTGTTAGCTTGGTGATGAGTCTTGAATTTGTTAGTCACATACATGTGCTAGTTACTTAGTTCTTAAGTCTTAAACTTAAGACTTAAGTCTTAGGAAATATTCTATAAGACTTCATCTAAGACTTGATAACTCATAAAAACTCATCCATTTTCCTTTGTTTCATCCTCCATAACCGAACCTCAATAAATACCTAGCACCATGATTCTTTAATCTTCAAACTACAAGTTATATATCAAAGTTCAAGGCCTAGTTATTCCCTACATGATTCAAGAGTTTGTTTGGTGATTCCATGGTTAGATTATGAGCTAAATAAGCTGAAAAGGTCTGAGTTAGAAGTGTTCTTATAAGGTTAGATCAAGCCTAGCAAGGGTTAGCAAGGTGTGTTAAAGATTTGGAAGCTCGGGTTCATATTGGAAGGGTTTAGGTTTTAGTATCCTAGTTCTTGGTTCTTGAATTGTTTCCTCACAAGGATTGTAAGCAAACTCTTATGTTATCATTTGATTACTGTATATACTAGTATTTTAGGTATGTTACATGTTCTATATGCTTATTATACTTGATTGTGCTTGGATAAATGGACTAAACCACTAGAAACCGTCAAAAGGACTAGAATTGCAACACAGAAACTGAACAGGGGCTGTAAACGTAATTATTGGTTAAAATTCGTGGACTGAAACTTAGGTAATAACATAGGATTATATATCGATGTCTTGTGGTTGTTTCGCAGGGTGGCTCGTGCCGTAACACATCCCGATGAATAAACTAGAGCCAAAACGGCAAAACGTGTCCAAATCTGAGTAACAGATTTCAAACGGGTAAAACTCATAAAGCTTGTATATAACTAACTATTGGTCAAAGAATAAAAGTTGTAGCTAACACCCTAACTTGAACGTGGCCACTGGCCATGCATTAAACGGAGTTGTAGAACTCGACTTATGTCCAAAACCGTGAAACAGTTTGCTGCTGATTGAAATAACTAGTACATCCAAGGGTAAATTGGTAATTTCACATTAGTTAAATAATTTCTGGGCCAGTAGGGCCCACTAATCTGTTTAGTACTATCAATTACCTTTCCGAGGACATAAAAATCGAGTCGTGATCATTTACGGTTTAGAAGTAATGGGTAGATTTAGACGGGGAAAACTTAAATAAACGAAATGTAAACACTTATACGACTTCACAAATGTTAAGTATCCAAGCATAATTGATGTAATAACTATATAAGAAATTTTTATGCATTCACATCGTTATTTTAGAACCTAAGATACACCATCATATTCTAGGTTGCGCGTAGAGGTATCTCGACTTATCCATCGATTCGTTATATATTGGATATCACATTTATTCAGGTGAGTTCTTAGCCCCGTTTTTATACTCGTTTGAAACTTTTGGGGGAGATACATGCTCAACTACTTGTTTTTACAAATACAAATACTTAAAACATTTACACTTTTATGCTACGCTATACTTTTTATACTTGATTGCATAATACTTGATAGCATTTATACTTGATTGCATTACACTTGATTGCATTATACTTGATTGTGTTATATACTTGATTGCGTTATACTTGATTGTGTTATACTAAACTTGAAAGTCTCCCAACATACACGGAGCAGTCCCCTCGTTCGCATGATAAGTCTCTTTGGATAACACATGCATTGGGTTTCGGAGATGAAGTAAAACTAATGCTATTACTTTCCTTATGAGCAACAAAAAGTCTCCTTGGATAACACACGCATTAGGTTTCAAAGATGAAGTAGAACCAATGCTATTACTTTCCTTGTGAGCATCATACCCACCTGAGGTTTCTGGAGATGGAGTGGAGACTCATGGCTAATTGCATAAGTTTTGATGCACGTGTACGTGATCAATATACTAGTTACATACTTAAAACATTTATACTTTTAACTACTATGATACATGCATACATGATTGACGTACTATTTTTAGCAGTGGGTTGTAAACACACAGGTTGCAAGTTTTGTATGGGCGGAACTTGGAACTGAGTGGATTTACAATGCCTTTGCTGCGTGAACATTCTTTCAAGGCTTTACATGTTAAACAAACACTATGAACTCACCAACCATTGTGTTGACACTTTTTAGCATGTTTATCTCAGGACGTAAGGCGATAGCTAGAGTTTGAAGCATAGAGTCGCACGACATATTTTGAAGACTTACGCTTTTATCATTTACCATTCGAAACATTTTGTAAACATTTATATATTATACTTTGGGACCTCATTGTTTATAACTCTGATTTCATCAATCGAATGGTAACTTTTCAAAACGTCTCATTTACAGGTCGTTTTCTATAACTTGTACTTTGTATTATGAAGTAGCACCCCAGTGACACAATCTTCCGCTGCGATATATTGGGGGTGTTACACTAAGGTGACGGCTATTGAGGAATCAAAAGATCTCTCAAAAGTGACACTAGACGAGCTTATCAGAAACCTCAAAGTACATGAAGTGATGATGGAAAAAGATTCGGAAATCATCAAAGGAAAAAGAGAGAAAATTAAATCCGTTGCTCTAAAAGCAAGAACGGAATCAAGCGATGATGACGAATCTTGCTCCGGTAGTGAAGATGAGGAGTATGCCATGGACGTTAGAGATTTCAAAAAGTTCTTTAGAAGAAGAGGAAAGTTTGTACGACAACCTCGAGAAGAAAAGAAGCCATTCCGAAAAGATCGGGATGACAAAAAGGGCAAAGGTGAAAGAAAGTGTTTTAGATGCGGTGATGCAAGTCATATAATATGAGATTGTCCCAAGCCACCTAAAAGCAAAACTCAACAAGCTTTTGTAAGTGGTGCTTGGAGCGATAGTGAGGATGATGAAGAGTCGAGCAAGGATGAGATCGCTCTAATGGCACATGAGTCAAACGAGGTACACTCCGACTCATTATATTCCTCTATTGATGATGACACTTTGCAAAAACAATATAATCAATTGTGTGAGCTTAGTTTAAAAATCATAACTAAAAATAAATTTTTAAAGACTAAAAAGGAATTTTTTGAAAATGAAGTCTACGAGTTAAAAGAAAAGGCAAAATGATTAGAAAAGGGAAAAGCAAATGACGATGGTTGCAAATCATGTCAAGAGCTTAATCTTGAAATAGAAAAACTAAAGCTCACATAAGATTTTCTAATCGAACATAATTTTAAATTTAAAAGGTCTAACAAAAATTTCGCTTGTGCCGATAAAATAGTTAGAATTCAAAAAACACCAGGAAACATGAATGGGCTGGGATTTAATGAGGTATTAATTCCAAAGAGTCAAAACAAAACGGCCGAAAAAGACAAACAAGCTGTCAAAACTGCTGCAGTGCAGCACGGACCAGACGGACCCAAAAATAGGGCTCCGTCCTTTGTAAGAAATGGTGTCGTGGGAACTGCAGCAGGACAGAATGCTTGTGATACGGACCGTAGTGAATTTGTCAAAGTAACAAAGAAAACCAAGGATAGTGTTAAACTAAAACATGTTGTTACATCAGGAGTAGGACTTGCTAAAAATGAATTTAGATAAAAAAACTACTCAACAACGACATAAAACACCTTTTGCCAAACGCCCCTTTCCTAAGAGCAACCACAACATACAACCCAACTATCAATATAACGGTTGGAATCAAAACTTCCCTAGACCATATCAAACTCCATATTACATGTCATGGAACTCTAACCCATCATTTCCATACATGAATCAAGTAAACGGTATGTTTAAACCAAACGGACCCATGAGATATTTGGGACCTAACGCTTGAGTTATTTGTGTCTTAGGTGTGCTTGAAAGTTGGATTGGAACCTGATGAGTGGATAAAAGATAGTGGATGCTCACGACACATGACGGGCAACAAAAGTCTCTTCTCAACATACCAAGAGTATGACGGAGGTAATGTCACTTTTGGTAGCAATCTCAAAAGCAAAATCATTGGCATAGGTACGATTGCTCATAACTCCCAAACTATTGAAAATGTTGCTCATGTCGATAGGTTAGGATTTAATCTACTTAGTATTAGCCAATTATGTGATAAAAAGTATAAAGTACTATTTGAAGAAAATGGTAGTAAAATACTAAAAGATGGTATCACCATAGCTAAAGGAGTTAGGAAAAATAACATATACGTCATGAAAATAGATAAAACATCTAATGACAAACTTTGTTTAACAACATTAGATGATAGCTCAACTCTTTGGCATAGACGCTTAGGTCACACTAATATGAGACTTATACAAAACCTATCTTCAAAAGAGCTAGTTAGGAATTTACCAAAACTTAAATATGACCAACATTTTTGCGACGCTTGCAAAATTGGTAAACAAACTCATAGTATTCATAAGGCTAAAAACATGGTGTCCACATCTAAGTGTCTAGAACTTTTGCATATGGACTTGTTTGGTCCATCCGCTATAAGAAGCTAGAGGCAACTTATATACTTTGGTCATAGTAGATGATTACTCAAGGTTCACTTGGACGTTGTTTTTGAAAACCAAAAATGAAGCTTTTGATAAATTTGAAATTCTTAGCAAGAAAATTCAAAATCAACTAGGTGTTAAAATTGTGTCGATCTGAACAGATCATGGTCGTGAATTTGACAATGAAACACAATTTGGAAACTTTTGTGATACAAATGGTATAACACATAACTTTTCGGCTCCTCGAACACCTCAATCAAATGGAGTTGTAGAACGTAAAAATAGAACCATTCAAGAAATGAGTAGAACAATGCTTAATGAACAAAAAATTCCTCAAAAGTTTTGGTGTAACGCCATTGACACTTCTACATATATTTTAAATAGAGTCTTAATACATCCTTTCTTAAACAAAACACCATATGAGCTTTATAAAGGTAAAAAGCCAACTTTAGGATATTTTAGAGTATTTGGATGTAAATGTTTCATTCTTAATACTAAAGATTATCTCACCAAGTTTGACCAAAAGTCTTATGAAAGTGTATTTCTTGGTTATTCTCAAACTAGTAAAGCTTACATTGTCTTAAACAAAGAAACAATGAGAGTCGAGGAATCGTTGAACATAACATTCGATGAAAGTCCACCTCCCTCTAAGACATCACCTTTGGTAGATGATGACTTAGATGAAAGTCAACTTGTAGAAAGTCAAGAAATAATTGAAAATGACAAGGAAGATGAACCATTAAATAATGAGATTATAAACATCAAAGAATCCAAAAGTCATAGGAAAACTAAATCAAAGAACCTTAAGATCACAAGCCCAAAATCAAAGTAATCATTTTTGTTTTGTGTCTACTATTGAACCGAAAAACATAAATGAAGTAATAAAAGATGAATCTTGGGTAATTGCTATGCAAGAAGAGTTAAACCAATTCTTTAGAAATAATGTTTGGAAATTAGTTCCAAAACCTAAAGATCAAACTATAATTGGAACGAAATGGGTTTTTCGAAATAAAATGGATGAAAATGGTGTTGTGTCTAGAAACAAAGCTAGGCTTGTCGCACAAGGTTATAATAAACAAGAGGGGATTGATTATGATGAAACTTATGCACCGGTAGCTAGGCTCGAGTCTATTAGAATCTTACTTGCATATGCATGTGCTTATGACTTTAAATTATTTCAAATGGATGTTAAGAATGCGTTTCTTAATGGGTTTATTAACGAAGAAGTATATGTTGCTCAACCTCCCGATTTTACCGACTTTGAGAAACCACATCATGTCTTCAAACTCAAGAAAGCATTATACGGTCTTAAGCAAGCACCAAAAGATTGGTACGATAGACTTAAGACTTTTCTTGTTGAAAACAAATACATCATGGGATTAGTAGATAATACTCTTTTTACCAAGAAAAGGAATCACATATTATCATTGTTCAAATATATGTTGATGACATCATATTCTGATCAACTTGTCAAGAGCTATGTGATGATTTCTCTAAAATCATGCACGCTGAGTTTGAGATGAGTATGATGGGTGAATTAAACTTCTTTCTAGGACTTCAAATTAAACAACTAGAAGATGGCATATTCTTTAACCAATCTAAATATATAAAAGATATGCTTAATAAATTTGGTCTTGAAGACTCAAAACCAACTAAGACACCCAAGTCCTCGGACACTAAACTCACCAAGGATGAGGAAGGTGAATCGGTTGATAACACTAAATATAGAGGAATGATCGGTAGCTTACTCTATCTCACGGCTAGTAGACCCGACATTATGTTTAGTGTTTGTGTATCTGCTCGCTTTCAAGAAAATCCAAAGGTATCACACTTAGAAGCCTTGAAAAGGATATTTAGATACATTAAGGGAACGACATGTTTAGGATTATGATATCCCAAAGGAACGGGTGTAGAAACTATAGTATATGCCGACTCGGATCATGCCGGTGACTATGTTGATAGAAAAAGTACAAGTGATAGTTGCACTTTTGTCGGACACTGTCTCACCTAATGGTTTGCAAAGAAGCAAACGGCTTTCGCTATCTCAACCACTAAAGCCGAGTACATCTCAGCCGGAAAAGCATGTCAACAAGATCTTTGGATGAAGCAAGCCCTCGTGGATTACGGAATTCATCTCAACGATATCTTTATATTTTGCGACAACAAATGAGCTATTGATCTCAGCAAAAATCCCGTCCAACATGCTCGTACAAAGCATATTGAAATTCGTCATCACTTTCTTTGCGACAATGTTCAAAAAGGGAACATCTCAATTGAGAAAGTGTCATCCGAAGACAACATTGCCGACATTCTAACTAAGCCTCTCAAACGAGAACCATTCAATATTCTTAGACTTGGTTTAGGGTTAATGGAACCAAACATGTAGGTAAAACATAGTCTAAACCTTAGAACAAACAAAACAAAACAAATTTGTTTTGAACCTGCTACTATTCCCACGGCACTAAACGACAACAAAGGCGGAACCATAATTTTGGTGCCGTCTGGTCCGTGGTGACAACAGTGGAAAAAATGCTACCTACAAAACATCTTCTTCCTCAAAACCCACTTTACCAAAACGTGTAAACATTAGACCTAACTCATTGTTGACAGTTTCTCACTCACTAATCACTGTAACTATCCTAACTACATTTTATCTCTTAAATCTGAGTCTAGGATTCTAATTTGTGCACAAAATCATTACATGGGGATTATGTATATTCTTGTACAAAACATGGATTCAATTGGCAAATTGCATAACTAGTCATTGAAATTAGGTACTACATTGTCATATTGCATAAACAAATCATGTTTCCCACTAATCAAAAGATAATGACAATAAGGTTCTATTCAAATAACCAAACACCCCATGTCAATTTTTTTTGAAAAGCTTCTCACTTGTAGGAAAACAATTTTTCATTGTCAATACAAATAGAAACGTTAAATTTTCATCACTTGCATGCTCTTGAATACTAAAGGTATTGCATAACTAATATGCATTCCCGGGTATATTCAAATGAAGCCACATTGAATTAGGAGCGTTTGGGTTATCTCATGGCATTTTCCAAACACCCCCACTAAAAACCATTTTATGCATAAAATGAGTCGAGATAACCGCAACTCCAAATCATTTTCATATAGGCACACACTAGAACCAAAACGTTAAGTTTATTCTCAATTTTAACATGTAAATTCTTGCTCATAGGAATAACCATGGTAGCCACAAGATTCTATGATCACAAGGATACCCTTAACTACATTCCCAAACATCACAAAACTAAGGGACTTTCCAAGGAACAAGTCGAAATCTTTAAGAGTCTAGAAACAAGGTACTTCCATGAGGGTAGAACCATTCACTCCTCTTTTGTCGACAATACCAATCTCCGTCAAGAACTAGTCGCTATTCAATTCGATTGTCTCCTTGACATCGATGAACCTATTTGTCCTAGGTTTGTGTTAGAGTTCTATGCTAGTGTCACCGGTTTCATTGATGTAGAAGATGAGTTTAGCCTTAGGTTTAGGATCAATCAAAATGACTACACCATCTCCTTAACCCAATTTGCTCAAGTGCTAGGAATTCCCAACCGAGGAACATGTGTCTACTCGGATAAGTGGTCACTCACTATCCTTGATGGAATCAATGACTGTGGAAATCTAGAAGGGGGGGTTGAATAGTTTTACCAATTTAAAACTTCCTTTTAAATATTTAGAGCGACTTATGTCAATCTATTTGATTGTTTATGTTGGACATTGATAGATAAATATATAAACGTGTAATGAAATATAAAGAGTAAGAAGCACATCACCACGACACAAGTTATTTATAGTGGTTCGGCTACAAGGACACCTTCCTTGCCCTACTCCACACCCCGAGTCACCTACTCGAGAGTTCGTAAGCACTACACCAACTCCTTGTGGCGGAGAAGCCTTCACAACGTCGCTTAACCTTTTTCCGGTACAAAGCTAAATACCGAGTTCTTTCACACCAAGGCGAACCACACCTAACACAACGTCGCCTACCCTTTATACGGTGCTAGGCTAACCACCGAGTTCTTTCACACCTTAGGAGAACTAATCCTATCACAACGTCGCCTACCCTTTATTAGGTACTAGGCTAAGCACCTAGTTCCATTACTATGGAGGAACTACTACCCTTCACAACACAACACCTAATATCAAGGAGATCAATTCCTTGTTACACCTTCATCAAGGATATCACCATCCTTGGAAACAAACAAACAAATACTTATATGTATAACGATGCACCTCATCGATTATACGACCTAGGCATTCTTCACAAATGTGACTTGATTTGATTCTTCGGCATCCTTCACTAATGCCTTTGACACAACGCTTGGCACCCTTCACTAATGCCTTCGTCTTGACACCTTTAGCATTCTTCACTAATGCTTTGACACGGATGATGAGCACCTTTCACTAATGCTTTCATCTTGAAACTTTTGGCATTCTTCACTAATGTCTTCGTCTTGACACCTTTAGCATTCTTCACTAATGCTTTGACACGGATGATGAACACCTTTCACTAATGCTTTCATCTTGACACTTTTGGCATTCTTCACTAATGCCTTCGTCTTGACACCTTTAGCATTCTTCACTAATGCTTTGACACGGATGATGAGCACCTTTCACTAATGCTTTCATCTTGACACTTTTGGCATTCTTCACTAATGCCTTCAACCCAACATCTATGGAGAAAGGAAGAACTATCAACAAGAGAACCTTAGTTGTCTTGATGATGACGAAGCATGACAACTCATGGACTTGAGCTTGCACGTCTTCAAGAAGTCGTGATCTCTCCTTTAAGAGGAACCTAGAAGATCACACAAAAATAACAGACAAACTACATAGATCACTTAGATCTGAGGTTAGAGGGTTAGAATACTTTGGGGAAGTATGTGTGTAAAGTGATCCATAGAAAGGAAGAAATGGCTCTCTGTTTATAGGGAAAATTCTCTACTGTTCCCCGGATCCCACGGATCCCTTCCACTTGGGATCCGGCTAGCACAAAGCCAGGGATCCGTGGCACGCTCCTCTTTGCCCATGGGTATTTTTGGTTATGGGTCATGGGTCATGGGTTATGGGTTGATCCATGGTTTTATTTCTAGATAAAATGAACTTGGTTAAGTGGTATATATAAAACCATGGGTTATGGGTCAATACCATTTGCTAGTTTTTACCCATTTTAGTATTTACATGTTTTTACCCATTTTAGTATATACATGTTTTTACCCATTTTAGTATACTTAGTTTAAGTATGTGCTAACCCAATATGTAAACATTAGTTGTTGTACATATATATCTAAATCATAAAATCACTTAAGCTTGTTTTAGTGTTTTATGTGAAAACGTAAGTGTGTTAGGAAACTATTTACTCAAACTATTTACGTATTCTATTTGTTTCGTTAAAATGATTTTACGTTTGTTATCGACAAAACATTAGAAGATCGTAAAATATAAATAAACGTTTTTATGGCTTATTTGTATTAACAATCTTCCCCTTTTTGTTGATGACAAAACATAAAATTATTTTAAGGAAAAGCTAAAATTCGTAAAAGTTTGAATTTGTAGTTTTTACTTTTTTTGTCGAAACAAAAAGTGTTAAAAGAAACTAACACAATTTTTATAAGATACGATTATGTAAAATTGTAAAGAGAGCAAGTGAAAGGAATGGTACTCGTCTTAACTCCCCCTTGACGAGTCCATCCCTTTGAAAGGGCGTCAAGGACATAACGTAAAATAAACTAATTAATGTTGCAAATGGTTCGTCTAAGTGACGAAAACGTGCTCCCCCTTGAATATTGCAAAGATGCAATGGGTTATCATGAAGTATAATCCAAAAACGGATTAATGTTGCAAAGGTTTTGCAATATCGTTTGACACAAAGCTCCCCCTAGCTTTATGGTGTCAAAATCTTCATATGTAGTTTGAAAATCTACAAAGTAAAGGTTAGAAAACAAGAGTATAGTGCAAAATTTCCTGCAAATAAAACTCAAGTTAGTAGAAATTTGTGCTTCTGTACCACGGATCCCACGGTTCCCTTTTTGGAGGGATCCGTCTAGTTGTTGTGGAGGGATCCGGCTATCAGATGACAGTTTCTTCAGCAGTGAAGAAATGTCAAGCAATGCTAAAAAAAATGAGACATATGTACAATATAACTAGCACAACACACAACATAATCATAGCATATAGGTATTCATTCAATAAAACAAGAGATACACAACCAAATCTCTAAAACTAAGAGAATGAACTAGCCAAACAAGTGCTACTAATGCTAAATGAGTTACCCCAAACTTAAGATTCAACTAAAAGCTTAATGATGATCAAGGATGAGAAAAGTTTCCTAAACGTTCTAGGTTTGAGCTTGTGACTATGATGCTCATTGTAGTTTAGGCTTGTTGACCTCTTCGAAACATTCGAGGAGGTGATGAAACATGAAACTTTGCTCTTCACGTAGTTCATGCATCAGTTTTTCAACGTGTTTACAATGATAGCAATCCTTGTCATGGTTTTGAGTTTCTTGAAGTGAAAGTTCAAGTGAAGTGGGTTAAGGATCTTCAAATAAAGGAGGATTTGGTGGAGGCTCATTAAGTGGTGGCTTTACAATGTTTGAGGGTAGAGTTAAAGAAGCATCAACTTTCATTTGTTCGGGTGGTTGCCTTTGATGTCTTCTCATAATCCAAAATGGACTATTGGGAGGAATGATAGAATTCGCTTTCGGAGCAAGTGTTGATTCAACACTTTGATTTTGTTGCTCAATCTTTTCAAGTGAATTAGTTGGTAATGGTGAAAGATGAGATGGCCAAGAGGGTAAATCTTCTACATTGTGAGAGTGTGGAGATGATTGTGAGGTGGCTCTAGGCACTAATGATATTGGTTGAGTTGTGGAGGGTATGTTTGGTATAGTAGGATTTGGTGATGAAATCCTAGTGGGAACACTCTTTTTGGGGATTAGTTTGATTGGTTTCCTTGGTGTAGGGGAAATCCTAGCATTGGTGGACTTAACCGGAGATGATTCGGTTGAGGAAACTTCATGTATGATTCTAGCAAGTTTCTTGGGTGGTTCTTAAGTGGATGAGTTAGCACTAGGAGCTTTTCTCATGATGAGATGACTAAGGAATATGGTTACAATTGCTGATAATTATGTTTTGTGTTTGATGACTAAAGTGTTCTTAGCAACATGGGTTATAAAGGGAAGAACTTGGCAATAGCATTTAAGACTTAATCCACTAATGTTCTTGGAAATGTGATGATCAACATGCACAAGGTTGAGATTCAGAGTTTCACTGATTTAGGAATTCATTTAAGATGAGATGGAGTGTTTGATTTTAGAAAGTTAAGTTGAAATGATTGTTTTAGCAATGTTTGACACAGACTGTCACCCGGATCCCACGGTTCCCTCCTTGGGGGGATCCGGCTAGTCTAATCCTAGTGATCCGGCTCTCAGCATTTATGACAGATTTGAAATGAGGTTTCTAGGAGCTAAAGCCTATCTCATTTTGAATGTTTAAGTTCTCCTAAGTGTTTAAGATGAAAGGGTACTTTGAATGACCAAAGGTAATAAGTGTTATAGCAAATGATTGCTTCTTATGGAAGGAGGATGGGACAAGATGACTACCAATGGATGTCTAAGGATAACACTAAGAGTTATGGAGGTGTCAAGTCATAATAAATGATCCTAGTGATCAGATTTAAGCTTGAGGTGATATTTAGAAAAATTCTTAAAAATCACAAGAATTGAAAAACTAATTTTTGTCTTACTTTGAGATAGACATGACTACAATCAATTAAAAAAAATGTTTTAATTTCCTCTTTTAAGTGTTTTGATGGATGAGAAAAAAAAAATTGTGAGTAGTTGAAGCGGAAATATGGTGAGTTTAGATGTGTTGATAAACGAAGAGGTAATTAGACTAAGATCTTAAGTAAGCCTTTAGTGAGTCTAAGCCTTTCTCATCCTTGAAGTGGACTTAGTTGGGTTCTAAGATCATATGCTTAGCTAATGTGATGTTATCTAGAAAGCTATCTTGATGCAAGAAATGCTGTATTGCTGATCTGATGTCACGGATCCCACGGTTCCCTCAAGGGAGGGATCCGCCTAGGCTAATCCTAGGGATCCGGCATCTGCAGATCAGACCCTACACAGAAATGATGCGCAGTTTATGCACACTAGTAAATCCAAAGAAAAAAAATAGAGACAAGCATGTTTATCACAAAACACTAGTTATAGAAGCATGATAAAAAGACAATATCCAAGTTACCATAAACCAAAAGTGCTAAAATGTAATCATCCAAACATAAGATAAAGAAAAATTAGCATATTCCTATTGTCTCTTTCGTCAATCCTTTCTTTTCCTTTTTGACGGCTTAGTGAGGTTGTATGCGAGGTTTTGAATCATGCCCCTCAATTGCTTAAATTCCGCGGTCTCGTTTGGAATAGTTGGAAGTTGTTCGTGGTATTCAAGGATTCCTAATTTGATGTTGGCTACGGGGTCAATGTCTTCCTCATCTTCATCTTCTTCTTCTCCGGCCGAGGAGTCCGAGAGAGCTTCGGGTTTCTCTCCATTAACCATGAACCGTTTAGAGGGTTGTTTGGCAAGAGGTACCATGACGTGATCGGAAAGGTAATGATCATCGTTAATAGGATATGGTTGCAATGTACCAACATACTTACAAATTCGTGTTAGAAGCATACCATACGGAAGTACCATGTTGGAAGCTTTGAATACCTCAACCATTCTCCTTACCATGTAATAGGCAAGATTAAATGGCCTTTGGTGGATAAGACAATAGATCATTTGCACAAGACATGCGTTTGGATGATCTTTGTTTCCAACTAGGCTAATGACATTTTCCCTAAGGATTTCTTCCCATTTTCTAAACATGGGATGCATTTCGAAAAGTTCCATTTGAAAGGGATTACGGTGAATGAGCTTCTTGTTTCGGTCGAAACGGGATTGGTCGGCTCTTATTTTGAAAATAGTGTCTCGGATGGTTTCGGGTTCATCAAGAGGAGTGTTATAGAGAGGCTTAGGATCAAGTGCAAGGTTTTGAGCGTTAATTGCCCAATCTTGAGAGTACATACAAATTCCTTCACAAGGAATGCGAAGAATTTGAGCAAAGGTGTTGAGAGGAAGAATGAAGTTTTGTTTATTGATGATGAAATCGATTGAAATTCTATCATCGACGTTTCGAATGATCCTAATGCCTTTGTAAAATTCAAAAATGAAAACCGGACAAATTTGTTCATCTATGTCAAGGAGACAATCAAAGTTGATTGTCGAGAAAACTTGACGAATGTCGGTATCTTCAAGGAAACATTCCTTGACTACACGACATTCGTGGATAAGTCGTTTTACAAGGCTTTTCAATATTTTACGGTCGGTTTTGGTCAATCCCTTTTTACGATAGTAATGAGTAAGGTAGTGAACGGTGTCATGATGATCTTGTTGAGTAGCTTTGGGCATGGTTGGTCCTAAAAATGCAAATTTTCCAATTAGGTAAAATTAGTTGGGATGGGTTTATGGTTTTGATTTGTATTAACAATGTTGTGAACACAATGTGATTTTGTTAAAAGCCCCATTTCATCATTAATTTAAAAAGCCCTAATTAAATTAATTGATTAAAAATTAAGAAACCATAAACCCTAGGATGAGGATGATGAAAATTAGAACAAGTTAATGTAATTACTTACAATGGTGTTCTAGGAAGGAATACTTGAGAGTATGGAAGCCAATGAGGATGGATTCAGTAGCTTAGTCGTTTTTTGTGTTATGTGAATAGAGGGAAAAAGATCAGTGGTGAATTTTTGAAAGCGTATAGCTGAGTTCTGTTCCACGGTTCCCCCGGATCCTTTGTATTTGGGATCCGGCTAGTACAACTAGAGGGATCCGGCTACTGTGGACAGAAAAGAAGTTGTTTGGCATTATTTTTGCAGTAGGCTTATAAGTTAGCTTACTAAAAACCAGTTCGGAGGTATTAGATGAAGATTGTTTTTGAATGATGACTTTTGATGAATTACATATCGAGGGTTCATATGTGATGACGGCGTTAGTTAAAAATAAAAATAATATCATTCCCGATGTTGAAAAACATGAAAAGGTGACGAAAGAGACTTCTAATAATGTTAGTGATTAATAAACAAAGAGAACTTATGACAATAAATGGAACTCATGTAACATATCTAATGAAGAGTAAAACATACCTCTATGCTTCTTGGTTTGGCATAATACCAAAAATACTTCATGAGCTTTTAAAGTAATCCTTTGTACTTGGTGTACGTAAGTTGTGATTACTTTTTAGATCCTTCCTTGAATGTTGACTTCATTATTCTTTGAATGAAGATTTTGGAGAGATTCTAGCATAAAGATTTCTTAAGAGCAAAAGTGGTTAGAATCATCTATCAATGTCCAACATAATGATTTAAAAGAAAATATGACCAACAAAAAAAATCCTTCTTTGTAGTTTTCAAACTTACACGGATTGTATCAAGTCTTTAAAGTACAACATACTTTAAGAAACTTGGTAACGAAGCTCTGATGCCAATTGTGGAAAACTAGAAGGAGGGTTGAATAGTTTTACCAATTTAAAACTTCCTTTTAAATATTTAGAGCGACTTATTTCAATCTATTTCATTGTTTATGTTAGACGTTGATAGATAAATATATAAACGTGTAATGAAATATAAAGAGTAAGAAGCACATCACCACGACACAAGTTATTTATAGTGGTTCGGCTACAAGGACACCTTCATTGCCCTACTCCACTCCCCGAGTCACCTACTCGAGAGTTCGTAAGCACTACACCAACTCCTTGTGGCGGAGAAGCCTTCACAACGTCGCTTGACCTTTTTCTGGTACAAAGCTAAATACCGAGTTCTTTCACACCAAGGCGAACCACACCTAACACAACGTCGCCTACCCTTTATACGGTGCTAGGCTAACCACCGAGTTCTTTCACACCTTAGGAGAACTAATCCTATCACAACGTCGCCTACCCTTTATTAGGTACTAGGCTAAGCACCTAGTTCCATTACTATGGAGGAACTACTACCCTTTACAACACAACACCTAATATCAAGGAGATCAATTCCTTGTTACACCTTCATCTTGGAAACAAACAAACAAATACTTATATGTATAACGATGCACCTCATCGATTATACGACCTAGGCATTCTTCACAAATGTGACTTGATTTGATTCTTCGGCATCCTTCACTAATGCCTTTGACACAACGCTTGGCACCCTTCACTAATGCCTTTGTCTTGACACCTTTAGCATTCTTCACAGATGCTTTAACACGGGTGATGAGCACCTTTCACTAATGCTTTCATCTTGACATTTTTGGCATTCTTCACTAATGCCTTCGTCTTGACACCTTTAGCATTCTTCACTAATGCTTTGACACGGATGATGAGCACCTTTCACTAATGCTTTCATCTTGACACTTTTGGCATTCTTCACTAATGCCTTCGTCTTGACACCTTTAGCATTCTTCACTAATGCTTTGACACGGATGATGAGCACCTTTCACTAATGCTTTCATCTTGACACTTTTGGCATTCTTCACTAATGCCTTCAACCCAACATCCATGGAGAAAGGAAGAACTATCAACAAGAGAACCTTAGTTGTCTTGATGATGACGAAGCATGGCAACTCATGGACTTGAGCTTGCACGTCTTCAAGAAGTGGTGATCTCTCCTTTAAGAGGAACCTAGAAGATCACACAAAAGCAAAAGACAAACTACATAGATCACTTAGATCTGAGGTTAGAGGGTTAGAATAATTTGGGGATGTATGTGTGTAAAGTGATCTATAGAATGGAAGAAATGGCTCTCTATTTATAGAGAAAATTCTCTACTGTTCCCCGGATCCCACTGATCCCTTCCACTTGGGATCCGGCTAGCACAAAGCCAGGGATCCGTGGAACGCTCCTCTTTGCCCATGGGTATTTTTGGTCATGGGTCATGGGTCATGGGTTATGGGTTGATCCATGGTTTTCTTTCTAGATACAATGAACTTGGTTAAGTGGTATATATAAAACCATGGGTTATGGGTCAATACCATTTGCTAGTTTTTATCCATTTTAGTATTTACATGTTTTTACCCATTTTAGTATATACATGTTTTTACCCATTTTAGTATACTTAGTTTAAGTATGTGCTAACCCAATATGTAAACATTAGTTGTTGTACATATATATCTAAATCGTAAAATCACTTAAGCTTGTTTTAGTGTTTTATGTGAAAACGTAAGTGTGTTAGGAAACTATTTACTCAAACTATTTACGTATTCTATTTGTTTCGTTAAAATGATTTTACGTTTGTTATCGACAAAACATTAGAAGATCGTAAAATATAAATAAACGCTTTTACGGCTTATTTGTATTAACAATGACCACTCTCTTCCCTACCAAACTCCTTTAACGAATAAGGATGTCATCCGTGAGTGCCTCTTTAACCCAAGAGCCGCTCCAACCCGTGTCACCCGAAAGGGAAAGGAGGTGAACCGAGATCCATATGGAATGGAGCTCAATGAACTTTAGCCCGAATTTAAGAAATGGGAGGAACTATTTAGAGCCAACGTCATTAGCACCATAGGGAATAGGGATCATATCAATGCTTGCCTTTGTCACATGCTCTACAACTTGTCCACCCGTCAACCATTCAATTTAGCCTACTACATTGCTAGGAGAATGACCGATATTCAACTCAAGGATCGGTTGCTCTTCCTTACGGGATGTTTCTCACCCGTCTCTATAGAGCCTTTGTACCAATTCCACCAAGCCCAAAAGGGTTGCAGCTTGACTATGAGCTCATCCCTCACATCTTTGTGCCCTTGAGTGACGAGTGAGTGGCTAAGACAAAGGCAAAAAGAGCAAAACCTCCAACTCCATCATCATCATCATCAAATAGCTCCGAGGATGGTCTTCCAAATTCTCGCCTTCCACCTCATGAGTATTATGCGTCTCTTCCCGAGATTGAGAATGAATCGAAGTTCAAGCAAACCAAGGGTATGTTCAAGTGCCTTGGTAGGATGATGAACAAGATTTACAAGAAGTTGAACACGTGAGGGTCCTTTTAAGGAGTGTTTGGAACAAGACATTAACTTTAATGTTTGATACAATTTGGTTAATTTTAATTTGTAGGATGATAATATAACTCAAAACAATGATGTATGCTAACAATTTCATGCAGGGGGATAGCACAAGTGTGTTATCAAAATTTTACCCATTTTCACTTTAATGTGAAAATCGTTAGCCCTTGGTCAAAGTCTATGCTCCACTATGTTTGTGTATGTGTTATTTACTTTTCCTAACTAGAAATAACTAATGTCACATGTTTTGAGCAAAATTTCAGATTTTGAAAAAGTCCCCGACCTTTAAAAACCTGTTCTGTGGTGATTTCTGGTGTCCACGGATCAGACGGCACCAAATATTTGGTACCGTCTGTTGTAAAAATTGGTACCGCCGTACCTGTACAGGCGGACCAGGCGGCACCCTTTTTTGGGTTCCGCCTGTGTATTTTCTTGGTTTCGTGTATCCTACAGGTAATTTTTTGAATTTCGCTTATTTCGACATTCAAAAATACCATACATTGCTTCTAAGTTAATCTTAACTAGTTATTACCCATATTAGAACTAGTATAACACACTTAGGCACATAGGATATCCTTTTCTCACCAAAATTCAAAAATTTCAAAAATCCACCCAAGGAGCCCTTTTGCATAAAGGATTGACTTGGGTGATATGACTAGCATTAAACCCACTTCAAAATCATTAGAAACCTCATTTCTTCTATGGTTTAACATCAAATCAAACACACTTCTTCATAATTCTCCATTCCTATAAATTAAGAGCTTTTACCATGATCATCTTCACACCTTCTCATTTCTCACCATCTACTAGCAAAAGCTTAAGTCAAAATGACAAAAACTTCACCATCAACCAAGCCTTGCAAGAAAACTGCTAGAATTAGCGTAAGACCTTGTTGCTTTTTCAAAATAAGTTCTTCTTCCGAGTCATCTCCACTAACCATCTCATCTCCCATAAGGGATGACACAAACCTCACTTTGCTACTCCTACACCACCTCCACAATCACCTATCATCATCACTACTCCACCACCAACAAAGACTCTTAGCTCACCACCACCGGCTCCCATCCAAACATCAAAAACACCATCACCTCCAAAATCTCCAACACTCATCCCATTGGAGTTATTCTCCACACCACCTATATCTCCAATCCATTTTGGAAGACTTGGAGGACTTACCTCCTAGGCCCAATCATCCAACACCACTACCATCTTTTGGTACTATTGAGCGAATTGCTCATGAGCCTCCACGACCTTCTTTTGACCCAAACGCCCGGTTAGGGCCAAAACCTCTTCTCTTCCACCTTATCCACAAGGAAATCCATGGTCCTTTGTATGGGGATCAACCACTTCCTACATCAATGTCTCCTAACATAGAGGACATTGAGGAATCCATGTGGGAAGATCATCCCACAAGAGAAGAGATTCAAGCCGAACTCCAACATCTCCACCAATTTTCAAATATGGTGGATTCTCATCTAAGTGATGCTATGAAAATGAAAAGTGCTTTGCTAGCCTCCATAAGCACCACACCAAACACCAACACCAACACCTCCACCATTTCACCACCACAAAATCTGTTAATACAAATAAGCCGTAAAAACGTTTATTTATATTTTACGATCTTCTAATGTTTTGTCGATAACAAACGTAAAATCATTTTAACGAAACAAATAAAATACGTAAATGGTTTGAATTAATAATTTCCTAACACACTTACGTTCTAACATAAAACACTGAAACAAGTATAAGTGATTTTATGATTTAGATACATATGTACAACAACTAGTGTTTACATATTGGGTTAGCATATACTTAAACTAAGTATACTAAAATGGGTAAAAACAAGTATATACTAAATGGGTAAAAACTAGCAAATGGTATTGACCCATAACCCATGGTTTTATATATACCACTTAACCAAGTTCATTGTATCCTTGAGATACATTGTATCTAGAAAGAAAACCATGGATCAAACCATAACCCATGACCCATGACCCATAACTAAAAATACCCATGGGCAAAGAGGAGCGGCACACGGATCCCTAGCTTTGTGCTAGCCGGATCCTTTGTGGGAGTGATGAGTGTGTAAATACTCATCATTTTTGTACAAAATAAACTGCAAAATCATCTGAAAACACTCAGAAACACATCAAAATGATCAAAATATCACAAATCAGTGTTTTATGTGTTTTAAATGCAAAAAGATCAAAATCAGATGAAAAACGTAGCAAATTTGCAAAATTGGCAGTTTCAGTCCCCCAAGTTTCTAAAATTGTCAAAACTAGTCCCTGAGTCAAAATTTCAAAAGTAAAATCACCAAAGGTCCTTTTAAAATCATAAGTTGTCAAATTTAGTCCTTTGGTGAAAAATGTCAAAAGTTTGAGAAAATTACAAGAATGGTCCTTCAAGTTTCAAATTTGGCAGAAATGGCCCCTGGAAAATTACAAAATGGCAAAATTGGTCCTTGTACTTTTTGAGAGTGTCACTTATGGTCCTTGGAGAAACTTTGCTTATTTGGCAGAAGTAGTCCCTTGAAATTCAGAATTTACAACTAAGGTCCCTAAGTTAATAAACCTTAAACCCAATTTTGGACCCTGCCATAGCCTTTGTGACCCCTGTCATTAGTCCTTTTGAACCCCCCCTTTTTAATATATTAGCCGGTCAAATGGCTAGTCAAACCACACAACACGCGCCAAAACACCTTCCCTCCCCACTTGTAGCCTGCAACTCCTGCACACACTCAACCCTCCTCACCTTATCACAAACCCTGTCCCCCCACATCTCCTACAATCCAAGATACAATAATTCTTAACCTTACCCACACTCAATCTCACATAGCTGTTGAATCCAATTTTCCCGCCAAATATGATCAATGGCCATTATGCTCCCAAAGTCATCCAATGGCCCAAAAATGATGTGGGATTTGCTCAGATGGAGAGAAACAGATTGGAACTATAAAAAGGGAAGAATGAAGCTTGAAGAGGGAGTAGCTAGTTTTCATTTTTTTTATTTCGTTTTTATTTAAAATGTCTTAGTTTTAGTTTCAATGTTGTAATTTCAGTTTAAATATATCTCTTTTAAGTTAAAACAGCATTGTCTTGTACTTTTGAAGATTAAATTCAAGTTTGGTTAAAATTCTCATTACTGTGCTTACTGTTGGAATTTTCAAGTTCATGCTCCCATGTTTGAGCTTCCTATAGCTTATTTTCTCACTTAAACAAGTTTCTTTAAGCTTGGTATAGTTTTTGATTAGCTTTTGAATCAGTTTCAAACAATTTTAAATGATGGTCAACAAAAGTCAACAGGAGCTCAATTTGGCAATGGTGATGAAAAAGGGTGTTGCAGGCTTGGATATGGGTTGGAAATAGCTTAGGTTAGCTTAAGTTTAGGTTTGGTTTAGTCTGCAAATCAGCTGGAAACCTGTGAGTAGTTACTTCACTTTTGATTTTCAAGTCTACTTTGTATTTTATGCTCATTCTTGCATTTGTGATCATTGGTGGTCTTAATCTGTTTAAGTAGTTACATTTAGGTTATAGAAACTTAGTTTGATCTTTCTTGCAAGTTGGTTTAGTGTTTAGAGCATTTTAGTTACAAAACAGTAGGATAAAAGGGTGTTTGGTACTACTTATAAAACTGTGCTAGAGGTTTGTGCATTGGTTCAAATCTGTTTGTGCATGATTGTTAAGTCAATTGGAACTCATACCTGTCTTACTTTTGAGCTTGCAACATCTCAAAGTCAAAAATCCATCTTATTGGTTCTCAGCAGCCACTGTTGAGATTTTTACAAGTTCATAGGCTTATTTTGTGTCTAAAATTCATAGGTCTACCCTACATTAGTGTTATTTCATAATATTATTTCCATTTCAGCCCTTAAATTGATCCCAAAACTCAAATGAGTCAACTTTTAGTTTTTATCAAAAAGTCAAAATTTCCAACTAGGTCGTTTTTGAATAAAATTGGGAATTTCATTGTGGATTTATTAGTGAGTTTCAGTTTATAAGCTCTTGGGGATTTGTAGTCTAGTTGGTAAAGAAAAATATAAAAATGCTAGTTCTTGGTTTCTTAGCTTTTTAAGTGCTTAATTCATTGCTTTTTGGTGACACCTGTTCTGCCATAGTGTCCTGTGCACAGAAATTGTGCCCATCTTAATAAGCTTGCATTAAGCTCATTACTTGTCCAAATCTCTTGATCTCTGGTTCTTTGGAAAGCCAACCTGGTCTTCTTGAGTTGTCAATTTTTATTTTTCACTTTTGAGCTTGTTTACTAGGGCTGCTAAGGGCTTAAAGTGTGTCCCATTTTCTGTTTTTTCACTACAATAGCCAAAGTGCTTATTGCTATTTCTTAGCTTATCAGAGGTCAAGGATTGTTGATTATTGTTGAATTTGGTCAACTTTAGCATATTTGACCCTTTGTTTCAGTTTGGTGCTTGTTGTGCTCATCTAGCTTATTCAAGTGCTTATTTCATAAGCTTTTCCTCATCAGTTTCAATTCCTCCCACACAAGTGCATGTTTTTCTAATTTTCCTAGATTCCTAATAATATTTTAAGCTTTTCCTGAAATTTTCAGATTTTTCTAAGCTTGTTTGTTATTTTTCTTATTTTAAATTAGTTTTTAAGTATTTTTAATTAGCTTTAAATATAAAAAAAATTAAGAAAAGGTTCATAAAAATAAGTTTTCATTTTTATTAAGTTTAGATAAATATAAAAAGCCAAAAAAGTATTTTTCCATATTTTTCACCTTTTATTTGGTATTTTTAATAATTTAAATTAGTTTTAATTAGTTTTTAATTAATAATAATTATTTAAAAAGTCTAAAAAATATATTTTCAGTTTTAAAATAACTTTTATAATATTTTAGATTTTTCTAAGTCATAATTTTATTTTTCTAGCTTTATTTCCTAATTTCTTGTATTTTAGGCTATTATTTAATAGTTAAAAATAGTTTTTAATTAATAATAATTAGATAATTAGTTATAAAAATAATTTTCTTTTTCTAATAATTTTATTTTATCATTAGGTTTGTAAAAATGTTATTTTCATATTTTTAGGATTAATATTGTGTAAGTTTCACGTTTTATTTTGTACGTTTACGTTATTTTTATTTAAACGTAAGTTTTAGGTTTTAAACGTTCATCACTTTAAATATAGTGATAGCGTTTATTTAATATCTTTTATCTTTTTAATTTTCTTAATTTGTATTTAAGTCGCTTTTATGTATTATCTTTTTCAGTAGTGTAATTATCCAAATCCTTATCCTTTCTGATCACTATCATTAGTGATCATTCTATCGTCTGAATTGGTTTTGACACACCATTGAGTCTCCGTGGGACTTAACGACCCGGGAATCCTCTGTATTCTCTGATCTTCTTTTGCATTTGTGTCTGAGCTGTTTTAAGTCTGTCTGACTTGACGGTTCGGACCAGATCAAATTTTGGCGCCGCTGCCGGGGAGGCTTTAGCGTGTGTTTAGCCTTTTTCAGATCCATTCTTGCACATACCCCATCTTTTGTAAAAAGTTTTTTGTAAAGTTTTCAAAAATCCAAAAATATTCATCTTTACCCTCTAACCTGTTTAATTCTCCATTCCTTATCCTCTATAACCGTTTAATTCTTCATTTCTTATCCCTCTTTTGCCGTTTAATTCTATTCTTCGTATCCTCTCAACCATTTGATTCTCCTCTTATCCCTCTATATGTTTAATTCTAATGGCGGACACGCGTACGATGTTAGAAATGCTCCAAGTACCCTCCGAGGGGTACGAAGATGCTATCGTTGTACCGGAGATTCTTTCCGAGAATTTCGAGATAAACACAGGTTTAATTCAACTAATTATGTCAAATCCATTCTATGGTTTTGAGAGGGACGATCCCTATGCTCACATCCGATGGTTTGATAGATTAATTTCAACTATCAAATATAAGGATGTTCCTCATGACACAATTAAGTTGTTGTTATTCTCATTTTCTCTCAAGGGGGCAGCTCAGAATTGGCTCGAAAAAGAACCCCCTCGATCGATTACTGCTTGGGAAGACCTCGTTTCAAAATTTATAAATCGTTTCTTTCCTTATTCTAAGACGAAAAATCTTAAGAACGAGATTACAAACTTCCAGCAGCGTGTTAATGAAAGTTTTGGTGAGGCATGGGAAAGATTTAAAGATCTCCTATGGAAATGCCCACATCATGGTTTCTCGGAATTACTCCAGGTCGATATATTCTACAATGCTTTAATGCAAACCGATCAAGATTCACTCAATACAGCCGCCGGTGGCAATATCTTGTATCGTACCCCGAGGGATATATTGACTATCATCGAGAACAAATCGAAAGTTCCGACATCAAGAAACAAACCGATTGAGATGGCTGAGCTTACCGATGATATTCGATGCATGAAGCAAAAATCAGAGCCCGTTGATTCCGTTACCGAAAGATGTGATATGTGTGGTGGTCCCCATCCTTTTTACGATTGTCAAGCCACCGATGACGAGGTTTATAATGCTACACCAGCCCAATATCGCAAGACTTTCATTTTCGATGATGAAGAGGATTCCATTCAAATGAAGTTATATTATGAGAGCTTGTCAACTAAAATCACACCCGTAGCTCCCATTGACTCTCTTATAATGGGGGACGAGCCTCTTAGCACTATTCCAGAAATGGAATCGTCTAGTGTTGAGAGCCTTGTTCCAATCCCAAGTGAGTCCGAGGTTATCTCCGATAATGTGTGTGATGAGCCTCTTGATGATGATTCTTCTTCTTCTCCCACTCCTAATGATTCTGTCGAGATGTTCTCCGATTCTGACAACGATTGTATTTCGTTTGACGATTCTTTATCCTATGGAGACATCGATTATGTCGAGGAGCTACCTTCTGAGCTAGTTAGCTTAGAGGAAGTAAGAAATTCTGATAATCTGGAAATTGAGGACGAGATACTTCGTGAACAATTGTTCAATATAAATCTCCTCGTTTCTAAGATCGAATCATTTTGTGCTAAGTCAGCTTCATCTCCTATCCCCGTTGTGGATAGTGACTCTACATTGGACAAGCCAGAGCTTGAGGCTTTTTCCAATGATTCTTTTCATGAAGAGCTCTCCGGTGAACTCTCTCATGACATATCTCCTCCGGAATATGATCATTTCCATTTTGATCTTGAGGATGATATTGGCTCGGAGGAAGGTGTACTCTATCATAAGAGTTTGCTTATTGATGATACTACCTTCACCCTTCCTCCAGATATGTCTACATTTGAGGATGAAGAATGGATCTTGATTGTTATCAACATCTTTCTTCCATTCCTCACATATGATGTGACTTCTTCTCTTCTTCACTCCTTCGGGAGTGAGGACACTATCTTTGACCCCGGCATTTTCGTTTATCATTTGTGAGCCGGGTCTTTCTCTCTATATCTCATCGGTGTGGAACTTTCATGTGCTTCAAATGTTTGTCCAAACATCTTGAATGAAAGTCCGATGGAGATTGTTTCTTCCACTTTGCTTCCCCATGAACCAATGAATGCGGGGTCGAGTCAAGCTAGCGACTCGGTAATCAAAAACAGTAGCTAAACATGGGTTTTCACCCATGTGTCCACCCTAGTGTGGGGGAGTTACCCCACATGTTATATATATATAAGTTCTTATTAAAAAAAAAAAAAAAAAAAAACTTTCTAAATAATGGCCGTAGTATTTCCCTTTTACGTTCTTTGTTTCGGCATAACCGCCGGTACTTTGAATATTGAGGGCAATATTTATTTCTAAGTGTGGGGGGGAATTCTCACGAATTTCATATATTATCTACCCAATTCCCCCGTTTTTGGCCAAAATTTTTTTTTGGAGTAAGTGTTCTACACTTTCTCATTTGGTTATCAGTCCGCCATGTCTGTAAGACTAAAGGATTGGCTAATCCAGGAGCAAACGGCTCTTGGTAAAGATTTCTCAAATCCGTTTATATGGCTTGCAATTTGCCCAAAATTGTATGGTTCTCAACTCACCATATCCTAAAAAGTGAAGAGTTGGCTAGCCCGCAAGGTTATGGCTTGTGGTAAAGGCAGTGGAAAATCCATAATTGGTAATCAGCTCACCAAAGATAATTCTGATAATTTATCTAAGAGTTGGCTAGTCCAGAAGGGTACGGCTTCTGGTAAAGACAAAATCAAATCCGTTGACAGCTGGTGGTTTGCTCAAAATCACATGGTTATCAGTGTACCATGGTTCTTACTTGAACTGAAACATTTGGCTACTCCAGAAGTAATGGCTTTTGGTAAAGAGTTTAAAATCCATTATGTTTTCTCAAATCATTGCTAGGGACTAGCAATATCTCAGTGTGGGGGATTGATGAGTGTGTAAATACTCATCATTTTTGTACAAAATAAACTGCAAAATCATCTGAAAACACTCAGAAACACATCAAAATGATCAAAATATCACAAATCAGTGTTTTATGTGTTTTAAATGCAAAAAGATCAAAATCAGATGAAAAACGTAGCAAATTTGCAAAATTGGCAGTTTCAGTCCCCCAAGTTTCTAAAATTGTCAAAACTAGTCCCTGAGTCAAAATTTCAAAAGTAAAATCACCAAAGGTCCTTTTAAAATCATAAGTTGTCAAATTTAGTCCTTTGGTGAAAAATGTCAAAAGTTTGAGAAAATTACAAGAATGGTCCTTCAAGTTTCAAATTTGGCAGAAATGGCCCCTGGAAAATTACAAAATGGCAAAATTGGTCCTTGTACTTTTTGAGAGTGTCACTTATGGTCCTTGGAGAAACTTTGCTTATTTGGCAGAAGTAGTCCCTTGAAATTCAGAATTTACAACTAAGGTCCCTAAGTTAATAAACCTTAAACCCAATTTTGGACCCTGCCATAGCCTTTGTGACCCCTGTCATTAGTCCTTTTGAACCCCCCCTTTTTAATATATTAGCCGGTCAAATGGCTAGTCAACACCACACAACACGCCAAAACACCTTCCCTCCCCACTTGTAGCTCTGCAACTCCTCACACACTCAACCCTCCTCACCTTATCACAAACCCTGTCCCCCCACATCTCCTACAATCCAAGATACAATAATTCTTAACCTTACCCACACTCAATCTCACATAGCTGTTGAATCCAATTTTCCCGCCAAATATGATCAATGGCCATTATGCTCCCAAAGTCATCCAATGGCCCAAAAATGATGTGGGATTTGCTCAGACATGTGAGAGAAACAGATTGGAACTATAAAAAGGGAAGAATGAAGCTTGAAGAGGGAGTAGCTAGTTTTCATTTTTTTTCTTTAATTTCGTTTTTATTTAAAATGTCTTAGTTTTAGTTTCAATGTTGTAATTTCAGTTTAAATATATCTCTTTTAAGTTAAAACAGCATTGTCTTGTACTTTTGAAGATTAAATTCAAGTTTGGTTAAAATTCTCATTACTGTGCTTACTGTTGGAATTTTCAAGTTCATGCTCCCATGTTTGAGCTTCCTATAGCTTATTTTCTCACTTAAACAAGTTTCTTTAAGCTTGGTATAGTTTTTGATTAGCTTTTGAATCAGTTTCAAACAATTTTAAATGATGGTCAACAAAAGTCAACAGGAGCTCAATTTGGCAATGGTGATGAAAAAGGGTGTTGCAGGCTTGGATATGGGTTGGAAATAGCTTAGGTTAGCTTAAGTTTAGGTTTGGTTTAGTCTGCAAATCAGCTGGAAACCTGTGAGTAGTTACTTCACTTTTGATTTTCAAGTCTACTTTGTATTTTATGCTCATTCTTGCATTTGTGATCATTGGTGGTCTTAATCTGTTTAAGTAGTTACATTTAGGTTATAGAAACTTAGTTTGATCTTTCTTGCAAGTTGGTTTAGTGTTTAGAGCATTTTAGTTACAAAACAGTAGGATAAAAGGGTGTTTGGTACTACTTATAAAACTGTGCTAGAGGTTTGTGCATTGGTTCAAATCTGTTTGTGCATGATTGTTAAGTCAATTGGAACTCATACCTGTCTTACTTTTGAGCTTGCAACATCTCAAAGTCAAAAATCCATCTTATTGGTTCTCAGCAGCCACTGTTGAGATTTTTACAAGTTCATAGGCTTATTTTGTGTCTAAAATTCATAGGTCTACCCTACATTAGTGTTATTTCATAATATTATTTCCATTTCAGCCCTTAAATTGATCCCAAAACTCAAATGAGTCAACTTTTAGTTTTTATCAAAAAGTCAAAATTTCCAACTAGGTCGTTTTTGAATAAAATTGGGAATTTCATTGTGGATTTATTAGTGAGTTTCAGTTTATAAGCTCTTGGGGATTTGTAGTCTAGTTGGTAAAGAAAAATATAAAAATGCTAGTTCTTGGTTTCTTAGCTTTTTAAGTGCTTAATTCATTGCTTTTTGGTGACACCTGTTCTGCCATAGTGTCCTGTGCACAGAAATTGTGCCCATCTTAATAAGCTTGCATTAAGCTCATTACTTGTCCAAATCTCTTGATCTCTGGTTCTTTGGAAAGCCAACCTGGTCTTCTTGAGTTGTCAATTTTTATTTTTCACTTTTGAGCTTGTTTACTAGGGCTGCTAAGGGCTTAAAGTGTGTCCCATTTTCTGTTTTTTCACTACAATAGCCAAAGTGCTTATTGCTATTTCTTAGCTTATCAGAGGTCAAGGATTGTTGATTATTGTTGAATTTGGTCAACTTTAGCATATTTGACCCTTTGTTTCAGTTTGGTGCTTGTTGTGCTCATCTAGCTTATTCAAGTGCTTATTTCATAAGCTTTTCCTCATCAGTTTCAATTCCTCCCACACAAGTGCATGTTTTTCTAATTTTCCTAGATTCCTAATAATATTTTAAGCTTTTCCTGAAATTTTCAGATTTTTCTAAGCTTGTTTGTTATTTTTCTTATTTTAAATTAGTTTTTAAGTATTTTTAATTAGCTTTAAATATAAAAAAAAATTAAGAAAAGGTTCATAAAAATAAGTTTTCATTTTTATTAAGTTTAGATAAATATAAAAAGCCAAAAAAGTATTTTTCCATATTTTTCACCTTTTATTTGGTATTTTTAATAATTTAAATTAGTTTTAATTAGTTTTTAATTAATAATAATTATTTAAAAAGTCTAAAAAATATATTTTCAGTTTTAAAATAACTTTTATAATATTTTAGATTTTTCTAAGTCATAATTTTATTTTTCTAGCTTTATTTCCTAATTTCTTGTATTTTAGGCTATTATTTAATAGTTAAAAATAGTTTTTAATTAATAATAATTAGATAATTAGTTATAAAAATAATTTTCTTTTTCTAATAATTTTATTTTATCATTAGGTTTGTAAAAATGTTATTTTCATATTTTTAGGATTAATATTGTGTAAGTTTCACGTTTTATTTTGTACGTTTACGTTATTTTTATTTAAACGTAAGTTTTAGGTTTTAAACGTTCATCACTTTAAATATAGTGATAGCGTTTATTTAATATCTTTTATCTTTTTAATTTTCTTAATTTGTATTTAAGTCGCTTTTATGTATTATCTTTTTCAGTAGTGTAATTATCCAAATCCTTATCCTTTCTGATCACTATCATTAGTGATCATTCTATCGTCTGAATTGGTTTTGACACACCATTGAGTCTCCGTGGGACTTAACGACCCGGGAATCCTCTGTATTCTCTGATCTTCTTTTGCATTTGTGTCTGAGCTGTTTTAAGTCTGTCTGACTTGACGGTTCGGACCAGATCAGGGAGGGATCCGCGGGATCCGAGGAACAATAGAAAATTTCCTCTATAAATAGAGAGCCATTTCTTCCTTTCTACACATCACTTTACACACATACTTCCCCAAGTATTATAACCCTCTAACCTCATATCCAGGTGATCTATGTAGTTTGTCTTTGTTTTGTGTGATTCTCTAAGTTCCTCTTAAAGGCGAGATCACCACTTCTTGAAGACGAGCAAGCTCAAGTCCATGAGTTGCCATACGTCGTCATCATCAAGACAACTAAGGTTCTCTTGTTGATAGTTCTTTCTTTCTCCATAGATGATGGGTTGAAGGAATTAGTGAAGGATCCGAAAGTGTAAGATGAAAGCATTAGTGAAAGGTGCTTAACGTCCGTGTCTAAAGCATTAGTGAAGAATGCTAAAGGTGTCAAGACGAAAGCATTAGTGAAGGGTGCCAAGCGTTATGTCAAAGGAATTAGTGAAGGATGCCTAGAATCAAATCAGTGGCATTTGGGAAGAATGCCTATGTCGTATAATCGATGAGGTTCATCGTTATACATATAAGTATTTGTTTACTTCCAAGGATGGTGATATCCTTGATGGTGTTGTAACAAGGAGTGGATCTCTTGATATTAGGTGTTGTGTTGTGAAGGATAGTAGTACCTCCATAGTAATGGAACTAGGTGTTTAGCCTAGTACCTAATAAAGGGTAGGCGACGTTGTGATAGGATTAGTTCTCCTTGGTGTGAAGAACTCGGTGGTTAGCCTAGCACCTTATAAAGGGTAGGCGGCGTTGTGTTAGGTGTGGTTCGCCTTGGTGTGAAGGAACTCGGTATTTAGCTTTGTATCGGAAAAAGGTTAGCGAGCGTTGTGAAGGCTTCTCCGCCATAAGGAGATTGGTGTAGTGATTACGAACTCTCGAGTAGGTGACTCGAGATGGAGTAGGCAGGAAGGTATCCTTGTAGCCGAACCACTATAAATACTTGTGTCGTGGTGATGTGCTTCTTATTCCTTATATTTCATTACACGTTTATATATCTATCTATCAACGTCCAACATAAACAACCAAATAGATTGACATAAGTCGATCTAAATATTTAAAGGAAGTTTTAAATTGGTAAAACTATTCAACCCCCCTTCTAGTTTTCCACAATTGGTATCGGAGCTTCGTTACCAAGTTTTTTAAAGTATGTTGTACTTTAAAGACTTGATACGATCCGTATATGTTTGAAAACTCCAAAGAAGGATTTTTAAGGTCATATTTTTCTTTTTAATCATTTTGTTGGACATTGATAGATCATTCAACAATTTTTTGTTTTCAAGAAACCTTCATGCTAGAATCTCTCCAAAATCTTCATCTCTATTCAAAGAATAATGAAGTCAACATTCAAGGAAGGATCTAAAAAGTAATCACAACTTACGTACACCTAGTACAAAGGATTACTTTAAAAAACTCATGAAGTATTTTTTGTATTATGCCAAACCAAGAAGCGTAGAGGTATGTCTTACTTTTCATTAGATAGGTTACATGAGTTTAATTTATTTCATAGTTCTCTTTGTTTAATAATTACTAGCATCGTTAGAAGTCTCTTTCGTCACTTTTTCCGTCTTACTCATCATCGGGAATAGTATTCCTTTTGATTCATCAAAACTCGTTATCCAAAAACAATCTTCATCTAATACATCCAAACTATTTTTTAGTAAGCTAGTTTATAAACCTACTACAAAAATAATGCCAAACAACCCTTTTTCTGTCCACAGTAGCTGGATCCCTCTAGTTGTACTAGCCGGATCCCAAATACAAGGGATCCGGGGGAACCGTGGAACAGAACTCAGCTATACGCTTTTAAAAATTCACCACTGATTTTTTCCCTCTACTCACATAACACAAAAATGTCTAAACCACTAATTTCATCCTCATTGGATTCCATACTCTCAATTATTCCTTCCTAGAACACCATTGACCAACCATGCCTAAAGCCACTCAACAAGATCATCATGATACCGTCCATTACCTTACTCATTATTATCGTAATGAGGAATTCTCAAAAACTGACCGCAAGGTCTTCAAAAAGCTCGAAAAACGACTTATCCATGAAGGTTGTGTAATCAAGGAATGTTTCCTTGAGGATACCGACATTCGTTAAGTCTTCTCGGCAATCAATTTTGATTGTCTTCTTGACATTGATGAACAAATCTGTCCGGTCTTCATCTTTGAGTTTTATAGAAGCATTACGATCATTCGAAACGTCAATGATAGCATTTCAATCGCTTTCATCATCAATACACGAAACTTTACTCTTCCTCTCAACACCTTTGCTCAAATTCTTCGCATTCCGTGTGAAGGAATTTGTATGTACTCTCAAGATTGGGCAATTAACACCTAAAACCTTGCACTTGATTCTAAATCAATGTAGCATACTCCTCTTGAAGAACCCGAAACCATCCAAGACACTATTTTCAAAATAAGAGCCGACCAATCCGTTTCGACCTAAAAAAGAAACTCATTCACCGTAATCCTTTTCAAATGGAACTTTTCGAAATCCACCCCATGTATAGAAAATGGGAAGAAATCCTTAGGGAAAACGTCATAAGCCTAGTTAGAAACAAAGTTCATCCAAACGCATGTCTTGTTGAGTAGCTTTGGGCATGGTTGGTCCTAAAAATGCAAATTTTCCAATTAGGTAAAATTAGTTGGGATGGGTTTATGGTTTTGATTTGTATTAACAATGTTGTGAACACAATGTGATTTTGTTAAAAGCCCCATTTCATCATTAATTTAAAAAGCCCTAATTAAATTAATTGATTAAAATTAAGAAACCATAAACCCTAGGATGAGGATGATGAAAATTAGAACAAGTTAATGTAATTACTTACAATGGTGTTCTAGGAAGGAATACTTGAGAGTATGGAAGCCAATGAGGATGGATTCAGTAGCTTAGTCGTTTTTTGTTAATGGAGGAAAAAGATCAGTGGTGAATTTTTGAAAGCGTATAGCTGAGTTCTGTTTCACGGTTCCCCCGGATCCTTTGTATTTGGGATCCGGCTAGTACAACTAGAGGGATCCGGCTACTGTGGACAGAAAAGAAGTTGTTTGGCATTATTTTTGCGAGGCTTATAAGTTAGCTTACTAAAAACCAGTCGGAGGTATTAGATGAAGATTGTTTTGAATGATGACTTTTATGAATTACATATCGAGGGTTCATATGTGATGACTCAGTAAGTAGTTAAAAATAAAATAATATCATTCCCTATGTTGAAAACTTCTAAAAGTAATGCAAAGAGACTTATGAAATAAGGGCAAGGATTAATAAAACAAAAGAGAACTTTAGTGACAATAAATGTGGAACTCAGTAATATATCTAATGTAAGAGTGATTACATACCTTCTATGCTTCTTGAAGTTTGGAGATTCTAGCAAAAAGATTTCTTAAGAGCTTTTAGAATATCTACATGTCACATAATGATTTATTCCATACAAAAAATTTCCCATCAAACACACATCTGTCTAGAAAACTTTGGCAATCTAAGCTCTGATGCCAATTGTGGAAAACTAAAAGGGAGGGTTGAATAGTTTTACCAATTTAAAACTTCCTTTTAAATATTTAGAGCGACTTATTTCAATCTATTTCATTGTTTATGTTAGACGTTGATAGATAAATATATAAACGTGTAATGAAATATAAAGAGTAAGAAGCACATCACCACGACAAAAGTTATTTATAGTGGTTTCGGCTACAAGGACACCTTCCTTGCCCTACTCCACTCCCCGAGTCACCTACTCAAGAGTTCGTAAGCACTACACCCAACTCCTTGGGCGGAGAAGCCTTCACAACGTCGCTTAACCTTTTCTGGTACAAAGCTAAATACCGAGTTCTTTCACACCAAGGCGAACCACACCTAACACAACGTCGCCTACCCTTTATACTCTGGTGCAGGCTAACCACGAGTTCTTTCACACCTTAGGAGAACTAATCCTATCACAACGTAGCCTACCCTTTATTAGGTACTAGGCTAAGCACCTAGTTCCATTACTATGGAGGAACTACTACCCTTTACAACACAACACCTAATATCAAGGAGATCACCTTGTTGTAACCTTCATCTTGGAAACAAACAAACAAATACTTATATGTATAACGATGCACCTCATCGATTATACGACCTAGGCATTCTTCACAAATGTGACTTGATTTGATTCTTCGGCATCCTTCACTAATGCCTTTGACACAACGCTGGCACCCTTCACTAATGCCTTTGTCTTGACACCTTTAGCATTCTTCACAGATGCTTTAACACGGGTGATGAGCACCTTTCACTAATGCTTTCATCTTGACATTTTTGGCATTCTTCACTAATGCCTTCGTCTTTACACCTTTAGCATTCTTCACTAATGCTTTGACACGGATGATGAGCACCTTTCACTAATGCTTTCATCTTGACACTTTTGGCATTCTTCACTAATGCCTTCGTCTTGACACCTTTAGCATTCTTCACTAATGCTTTGACACGGATGATGAGCACCTTTCACTAATGCTTTCATCTTGACACTTTTGGCATTCTTCTCTAATGCCTTCAACCCAACATCCATGGAGAAAGGAAGAACTATCAACAAGAGAACCTTAGTTGTCTTGATGATGACGAAGCATGGCAACTCATGGACTTGAGCTTGCACGTCTTCAAGAAGGGTGATCTCTCCTTTAAGAGGAACCTAGAAGATCACACAAAAGCAAAAGACAAACTACATAGATCACTTAGATCTGAGGTTAGAGGGTTAGAATAATTTGGGAAGTATGTGTGTAAAGTGATCTATAGAAAGGAAGAAATGGCTCTCTATTTATAGAGAAAATTCTCTACTGTTCCCCGGATCCCACTGATCCCTTCCACTTGGGATCCGCTAGCACAAAGCCGGGGATCCGTGGAACGCTCCTCTTTGCCCATGGGTATTTTTGGTTATGGGTCATGGGTCATGGTTATGGGTTGATCCATGGTTTTCTTTCTAGATACAATGAACTTGGTTGTGGTATATATAAAACCATGGGTTATGGGTCAATACCATTTAGTTTTATCCATTTTAGTATTTACATGTTTTTACCCATTTTAGTATATACATGTTTTTACCCATTTTAGTATACTTAGTTTAAGTATGTGCTAACCCAATATGTAAACATTAGTTGTTGTACATATATATCTAAATCGTAAAATCACTTAAGCTTGTTTTAGTGTTTTATGAAAACGTAAGTGTTAGGAAACTATTTACTCAAACTATTTACGTATTCTATTTGTTTCGATTAAAATGATTTTACGTTTGTTATCGACAAAACATTAGAAGATCGTAAAATATAAATAAACGCTTTTACGGCTTATTTGTATTAACAATGACCACTCTCTTCCCTACCAAACTCCTTTAACGAATAAGGATGTCATCCGTGAGTGCCTCTTTAACCCAAGAGCCGCTCCAACCCGTGTCACCCGAAAGGGAAAGGAGGTGAACCGAGATCCATATGGAATGGAGCTCAATGAACTTTAGCCCGAATTTAAGAAATGGGAGGAACTATTTAGAGCCAACGTCATTAGCACCATAGGGAATAGGGATCATATCAATGCTTGCCTTTGTCACATGCTCTACAACTTGTCCACCCGTCAACCATTCAATTTAGCCTACTACATTGCTAGGAGAATGACTGATATTCCAACTCAAGGATCGGTTGCTCTTCCTTACGGGATGTTTCTCACCCGTCTCTATAGAGCCTTTGTACCAATTCCACCAAGCCCAAAAGGGTTGCAGCTTGACTATGAGCTCATCCCTCACATCTTGTGCCCTTGAGTGACAAGCGAGTGGCTAAGACAAAAGGCAAAAGAGCAAAACCTCCAACTCCATCATCATCATCAAATAGCTCCGAGGATGGTCTTCCAAATTCGCCTAATTCCTCATGAGTATTATGAATCTCTTCCCGAGATTGAGAATGAATCAGCGAAGTTCAAGCAAACCAAGGGTATGTTCAAGTGCCTTGGTAGGATGATGAACAAGATTTACAAGAAGTTGAACACGTGAGGGTCCTTTTAAGGAGTGTTTGGAACAAGACATTAACTTTAATGTTTGATACAATTTGGTTAATTTTAATTTGTAGGATGATAATATAACTCAAAACAATGATGTATGCTAACAATTTCATGCAGGGGATAGCACAAGTGTGTTATCAAATTTTACCCATTTTCACTTTAATGTGAAAATCGTTAGCCCTTGGTCAAAGTCTATGCTCCACTATGTTTGTGTATGTGTTATTTACTTTTCCTAACTAGAAATAACTAATGTCACATGTTTTGAGCAAAATTTCGATTTTGAAAAGTCCCCGACCTTTTAAAACCTGTTCGCGGGTGATTTCTGGTGTTCGGATCGTGACGGCACCAAATATTTGGTACCGGTCAAAAATTGGTACCGCCGTATTTCAGAAGGACCAAGGCACCCTTTTTGGGTTCCGCCTGTGTATTTTCTTGGTTTCGTGTATCCATAAAATTTTTGAATTTCGCTTATTTCGACATTCAAAAATACCATACATTGCTTCTAAGTTAATCTTAACTAGTTATTACCCATATTAGAACTAGTATAACACACTTAGGCACATAGGATATCCTTTTCTCACCAAAATTCAAAAATTTCAAAAATCCACCCAAGGAGCCCTTTTGCATAAAGGATTGACTTGGGTGATATGACTAGCATTAAACTCACTTCAAAATCATTAGAAACCTAATTTCTTCTATGGTTTAACATCAAATCAAACACACTTCTTCATAATTCTCCATTCCTATAAATTAAGAGCTTTTACCATGATCATCTTCACACCTTCTCAATTCTCACCATCTACTAGCAAAAGCTTAAGTCAAAATGACAAAAACTTCACCATCAACCAAGCCTTGCAAGAAAACTGCTAGAATTAGCGTAAGACCTTGTTGCTTTTTCAACATAAGTTCTTCTTCCGAGTCATCTCCACTAACCATCTCATCTCCCATAAGGGATGACACAAACCTCACTTTGCTACTCCTACACCACCTCCACAATCACCTATCATCATCACTACTCCACCACCAACAAAGACTCTTAGCTCACCACCACCGGCTCCCATCCAAACATCAAAAACACCATCACCTCCAAAATCTCCAACACTCATCCCATTGGAGTTATTCTTCACACCACCTATATCTCCAAATCCATTTTTGGAAGACTTGGAGGACTTACCTCCTAGGCCCAATCATCCAACACCACTACCATCTTTTGGTACTATTGAGCGAATTGCTCATGAGTCTCCACGACCTTCTTTTGACCCAAACGCCTTAGTAGGCCAAAACCTCTTCTCTTCCACCTTATCCACAAGGAAATCCATGGTCCTTTGTATGGGGATCAACCACTTCCTACATCAATGTCTCCTAACATAGAGGACATTGAGGAATCCATGTGGGAAGATCATCCCACAAGAGAAGAGATTCAGCGAACTCCAACATCTCCACCAATTTTCAAATATGGTGGATTCTCATCTAAGTGATGCTATGAAAATGAAAAGTGCTTTGCTAGCCTCCATAAGCACCACACCAAACACCAACACCAACACCTCCACCATTTCACCACCACAAAATCTGTTAATACAAATAAGCCGTAAAAACGTTTATTTATATTTTACGATCTTCTAATGTTTTGTCGATAACAAACGTAAAATCATTTTAACAACACAAATAAAATACGTAAATGGTTTGAATTAATAATTTCCTAACACACTTACGTTCTAACATAAAACACTGAAACAAGTATAAGTGATTTTATGATTTAGATACATATGTACAACAACTAGTGTTTACATATTGGGTTAGCATATACTTAAACTAAGTATACTAAAATGGGTAAAAACAAGTATATACTAAATGGGTAAAAACTAGCAAATGGTATTGACCCATAACCCATGGTTTTATATATACCACTTAACCAAGTTCATTGTATCCTTGAGATACATTGTATCTAGAAAGAAAACCATGGATCAAACCATAACCCATGACCCATGACCCATAACTAAAAATACCCATGGGCAAAGAGGAGCGGCACACGGATCCCTAGCTTTGTGCTAGCCGGATCCTTTGTGGGAGGGATCCGCGGGATCCGAGGAACAATAGAAAATTTCCTCTATAAATAGAGAGCCATTTCTTCCTTTCTACACATCACTTTACACACATACTTCCCCAAGTATTATAACCCTCTAACCTCATATCCAAGTGATCTATGTAGTTTGTCTTTTGTTTTTGTGTGATTCTCTAGGTTCCTCTTAGCGGCAGATCACCACTTCTTGAAGACGAGCAAGCTCAAGTCCATGAGTTGCCATTGTCATCATCAAGACAACTAAGGTTCTCTTGTTGATAGTTCTTTCTTTCTCCATAGATGATGGGTTGAAGGAATTAGTGAAGGATGCCGAAAGTGTAAAGATGAAAGCATTAGTGAAAGGTGCTTATCATCCGTGTCAAGAGCATTAGTGAAGAATGCTAAAGGTGTCAAGACCAAGGCATTAGTGAAGGGTGCCAAGCGTTATGTCAAAGGAATTAGTGAAGGATGCCTAAGAATCAAATCAAGTGGCATTTGGGAAGAATGCCTAGGTCGTATAATCGATGAGGTGCATCGTTATACATATAAGTATTTGTTTACTTCCAAGGATGGTGATAGCCTTGATGGTGTTGTAACAAGGAGTGGATCTCCTTGATATTAGGTGTTGTGTTGTGAAGGATAGTAGTACCTCCATAGTAATGGAACTAGGTGTTTAGCCTAGTACCTAATAAAGGGTAGGCGACGTTGTGATAGGATTAGTTCTCCTTGGTGTGAAAGAACTCGGTGGTTAGCCTAGCACCTTATAAAGGGTAGGCGACGTTGTGTTAGGTGTGGTTCGCCTTGGTGTGAAGGAACTCGGTATTTAGCTTTGTATCGGAAAAAGGTTAAGCGACGTTGTGAAGGCTTCTCCGCCATAAGGAGTTGGTGGTGTTTACGAACTCTAGTAGGTGACTCGAGGAGTAGGAGTAAGGCGAAGGTATCCTTGTAGCCGAACCACTATAAATACTTGTGTCGTGGTGATGTGCTTCTTATTCCTTATATTTCATTACACGTTTATATATCTATCTATCAACGTCCAACATAAAAAACCAAATAGATTGACATAAGTCGATCTAAATATTTAAAAGGAAGTTTTAAATTGGTAAAACTATTCAACCCCCTTCTAGTTTTCCACAATTGGTATCAGAGTTTCACCAAGTTTTTAAAGTATGTTGTACTTTAAAGACTTGACGATCCCATATGTTTGAAAACTCCAAAGAAGGATTTTTTTTAAGGTCATATTTTCTTTTTAATCATTTTGTTGGACATTGATAGATCATTCTAACAATTTTTGTTTTCAAGAAATCTTCATGCTAGAATCTCTCCAAAATCTTCATCTCTATTCAAAGAATAATGAAGTCAACATTCAAGGAAGGATCTAAAAGTAATCACAACTTACGTACACCAAGTACAAAGGATTACTTTAAAAACTCATGAAGTATTTTTGATATTATGCCAAACCAAGAAGCATAGAGGTATGTCTTACTTTTCATTAGATAGGTTACATGAGTTTAATTTATTTCATAGTTCTCTTTGTTTAATAATTACTAGCATCGTTAGAAGTTTCTTTCGTCACTTTTTCCGTCTTATTCATCATCGGGAATAGTATTCCTTTTGATTCGTCAAAACTCGTTATCCAAAAACAATCTTCATCTAATACATCCAAACTATTTTTTAGTAAGCTAGTTTATAAACCTACTACAAAAATAATGCCAAACAACCCTTTTTCTGTCCACAGTAGCTGGATCCCTCTAGTTGTACTAGCCGGATCCCAAATACAAGGGATCCGGGGGAACCGTGGAACAGAACTCAGCTATACGCTTTTAAAAATTCACCACTGATTTTTCCCTCTACTCACATAACACAAAAACGTCTAAACCACTAATTTCATCCTCATTGGATTCCATACTCTCAATTATTCCTTCCTAGAACACCATTGACCAACCATGCCTAAAGCCACTCAACAAGATCATCATGATACCGTCCATTACCTTACTCATTATTATCGTAATGAGGAATTCTCAAAAACTGACCGCAAGGTCTTCAAAAAGCTCGAAAAACGACTTACCCATGAAGGTCGTGTAATCAAGGAATGTTTCCTTGAGGATACCGACATTCGTCAAGTCTTCTCGGCAATCAATTTTGATTGTCTTCTTGACATTGATGAACAAATTTGTCCGGTCTTCATCTTTGAGTTTTATAGAAGCATTAGGATCATTCAAACGTCAATGATAGCATTTCAATCGCTTTCATCATCAATACACGAAACTTTACTCTTTCTCTCAACACCTTTGCTCAAATTCTTCGCATTCCGTGTGAAGGAATTTATATGTACTCTCAAGATTGGGCAATTAACACTCAAAACCTTGCACTTGATTCTAAACCAATGTACCATACTCCTCTTGACGAACCCGAAACCATCCAAGACACTATTTTCAAAATAAGAGCCGACCAATCCCGTTTCGACCGAAAAAGAAACTCATTCACCGTAATCCTTTTCAAATGGAACTTTTCGAAATCCACCCCATGTATAGAAAATGGGAAGAATCCTTAGGAAAACGTCATAAGCCTAGTTAGAAACAAAGTTCATCCAAACGCATGTCTTGTGCAAATGATCTATTGTCTTATCCACCAAAAGCCATTTAATCTCCCCTATTACATGGTAAGGAGAAGGCTGGGTATTCAAAGCTCCAACATGGTACTTCCATATGTTATGCTCCTAACACAACTTTGTAAGTATGTTAGTGCATTGCAACCATCCCCTATCAACAATGATCATTTCCTTGCCGATCATGTAATGGTACCTCTTACCAAAATACCCTCTAAACGCTTCAAAGTCAATGGAAAGAAACCTAAAGCTCTCTCGGACTCCTCGTAAGGAGAAGAAGAAAATGAAGAAGAAGAAGATGTCGACCCCATAGCCAACATCAAATTGGAACCCTTTGATTTCTATGATCAACTTCCAACCATTCCAAACGAAAACTGGAGTTCAAACAATTGAGGGCATGATTCAAAACCTCGCTTACAACCTCACTAAGCCGTAAAAAAGGAAAAGAAAGGATTGACGAAAGAGACAATAGGAATATGCTTATTTTCTTTTATTTTATGTATGAATGATTACGCTTTTGCACTATTGGTTTGTAGTAATTTGGATATTATTACTTTATCATGTTTTTATAAGTGGTGCTTTGTGATGACATGCTTGTTCTTATTGCTTAGCTTAACGATTTATTAGTGCGCAAAATCGCACATCATTCTGTGAAGATTCCGACTGCATGCCGGATCCCTAGGATTAGCCTAGCCGGATCCGTCCCTTGAGGGAACTGTGGGATCCGTGACATCGATCACAATACACATCCCTTACACATCAAGATAGCTTTCTAGATAACATCACATCTTGCTAAACACATGATATTAGAACCCAACTAATTCCACTTCAAGGATGAGAAAGGATTAGAGTCACTTATGGCTAACTTGAGATCTTAGTCAGAATGTCTCTTGATTTGTCAACGCATCTAAACTCACCATATTTCCGCTTCAATACTCACAATTTATTTCTCATCTTTCCAAACACTTAAGTGGACATATTGAACAATTTTAGGAAATTGCTTCTAGTCATCTTTATCTCAAAGTGGGTCAAAAATTAGTTTTTCAATTATTGTAATTTTTAAGGATTTTTTAAATTTCACCTCAAGCTAAAATCTGATCTCTAGGATCATTTATTATGACTTGACATCACTAAAACCCTTAGTGATATCCTTGAACATCTATTGGTAGTCATCTAGTCCCATCTTCATTCCATAAAAAGCAATCATTTGCTACAACACTCATTACTCTTGATCATTCAAGTGTACCCTCATCCTAGGAACTTAGGAGGACTGAAACACTCAAAATAATATAGGATCTAGCTTTTAGAAACTTGATTTCTAACTTGTCATAACTGCTGAGAGCCGGATCCCTAGGATTAGCTTAGACGGATCCCTCAAGTGAGGGAACCGTGGGATCCGGGTGACAGATTATGTCAAACCTTGCTAAAACAATCATTTCAACTCATCTTCCTAACTCAAACACTCCATCTCATCTTAAATGAGTTCCTAGATTAGTGAAACTCTGAACTTCAACCTTGTGCATGTTAATCATCACATCTCTAAGAATCTTAGTGGCTTAAGTCTTAAATGCACTTGCCAAGTTCTTCCCTTTATAAGCCATATTGCTAAGAACACTTTAGTCATCAAGCACAAACACAATTATCAGCAATTACAACCATCTTCCTTAGTCATTTCATCATGAGAAAGGCTCCTAGTGCTAACTCATCCACTCAAGAACCACCCAAGAAACTTGCTAGGATCATACACGAAGTTTCTTCAACCGAATCATCTCCGGTTAAGTCCACTAATGCTAGGATTTCTCCTACACCAAGGAAACCAATCAAACTAATCCCCAAGAAGAGTGTTCCCACTAGGATTTCACCACCAAACTCTACTAAACTAAACATACCTTCCACAACTCAACCAACATCATTAGTGCCTAGAGACACCTCACAATTATCTCCACATTCTCAAAATGTAGAAGACTTACCTCCTTGGCCATCTCATCTTCCACCACTACCAACAAATTCAATTGAAATGATTGAGCAACAAAATCAAATTGTTGAACCAACACTTGCTCCAATATCAAACTCTCTCATTCCCCCTAATAGTCCATTTTGGATTATAAGAAGACATCAAAGTCAACCACCCAACCACATGGAAGTTGATGCTTTTTTACCTTCACCCTCAAACATTATAGAGCCATCACTTAATGAGCCCCCACCAATTCCTTCTTCATTTGAAGATCCTCAACCCACTTCACTTGAGCCTCCACTTCAAGAAGTTCAAAACCATGACAAGGATTGCTATCATTGTCAACATGTTGAATGGTTGATACATGAACTACGTGAAGAGCAACGTTTCATGTTTTATCACCTCCTCGAACGTTTTGAAGAGGTCAACAAGCCTAAACAACAATGAGCATCATAGTCACAAGCTCAACCTTATAACGTTTAGGAACCCTATCTCATCCTTGATCATCATTAAGCTTTTAGTTGAATCTTGAGTTTGGGTAACTCATTAGCATTCGTAGTAAGAGTATGGCTAAGTTCATTTTCTTAGTTTTAGAGATTTCGTTGATTATCTCTTATTTTATTGAATGAATATTTATATGTCATGATTATTTTGTGTGTTGTGCTTGTTACATTGTACACATATCTCACTTCCTCATTAGCATTGAGACATCCCTTCTTGAAGAAATGTCAACGATAGCCGGATCCCTCCGTAATGCCTAGACGGATCCCTCCAATAAGGGAACCGTGGGATCCGTGGTACAGAAGCACATATTTCTACTAACTTGAGTTTTATTTGCAGGAAATTATGCACTATACTCTTGTTGTTCTAACCTTTACTTTGTAGATTTTCAAAATACACATGAAGATTTTGACACCATAAAGCTAGGGGAGCTTTGTGTCAAACGATATTGCAAAAACATTTGCAACTTAATCCAATTTTGGATTATACTTCATAACACCCCATTGCAACTTTGCAATCTTCAAGGGGGAGCACGTTTTTCGTCACTTAGACGAACCATTTGCCAACATATTTGCAAACACATTAGTTTATTTTACGTCATGTCCTTGACGCCCTCTCAAAGGATGGACTCTCAAGGGGAGTTAAGACGAGTACCATTCCCATCACTTGCTCTCTTTACGTTTTCTTTTATATATTTTCTTATAAAAATTGTGTTAGTTTCTTTTAAAACTTTTTGTTTCGACAAAAAAGGGGAGAAGAAAGTAAAAACTACTAATTCAAATTTGCTATGAATTTTAGTTTTTCTTAAAATAATTTTATGTTTTGTCATCAACAAAAAGGGGGAGATTGTTAATACAAATAAGCCGTAAAAACGTTTATTTATATTTTACGATCTTCTAATGTTTTGTCGATAACAAACGTAAAATCATTTTAACGAACAAATAAAATAATGAAATGGTTTGAACTAATAGTTTCCTAACACACTTACGTTCTCACATAAAACACTGAAACAAGTATAAGTGATTTTATGATTTAGATACATATGTACAACAACTAGTGTTTACATATTGGGTTAGCATATACTTAAACTAAGTATACTAAAATGGGTAAAACACAAGTATATACTAAATGGGTAAAAACTAGCAAATGATATTGACCCATAACCCATGGTTTTATATATACCACTTAACCAAGTTCATTGTATCCTTGAGATACATTGTATCTAGAAAGAAAACCATGGATCAACCCATGACCCATAACCAAAAATACCCATGGGCAAAGAGGAGCGTCCCACGGATCCCTAGCTTTGTGCTAGCCGGATCCCTTGTGGGAGGGATCCGCGAGATCCGGAACAAAGAGAAAATTTCCTCTATAAATAGAGAGCCATTTCTTCCTTTCTACATCACTTTACACATACTTTCCCAAGTATTATAACCCTCTAACCTCAAATCCAAGTGATCTATGTAGTTTGTCTTTTGTTTTTATGTGATTCTCTAGGTTCCTCTTAAAGGCGAGATCACCACTTTTTGAAGACGAGCAAGCTCAAGTCCATGAGTTTCCATGCTTCGTCATCATCAAGGCAACTAAGGTTCTCTTGTTGATAGTTTTTTCTTTCTCCATAGATGTTGGGTTGAAGGCATTAGTGAAGGATGCCGAAAGTGTCAAGATGAAAGCATTAGTGAAAGGTGCTTATCGTCCGTGTCAAGAGCATTAGTGAAGAATGCTAAAGGTGTCAAGACGAAGGCATTAGTGAAGGGTTCCAAGCGTTGTGTCAAAGGCATTAGTGAAGGATGCCTAAGAATCAAATCAAGTGGCATTTGGGAAGAATGCCTAGGTCGTATAATCGATGAGGTGCATCGTTATACATATAAGTATTTGTTTACTTCCTGATGGTGATATCTTTGATGATGTTGTAACAAGGAGTGGATCTCCTTGATATTAGGTGTTGTGTTGTGAAGGGCAGTAGTTCCTCCATAGTAATGGAACTAGGTGCTTAGCCTAGTACCTAATAAAGGGTAGGCGACGTTGTGATAGGATTAGTTCTCCTTGGTGTGAAAGAACTCGGTGGTTAGCCTAGCACAGTATAAAGGGTAGGCGACGTTGTGTTAGGTGTGGTTCGCCTTGGTGTGAAGGAACTCGGTATTTAGCTTTGTACCAAAAGCTTAAGCGACGCGTGAAGGCTTCTCCGCCATAAGGAGTTGGTGTAGTGACTACGAACTCTCGAGTAGGTGACTCGGGGGTGGAGTAGGGCAAGGAAGGTGTCCTTGTAGCCGAACCACTATAAATACTTGTGTCGTGGTGATGGCTTCTTGCTCCTTATATTTCATTACACGTTATATATCTATCTATCAACGTCCAACATAAACAAACAAATAGATTGACATAAGTCGATCTAAATATTTAAAAGGAAGTTTTAAATTGGTAAAACTATTCAACCCCCTTCTAGTTTTCCTTTCCACAAAATCATTAACCATACTACCCTCCTAGGCATGGTTGCTCCAATTGTGAGCAAACCGCCCAAATAACTGAAAGGACCCGAGTGATGGTCCATGAGTTCCAAGAGGAAATGAGGTTCATCCTCAATCACATCCTAGAGCGCTTAAATGCTCTTTCTCATCCACCACCTCAATAGGATGGTCCTAGATTATTTCTTTTAAGTTTTTTTTATTTTCTAGGATTTTTCCTTGTATTCTTATTTTCTAGGATAATTTCTTTTTTAGGATTTTTCCTATTGTACTAAACACTTCATTGTGTTCCCTTTACATTATTCTTAAATCATGAAAAAATTTAACAAATGAATAATGTTTCTTATATATTGTTGTTGCTTGTTACATGGTGTTTGGAAATGCTTGTGATGATACTTATAACTAACAACTTTTTTGTAGCTTTTTCACAATCCATGTATCTTTTTCTAGGCACCCAATTTAGGGGGAGCATTGGTCAAGGGGGAGATAATGGCTCACCATTGCACATTCCGCCTAGCCTCTTCTTTTTGTTGAGACAAAAAGGGGGAGAAATATATAGAACTTGGTTATATTTGACTTTCTGAAAAAGTCAACATCATGCTTCATTGGTTATATTTGACTTTTTGAAAAATCAACTGCACACTTTGACTTTCTGAAAAAGTCAACATTATGCTTCAACTAGTGAAGACTTTGACTTTCTGAAAAGTCAACATCATGTCTAAATTAGACATACTTACATTATCATTTTTATCTTTCAAGTTCTAGAACTAATATTTTTATAGATCTTGTGCAATCTTTACATCTTTTATAAAAATAAAATTTATGTTTTGTCCTCAACGAAAAGGGGGAGATTGATAATACAAATATCGTCATTAAACGTTATTTATATTTTTGATCTTTATCCAAGTTTTGTTAACGATAAAAGTAAGTTTAATTTTTATAAAGCTTAAAGCTTGTCAAGTTTAATAGATATTAAAGCAAGCTTTTTCAAATAATATCTTCATCATTCAAGCATTTACATTGTGATTAATCATATCTTGATATGACTCTAAACCATAATGTATGATAGTAGTTTTTAGAATGTTTTGGTTTCTTAAAAACTAAACATTACATATGTACTTACATATTTCTAAAAATAGAAAAACAAACACATGACATCATGTGATGCATCATTGAAATCCTTAGAAGATTTCACTAGATACTTTGTGTAGATTTAGGCTCTACATATCTTACACAATCTTGCATAGATATGGTTGACTTTGGCAAGATTTGAGATCTTGTCGTCAGACCCGGCGGCACCAAATACTAACACGGGCGGAACCCTTTCAAGCTTTCTGTGGTTCGTGGTGCTTGCTGATGTTCTTGGCTATAAATAGCAAAGCCAAACCAAGTAGTTTTTTCATCCCTTTCTATCATACTCTCATACATTCCTTCTCTCTAACCTTTCTAACTCAGCTTCATATCATATTAGTGATCTCTTTTGTAGCAAAGAAGATCAAGTCACATTCAAGCTTCAACGAGAAGTTGGAAGTCTTGTTTTTTTGTTGTTGTATGATCTCGTGTTGATTCATACTTCATTGTTGTACCAAACCATCATAATATTGTGAGTGTGAGTGGTTAGTATTTTAGTCCTTAAAATACATTGTGTGTGGGAGTGGTTGTACCTTGAAAAGAACTCGACATTTAGCTTAGTGTCGGAAATAGTGTGTAAGCGAAGTGTAAAGTTTTCTCCGCCTGTGAAAGGAGCTTGTTGACTAGTGAAGTTAAACTCTCGAGTGTGAGACTCGGGGAGTGGAGTAGGGCAAGGAAAAAGAGTCCTTGTAGACCGAACCACTATAAACGACTTGTTGTGGTTTGATTGTTTCTTTCCTTATCTACTCTTTATATATTGTTTACATATTTCACTAACATATCTAAGATCAATATCAATTGATCTTTTAATAAGTTTCAAAACAAAGTTTTTAATCGGTAAACTATTCAACCCCTTCTAGTTTTCCACATAGTTGTTGGAGGTTGAGTGTGAAGTTGGTTAAGATAGTTGGCAAAAAGAAATATTCCAAAAATATCCTAAAGTGATGAGAGGGAAATATTTGAAAATTCAAATTCAAATGTTAATGGTGATGAGACATAAAGGTGCCTATATTGGATGAAGGAGACAAGAAGGATTAAAATATAATTTTTCAAATGTGGGAGTTATATGTTGAGAGAGGACGGAGTGTGTAAGAAGCAAAAGTTATGTCAAAGTGAGTTTGCAATGGTTGGCAATCTAAAGCTTGGAGAATAAGCGTGGTGTTGAGTTGTCACAAGTTGGCATATGCTTAGAATATGCTAAACTTATGAAGAAAAGGATGTTGTGAGAAGGAGAATTTGAGATTTAAATTTCAAATTGGTTGTATGTGACTTGGCAAGGTGACTGAGTTATATAGAGAATGAGTGATGTGACACATAGGAGCCTATGTTCAAAATCAGGGACAAGCTTGATTAAACAATCATTGTTTAAATGTGTATGTTTAGGGTTGAGTGTAAGAGAAGTAAGTGTGTAAGAAGTGTGAGTTGGCACATTTAAATTCAAGCTTGAGAAGATGTTATGTGGTGAAGGTTTAAGGTTTAATAGGTGAGGAGGAAGAAGAGTGAATAGTAATGTATAGAATGTGTGATATGGACTAGTTGTTTAAAATGTTTGCGACGAACAAATGATTATGAGAATGTGTGATGGAATGTGGGGAATAACTGAGATTATGTTTAGAATGTGGGAGATAAGAATATTGAATGTGGGAGTGTGTAAAAAGGTTTTGTTTGTTGGGAAGTGAAAGTATACAAAGGATAAGTGAACTTCCAAATACTCGAACTCAATTATTCACATAACATAATCCATTATTAAGCAACACTTCACATATTCAATAATCACCTCGATGCAAATAAGATAAGTGCTTTCCACCACAAGTAAAGCACTTCCCATAAAGAGAAAGGATGCATTTATGCAAAAGAACTTTGACTTAGTTTAACCAATAATGGATTAAACCCGTAACATGAATAGAGAAGACGTATGCACGGATTATGGTCATATGAATACTTTCGTTTGATGTTATATTGAAAGTATGAATGTCCTAGGTTTGGCAAAATAGTTATCGCCTTGGCTAGTGGCATTTAGTAAAGTAGTTTTGATTTGGCGTTTTACAAAAGCGGGAGGGCTTGTTTTGAGATTTCGCTAAGTCAAAACCTTATTGCGAGTTTACCTAATAACTCAATTATTATATTCATACCTATATTGAAAGTTCAAATTTTTTGGGTAATAGGAAAGCCTACATTCTAAAACCGAGCCGGTTCCAAACAGAACCTGGCTCGCCAGAACCTGTTTTGGTTTGGCATGGTTTTTGGCTATTGTTTGTGATTTTATGTGTTCTGAGCATTTATTTTTAATCATTAAAACATTAAGGAGACTTAGTCTCACCAACACATTCTTATCACTTAATAATTGTTAAAAGGGTATAGCTGTAAGTTTGGAAAACAGCGATGTGCATTAAAGATTGATCTGCAAAAAGCTTATGGCATTGTTAATTGGAGATTTTTGGAAGAGACTTTGACATGATTTGGGTTTCCTGAGATAATGATTCAATGGATTATGTTGTATTTTACTACTCCTAGCTTTACAATCTGTGTACATGGAAATAGAATAGGGTTCTTTAAAGGAGGAAGAGGGCTTATACATGGTGATCCTATGTACCCATACCCTTTCACAATGGTGATGGAGGTCTTTAATCTTATTTTGAAGCAGAAGATAAGGGATGATGGGAGGTTTAAGTATCACGTGGGATGTAATGATATGAAATTAACTCACTTATCACTTACTGGTGTTCTGTAATTGGGATATTAACTCTATTAAATCATCAAGAGTGCTATGGAGGAGTTCAGTTCATGTTCAGGTCTTGTTCCCAGTCTTAATAAGAGTACTATTTTATGTAAAAATGTTAAACCTAGTGTAAAGAAATAGATCATTCAGATTGTGCCTTCTAAAGAAGGCAAATTGCTAGTGAGGTATTTGGGGGTCCCATTGGTCACCAGGAAGATTAAAGTGACAAATTGTAAGTGTCTTGTTGATAAAGTTAGACATATGATTAATGACTGGAAGAATAGGTTTCTTTCTTATGCGGGAAGGCTTCAGTCAATTGTCTCTGTCTTATCTGTTTTGCAAATATACCGAGCTAATGTATTTCTTCTCCCTAAAAGTATAATTAATGATTTTGAAAAGATAATGAAAAAGTTCATGTGGAATGGTGGTGAAACAGCAAAAGGTAAAGCCAATATTTCATGGAAAATATTGTGTCTGCCTAAGGTTAAAGCAGTTAAGGGATTGGAATGAAGTGTTACTCGTTAAGCATATATGGAATTTGGCAGTTAAGAAAGATTATATTTGGTCTATTTAGGTTAATAATGTTAGATTAAAAGGCAGGAATATTTGGAATGTTGTTATTGAGAAAAAAACCAGTTGGGGTTAAATAGTTTGTTGAAATTAAGAGACAAAATTAGGCCTTACATTAAGTATTGTATTGGAAATGGTAAGGAGATTATGGTTTGGCATGATATTTGGATTGGTGAGGAACCTCTCCCAAAATTTATTTACTATAGGAATGTATATGAAGGTAGGTTTGTGGAGTTTGATAAACTCATTGAGATCGTTTTGAGCCTTAGGGTTTAACAATAACATAGACAATATGCAGCGGAATAATAAGAACTTCATATGTTATTGACACAAGGTTTTTCTTTAATAACACTCCGAGCCTCAAATATTATTTGATCAGAATAATACGGTTACACTAAACTTGTA
>OU343217.1:76582974-76787929 GCA_910596185.1 Chrysanthemum makinoi
AAAATTGTCAAAACTAGTCCCCGAAATGTACTTCAAAAGTAAAAATTCAACAAAGGTCCTTTTAAAATCATAAGTTGTCAAATTTAGTCCTTTGGTGAAAAAATGTCAAAAGTTTGAGAAAATTACAAATAATGGTCCTTCAAGTTTCAAATTTGGCGTAAAATGGTCCCGAAAATTACAAAATGGCAAAATTGGTCCTTGTACTTTTTGAGAGTGTCACTTATGGTCCTTGGAGAAACTTTGCTTATTTCGCGTAAGTAGTCCCTTGAAATTTAATTTACAACTAAGGTCCCTTGGTTAATAAAACCTTAAACCCAATTTGGACCTCCCTCGCTTATGCCTTTGTGACCCCTCGGGCTATTAGTCCTTTTTGAACCCTTTTAATATATATTAGCCAGGTCAAATGGCTGGTCAAACCACACAACACGCCGCCAAAACACCTTCCTCCCACTTGTAGCCTGCAACTCCCTAGACACACTCAACCCTCCTCACCTTATCACAAACCCCGTCCCCACATCTCCTACAATCCAAGATACAATAATTCTTAACCTTACCCACACTCAATCTCACATAGCTGTTGAATCCAATTTTCCCGCCAAATATGATCAATGGCCATTATGCTCCCAAAGTCATCCAATGGCCCAAAAATGATGTGGGATTTCTACATGTGAGAGGAAACGATTGGAACTATAAAAAGGGAAGAATGAAGCAAGAGGGGAGTAGGTTTTCATTTTTTTATTTCGTTTTTATTTAAAATGTCTTAGTTTTAGTTTCAATGTTGTAATTTCAGTTTAAATATATCTCTTTTAAGTTAAAACAAAGATTGTCTTGTACTTTTGAAGATTAAATTCAAGTTTGGTTAAAATTCTCATTACTGTAAGCTTATCGTTGGAATTTTCAAGTTCATGCTCCCATGTTTGAGCTTCCTATAGCTTATTTTCTCACTTAAACAAGTTTCTTTAAGCTTGGTATAGTTTTTGATTAGCTTTTGAATCAGTTTCAAACAATTTTAAATGATGGTCAACAAAAGTCAACAGGAGCTCAATTTGGCAATGGTGATGAAAAAGGGTGTTGCAGGCTTGGATATGGGTTGGAAATAGCTTAGGTTAGCTTAAGTTTAGGTTTGGTTTAGTCTCAAGAAATCAGCTGGAAACCTGTGAGTAGTTACTTCACTTTTGATTTTCAAGTCTACTTTGTATTTTATGCTCATTCTTGCATTTGTGATCATTGGTGGTCTTAATCTGTTTAAGTAGTTACATTTAGGTTATAGAAACTTAGTTTGATCTTTCTTGCAAGTTGGTTTAGTGTTTAGAGCATTTTAGTTACAAAACAGTAGGATAAAAGGGTGTTTGGTACTACTTATAAACTGCAAGTAGAGGTTTGTGCATTGGTTCAAATCTGTTTGTGCATGATTGTTAAGTCAATTGAACTCATACCGTCTTACTTTTGAGCTTGCAACATCTCAAAGTCAAAAATCCATCTTATTGGTTCTCACAGCCCACTGTTGAGATTTTTACAAGTTCATAGGCTTATTTTGTGTCTAAAATTCATAGGTCTACCCTACATTAGTGTTATTTCATAATATTATTTCCATTTCAGCCCTTAAATTGATCCCAAAACTCAAATGAGTCAACTTTTAGTTTTTATCAAAAAGTCAAAATTTCCAACTAGTCGTTTTGAATAAAATTGGGAATTTCATTGTGGATTTATTAGTGAGTTTCAGTTTATAAGCTCTTGGGGATTTGTAGTCTAGTTGGTAAAGAAAAATATAAAAATGCTAGTTCTTGGTTTCTTAGCTTTTTAAGTGCTTAATTCATTGCTTTTTGGTGACACCTCCCTCAGCCATATGTTCCCAGGCACGAAATTGCCCATCTTAATAAGCTTGCATTAAGCTCATTACTTGTCCAAATCTCTTGATCTCTGGTTCTTTGGAAAGCCAACCTGGTCTTCTTGAGTTGTCAATTTTTATTTTTCACTTTTGAGCTTGTTTACTAGGGTCGCTAAGGGCTTAAAGTGTGTCCCATTTTCTCGTTTTTCACTACAATAGCCAAAGTGCTTATTGCTATTTCTTAGCTTATCAGAGGTCAAGGATTGTTGATTATTGTTGAATTTGGTCAACTTTAGCATATTTGACCCTTTGTTTCAGTTTGGTGCTTGTTGTGCTCATCTAGCTTATTCAAGTGCTTATTTCATAAGCTTTTCCTCATCAGTTTCAATTCCTCCCACACAAGTGCATGTTTTTCTAATTTTCCTAGATTCCTAATAATATTTTAAGCTTTTCCTGAAATTTTCAGATTTTTCTAAGCTTGTTTGTTATTTTTCTTATTTTAAATTAGTTTTTAAGTATTTTTAATTAGCTTTAAATATAAAAAAAAATTAAGAAAAGGTTCATAAAAATAAGTTTTCATTTTTATTAAGTTTAGATAAATATAAAAAGCCAAAAAAGTATTTTTCCATATTTTTCACCTTTTATTTGGTATTTTTAATAATTTAAATTAGTTTTAATTAGTTTTTAATTAATAATAATTATTTAAAAAGTCTAAAAAATATATTTTCAGTTTTAAAATAACTTTTATAATATTTTAGATTTTTCTAAGTCATAATTTTATTTTTCTAGCTTTATTTCCTAATTTCTTGTATTTTAGGCTATTATTTAATAGTTAAAAATAGTTTTTAATTAATAATAATTAGATAATTAGTTATAAAATAATTTTCCTTTTTCTAATAATTTTATTTTATCATTAGGTTTGTAAAAATGTTATTTTCATATTTTTAGGATTAATATTGTGTAAGTTTCACGTTTTATTTTGTACGTTTACGTTATTTTTATTTAAACGTAAGTTTTAGGTTTTAAACGTTCATAACTTTAAATATAGTGATAGCGTTTATTTAATATCTTTTATCTTTTAATTTTCTTAATTTGTATTTAAGTCGCTTTTATGTATTATCTTTTTCAGTAGTGTAATTATCCAAATCCTTATCCTTTCTGATCACTATCATTAGTGATCATTCTATCGTCTGAATTGGTTTTTTTCACACCATTGAGTCTCCGTGGGACTTAACGACCCGGAATCCTCTCAGTATTCTCTGATCTTCTTTTGCATTTGTGTCTGAGCTGTTTAAGTCTGTTCACTTGACCGGTTAGGACATCGGGAGGGATCCGAGGATCCGAGGAACAATAGAAAATTTCCTCTATAAATAGAGAGCCATTTCTTCCTTTCTACACATCACTTTACACACATACTTCCCCAAGTATTATAACCCTCTAACCTCATATCCAAGTGATCTATGTAGTTTGTCTTTTGTTTTTGTGTGATTCTCTAGGTTCTCAGTATCACCACTTTCTTGAAGACAACAAATAAGTTCCATGAGCCATACTGCCATCATCAAGATAACTAAGGTTCTCTTGTTGATAGTTCTTTCTTTCTCCATAGATGGATGGGAAGGAATTAGTGAAGGATGCCGAAAGTGTAAAGATGAAAGCATTAGTGAAAGGTGCTTATCGTCCGTGTCAAGAGCATTAGTGAAGAATGCTAAAGTGTCAAGACAAGCATAGTGAAGGGTGCAGCGTTATGTCAAGGAATTAGTGAAGGATGCCTAAGAATCAAATCAAGTGGCATTTGGGAAGAATGCCTAGGTTGTATAATCGATGAGGTGCATCGTTATACATATATGTATTTGTTTACCCAAGGATGGTGATAGCCTTGATGGTGTTGTAACAGTGGATCTCCTTGATATTAGGTGTTTGTGTGAAGGATAGTAGTACCATAGTAATGGAACTAGGTGTTTAGCCTAGTACCTAATAGGTGGCGGCAGGCTTATAGGATTAGTTCTCCTTGGGTGAAAGAACTCGTGGTTAGCCTAGCACCTTATAAAGGGGCGCGTTGTGTTAGGTGTGGTTCGCCTTGGTGTGAAAGAACTTGGTATTTAGCTTTGTATCGGAAAAGGTTGCGACGTTGTAGGCTTCTCCGCCATAAGGAGTTGGTGTAGTGTTTACGAACTCTAAAGTAGGTGACTCGAGGAGGAGTAGCAAGGAAGGTATCCTTGTAGCCGAACCACTATAAATACTTGTGTCGTGGTGATGTGCTTCTTATTCCTTATATTTCATTACACGTTTATATATCTATCTATCAACGTCCAACATAAACAACCAAATAGATTGACATAAGTCGATCTAAATATTTAAAAGGAAGTTTTAAATTGGTAAAACTATTCAACCCCCTCTTCTAGTTTTCCACAATTGGTATCGAGCTTGTTACCAAGTTTTTAAAGTATGTTGTACTTTAAAGACTTGATACGATCCGTATATGTTTGAAAACTCCAAAGAAGGATTTTTTTTAAGGTCATATTTTCTTTTTAATCATTTTGTTGGACATTGATAGATCATTCTAACAATTTTTGTTTTCAAGAAATCTTCATGCTAGAATCTCTCCAAAATCTTCATCTCTATTCAAAGAATAATGAAGTCAACATTCAAGAAAGGATCTAAAAGGTAATCACAACTTACGTACACCTAGTACAAAGATTACTTTAAAAACTCATGAAGTATTTTTTGTATTATGCCAAACCAAGAAGCGTAGAGGTATGTCTTACTTTTCATTAGATAGGTTACATGAGTTTAATTTATTTCATAGTTCTCTTTGTTTAATAATTACTAGCATCGTTAGAAGTCTCTTTCGTCACTTTTTCCGTCTTACTCATCATCGGGAATAGTATTCCTTTGATTCATCAAAACTCGTTATCCAAAAACAATCTTCATCTAATACATCCAAACTATTTTTTAGTAAGCTAGTTTATAAACCTACTACAAAAATAATGCCAAACAACCCTTTTTCTGCCCACGTAAAGTGGATCCCTCTAGTTGTACTAGCCGATCCCAAATACAAGGGATCCGGGAACCGTGGAACGAACTCGCTATACGCTTTAAAAATTCACCACTGATTTTTCCCTCTACTCACATAACACAAAAACGTCTAAACCACTAATTTCATCCTCATTGGATTCCATACTCTCAATTATTCCTTCCTAGAACACCATTGACCAACCATGCCTAAAGCCACTCAACAAGATCATCATGATACCGTCCATTACCTTACTCATTATTATCGTAATGAGGAATTCTCAAAAACTGACCGCAAGGTCTTCAAAAAGCTCGAAAAACGACTTATCCATGAAGGTTGTGTAATCAAGGAATGTTTCCTTGAAGATACCGACATTCGTTAGTCTTCTCGCAATCAATTTTGATTGTCTTCTTGACATTGATGAACAAATCTGTCCGGTCTTCATCTTTGAGTTTTATAGAAGCATTACGATCATTCGAAACGTCAATGATAGCATTTCAATCGCTTTCATCATCAATACACGAAACTTTACTCTTTCTCTCAACACCTTTGCTCAAATTCTTCGCATTCCGTGTGAAGGAATTTATATGTACTCTCAAGATGGGTATTAACACTCAAAACCTTGCACTTGATTCTAAACCAATGTACCATACTCCTCTTGACGAACCCGAAACCATCCAAGACACTATTTTCAAAATAAGAGCCGATCAACCGTTTCACCGAAAAGAAACTCATTCACCGTAATCCTTTTCAAATGGAACTTTTCGAAATCCACCCCATGTATAGAAAATGGGAAGAAATCCTTAGGGAAAACGTCATAAGCCTAGTTAGAAACAAAGTTCATCCAAACGCATGTCTTGTTGAGTAGCTTTGGGCATGGTTGGTCCTAAAAATGCAAATTTTCCAATTAGGTAAAATTAGTTGGGATGGGTTTATGGTTTTGATTTGTATTAACAATGTTGTGAACACAATGTGATTTTGTTAAAAGCCCCATTTCATCATTAATTTAAAAAGCCCTAATTAAATTAATTGATTAAAATTAAGAAACCATAAACCCTAGGATGAGGATGATGAAAATTAGAACAAGTTAATGTAATTACTTACAATGGTGTTCTAGGAAGGAATACTTGAGAGTATGAAAGCCAATGAGGATGGATTCCGTAGCTTAGTCGTTTTTGTGTTATGTGAATAGAGGGAAAAAGATCAGTGGTGAATTTTTGAAAGCGTATAGTTGAGTTCTCGTTCCACGGTTCCTTGTCCTTGTATTTGGGATCCGGCTAGTACAACTAGAGGGATCCGGCACTGACGAAGAAGTTGTTTGGCATTATTTTTGCAGTAGGCTTATAAGTTAGCTTACTAAAACCAGTCGGAGGTATTAGATGAAGATTGTTTTTGAATGATGACTTTTGATGAATTACATATCGAGGGTTCATATGTGATGACGGCGTTAGTTAAAAATAAAAATAATATCATTCCCGATGTTGAAAAACATGAAAAGGTGACGAAAGAGACTTCTAATAATGTTAGTGATTAATAAACAAAGAGAACTTATGACAATAAATGGAACTCATGTAACATATCTAATGAAGAGTAAAACATACCTCTATGCTTCTTGGTTTGGCATAATACCAAAAATACTTCATGAGCTTTTAAAGTAATCCTTTGTACTTGGTGTACGTAAGTTGTGATTACTTTTTAGATCCTTCCTTGAATGTTGACTTCATTATTCTTTGAATGAAGATTTTGGAGAGATTCTAGCATAAAGATTTCTTAAGAGCAAAAGTGGTTAGAATCATCTATCAATGTCCAACATAATGATTTAAAAGAAAATATGACCAACAAAAAAAATCCTTCTTTGTAGTTTTCAAACTTACACGGATTGTATCAAGTCTTTAAAGTACAACATACTTTAAGAAACTTGGTAACGAAGCTCTGATGCCAATTGTGGAAAACTAGAAGGAGGGTTGAATAGTTTTACCAATTTAAAACTTCCTTTTAAATATTTAGAGCGACTTATTTCAATCTATTTCATTGTTTATGTTAGACGTTGATAGATAAATATATAAACGTGTAATGAAATATAAAGAGTAAGAAGCACATCACCACGACACAAGTTATTTATAGTGGTTCGGCTACAAGGACACCTTCCTTGCCCTACTCCACTCCCCGAGTCACCTACTCGAGAGTTCGTAAGCACTACACCAACACCTTGTGGCGGAGAAGCCTTCACAACGTCGCTTGACCTTTTTCTAGTACAAAGCTAAATACCGAGTTCTTTCACACCAAGGCGAACCACACCTAACACAACGTCGCCTACCCTTTATACGGTGCTAGGCTAACCACCGAGTTCTTTCACACCTTAGGAGAACTAATCCTATCACAACTTCGCCTACCCTTTATTAGGTACTAGGCTAAGCACCTAGTTCCATTACTATGGAGGAACTACTACCCTTCACAACACAACACCTAATATCAAGGAGATCAATTCCTTGTTACACCTTCATCTTGGAAACAAACAAACAAATACTTATATGTATAACGATGCACCTCATCGATTATACGACCTAGGCATTCTTCACAAATGTGACTTGATTTGATTCTTCGGCATCCTTCACTAATGCCTTTGACACAACGCTTGGCACCCTTCACTAATGCCTTTGTCTTGACACCTTTAGCATTCTTCACAGATGCTTTAACACGGGTGATGAGCACCTTTCACTAATGCTTTCATCTTGACATTTTTGGCATTCTTCACTAATGCCTTCGTCTTGACACCTTTAGCATTCTTCACTAATGCTTTGACACGGATGATGAGCACCTTTCACTAATGCTTTCATCTTGACACTTTTGGCATTCTTCACTAATGCCTTCGTCTTGACACCTTTAGCATTCTTTACTAATGCTTTAACACGGATGATGAGCACCTTTCACTAATGCTTTCATCTTGACACTTTTGGCATTCTTCACTAATGCCTTCAACCCAACATCCATGGAGAAAGGAAGAACTATCAACAAGAGAACCTTAGTTGTCTTGATGATGACGAAGCATGGCAACTCATGGACTTGAGCTTGCACGTCTTCAAGTGGTGATCTCTCCTTTAAGAGGAACCTAGAAGATCACACAAAAGCAAAAGACAAACTACATAGATCACTTAGATCTGAGGTTAGAGGGTTAGAATAATTTGGGGATGTATGTGTGTAAAGTGATCTATAGAATGGAAGAAATGGCTCTCTATTTATAGAGAAAATTCTCTACTGTTTCCCCGGATCCCACGAATCCCTTCCACTTGGGATCCGCTAGCACAAAGCCGGGATCCGTGGAACGCTCCTCTTTGCCCATGGGTATTTTTGGTCATGGGTCATGGGTCATGGGTTGATCCATGGTTTTCTTTCTAGATACAATGAACTTGGTTAAGCGGTATATATAAAACCATGGGTTATGGGTCAATACCATTTGCTAGTTTTTATCCATTTTAGTATTTACATGTTTTTACCCATTTTAGTATATACATGTTTTTACCCATTTTAGTATACTTAGTTTAAGTATGTGCTAACCCAATATGTAAACATTAGTTGTTGTACATATATATCTAAATCATAAAATCACTTAAGCTTGTTTTAGTGTTTTATGTGAAAACGTAAGTGTGTTAGAAAACTATTAACTCAAACTATTTACGTATTCTATTTGTTTCGTTAAAATGATTTTACGTTTGATATCGACAAAACATTAGAAGATCGTAAAATATAAATAAACATTTTTACGGCTTATTTGTATTAACAATGACCACTCTCTTCCCTACCAAACTCCTTTAACGAATAAGGATGTCATCCGTGAGTGCCTCTTTAACCCAAGAGCCGCTCCAACCCGTGTCACCCGAAAGGGAAAGGAGGTGAACCGAGATCCATATGGAATGGAGCTCAATGAACTTTAGCCCGAATTTAAGAAATGGGAGGAACTATTTAGAGCCAACGTCATTAGCACCATAGGGAATAGGGATCATATCAATGCTTGCCTTTGTCACATGCTCTACAACTTGTCCACCCGTCAACCATTCAATTTAGCCTACTACATTGCTAGGAGAATGACTGATATTCCAACTCAAGGATCGGTTGCTCTTCCTTACGGGATGTTTCTCACCCGTCTCTATAGAGCCTTTGTACCAATTCCACCAAGCCCAAAAGGGTTGCAGCTTGACTATGAGCTCATCCCTCACATCTTTGTGCCCTTGAGTGACGAGTGAGTGGCTAAGACAAAAGGCAAAAGAGCAAAACCTCCAACTCCATCATCATCATCATCAAATAGCTCCGAGGATGGTCTTCCAAATTCTCGCCTTCCACCTCATGAGTATTATGCGTCTCTTCCCGAGATTGAGAATGAATCAGCGAAGTTCAAGCAAACCAAGGGTATGTTCAAGTGCCTTGGTAGGATGATGAACAAGATTTACAAGAAGTTGAACACGTGAGGGTCCTTTTAAGGAGTGTTTGGAACAAGACATTAACTTTAATGTTTGATACAATTTGGTTAATTTTAATTTGTAGGATGATAATATAACTCAAAACAATGATGTATGCTAACAATTTCATGCAGGGGGATAGCACAAGTGTGTTATCAAAATTTTACCCATTTTCACTTTAATGTGAAAATCGTTAGCCCTTGGTCAAAGTCTATGCTCCACTATGTTTGTGTATGTGTTATTTACTTTTCCTAACTAGAAATAACTAATGTCACATGTTTTGAGCAAAATTTCAGATTTTGAAAAAGTCCCCGACCTTTAAAAACTTGTTCTGTGGTGATTTCTGGTGTCCACGGATCAGACGGCACCAAATATTTGGTACCGTCTGTTGTAAAAATTGGTACCGCCGCATTCTACAGATAGCGGACCAGCGGCACCCCTTTTGGGTTCCTACTGTATTTTTTGGTTTCGTGTATCCTCAGGTAATTTTTGAATTTCGCTTATTTCGACATTCAAAATTATCATACATTGCTTCTAAGTTAATCTTAACTAGTTATTACCCATATTAGAACTAGTATAACACACTTAGGCACATAGGATATCCTTTTCTCACCAAAATTCAAAAATTTCAAAAATCCACCCAAGGAGCCCTTTTGCATAAAGGATTGACTTGGGTGATATGACTAGCATTAAACCCACTTCAAAATCATTAGAAACCTCATTTCTTCTATGGTTTAACATCAAATCAAACACACTTCTTCATAATTCTCCATTCCTATAAATTAAGAGCTTTTACCATGATCATCTTCACACCTTCTCAATTCTCACCATCTACTAGCAAAAGCTTAAGTCAAAATGACAAAAACTTCACCATCAACCAAGCCTTGCAAGAAAACTGCTAGAATTAGCGTAAGACCTTGTTGCTTTTTCAACATAAGTTCTTCTTCCGAGTCATCTCCACTAACCATCTCATCTCCCATAAGGGATGACACAAACCTCACTTTGCTACTCCTACACCACCTCCACAATCACCTATCATCATCACTACTCCACCACCAACAAAGACTCTTAGCTCACCACCACCGGCTCCCATCCAAACATCAAAAACACCATCACCTCCAAAATCTCCAACACTCATCCCATTGGAGTTATTCTTCACACCACCTATATCTCCAAATCCATTTTTGGAAGACTTGGAGGACTTACCTCCTAGGCCCAATCATCCAACACCACTACCATCTTTTGGTACTATTGAGCGAATTGCTCATGAGCCTCCACGACCTTCTTTTGACCCAAACGCCCGGTTAGGGCCAAAACCTCTTCTCTTCCACCTTATCCACAAGGAAATCCATGGTCCTTTGTATGGGGATCAACCACTTCCTACATCAATGTCTCCTAACATAGAGGACATTGAGGAATCCATGTGGGAAGATCATCCCACAAGAGAAGAGATTCAAGCCGAACTCCAACATCTCCACCAATTTTCAAATATGGTGGATTCTCATCTAAGTGATGCTATGAAAATGAAAAGTGCTTTGCTAGCCTCCATAAGCACCACACCAAACACCAACACCAACACCTCCACCATTTCACCACCACAAAATCTGTTAATACAAATAAGCCGTAAAAACGTTTATTTATATTTTACGATCTTCTAATGTTTTGTCGATAACAAACGTAAAATCATTTTAACGAAACAAATAAAATACGTAAATGGTTTGAATTAATAATTTCCTAACACACTTACATTCTCACATAAAACACTGAAACAAGTATAAGTGATTTTATGATTTAGATACATATGTACAACAACTAGTGTTTACATATTGGGTTAGCATATACTTAAACTAAGTATACTAAAATGGGTAAAAACAAGTATATACTAAATAGGTAAAAACTAGCAAATGGTATTGACCCATAACCCATGGTTTTATATATACCACTTAACCAAGTTCATTGTATCCTTGAGATACATTGTATCTAGAAAGAAAACCATGGATCAACCCATAACCCATGACCCATGACCCATAACTAAAAATACCCATGGGCAAAGAGGAGCGTCACACGGATCCCTAGCTTTGTGCTAGCCGGATCCCTTGTGGGAGGGATCCGAGGAACAATAGAAAATTTCCTCTATAAATAGAGAGCCATTTCTTCCTTTCTACACATCACTTTACACACATACTTCCCCAAGTATTATAACCCTCTAACCTCATATCCAAGTGATCTATGTAGTTTGTCTTTTGTTTTTGTGTGATTCTCTAGGTTCCTCTTAAAGGCGAGATCACCACTTCTTGAAGACGAGCAAGCTCAAGTCCATGAGTTGCCATACTTCGTCATCATCAAGATAACTAAGGTTCTCTTGTTGATAGTTCTTTCTTTCTCCATAGATGATGGGTTGAAGGAATTAGTGAAGGATGCCGAAAGTGTAAAGATGAAAGCATTAGTGAAAGGTGCTTATCGTCCGTGTCAAGAGCATTAGTGAAGAATGCTAAAGGTGTCAAGACGAAGGCATTAGTGAAGGGTGCCAAGCGTTATGTCAAAGGAATTAGTGAAGGATGCCTAAGAATCAAATCAAGTGGCATTTGGGAAGAATGCCTAGGTCGTATAATCGATGAGGTGCATCGTTATACATATAAGTATTTGTTTACTTCCAAGGATGGTGATAGCCTTGATGGTGTTGTAACAAGGAGTGGATCTCCTTGATATTAGGTGTTGTGTTGTGAAGGATAGTAGTACCTCCATAGTAATGGAACTAGGTGTTTAGCCTAGTACCTAATAAAGGGTAGGCGACGTTGTGATAGGATTAGTTCTCCTTGGTGTGAAAGAACTCGGTGGTTAGCCTAGCACCGTATAAAGGGTAGGCGACGTTGTGTTAGGTGTGGTTCGCCTTGGTGTGAAGGAACTCGGTATTTAGCTTTGTACCGAAAAGGTTTAGCGCGTTGTGAAGGCTTCTCCGCCATAAGGAGTTGGTGTAGTGTTTACGAACTCTTGAGTAGGTGACTCGAGGAGTGGAGTAGGGCAAGGAAGGTATCCTTGTAGCCGAACCACTATAAATACTTGTGTCGTGGTTATGTGCTTCTTATTCCTTATCTTTCATTACACGTTTATATATCTATCTATCAACGTCCAACATAAACAACCAAATAGATTGACATAAGTCGATCTAAATATTTAAAAGGAAGTTTTAAATTGGTAAAACTATTCAACCCCCCTTCTAGTTTTCCACAATTGGTATCAGAGCTTCGTTACCAAGTTTTTTAAAGTATGTTGTACTTTAAAGACTTGATACGATCCGTATATGTTTGAAAACTCCAAAGAAGGATTTTTTTTAAGGTCATATTTTCTTTTAAATCATTTTGTTGGACATTGATAGATCATTCTAACAATTTTTGTTTTCAAGAAATCTTCATGCTAGAATCTCTCCAAAATCTTCATCTCTATTCAAAGAATAATGAAGTCAACATTCAAGGAAGGATCTAAAAAGTAATCACAACTTACGTACACCAAGTACAAAGGATTACTTTAAAAAACTCATGAAGTATTTTTTGTATTATGCCAAACCAAGAAGCGTAGAGGTATGTCTTACTTTTCATTAGATAGGTTACATGAGTTTAATTTATTTCATAGTTCTCTTTGTTTAATAATTACTAGCATCGTTAGAAGTCTCTTTCGTCACTTTTTCCGTCTTACTCATCATCGGGAATAGTATTCCTTTTGATTCATCAAAACTCGTTATCCAAAAACAATCTTCATCTAATACCTCCAAACTATTTTTAGTAAGCTAGTTTATAAGCCTACTACAAAAATAATGCCAAACAACCCTTTTTCTCGTCCACAGAGTGGATCCCTCTAGTTGTACTAGCCGGATCCCAAATACAAGGGATCCGGGGAACCGTGGAACAGAACTCAGCTATACGCTTTTAAAAATTCACCATGATTTTTCCCTCTACTCACATAACACAAAAATGTCTAAACCACTAATTTCATCCTCATTGGATTCCATACTCTCAATTATTCCTTCCTAGAACACCATTGACCAACCATGCCTAAAGCCACTCAACAAGATCATCATGATACCGTCCATTACCTTACTCATTATTATCGTAATGAGGAATTCTCAAAAACTGACCGCAAGGTCTTCAAAAAGCTCGAAAAACGACTTATCCATGAAGGTTGTGTAATCAAGGAATGTTTCCTTGAGGATACCGACATTCGTCAAGTCTTCTCGGCAATCAATTTTGATTGTCTTCTTGACATTGATGAACAAATCTGTCCGGTCTTCATCTTTGAGTTTTATAGAAGCATTACGATCATTCGAAACGTCAATGATAGCATTTCAATCGCTTTCATCATCAATACACGAAACTTTACTCTTTCTCTCAACACCTTTGCTCAAATTCTTCGCATTCCGTGTGAAGGAATTTATATGTACTCTCAAGATTGGGCAATTAACACTCAAAACCTTGCACTTGATTCTAAACCAATGTACCATACTCCTCTTGACGAACCCGAAACCATCCAAGACACTATTTTCAAAATAAGAGCCGACCAATCCCGTTTCGACCGAAAAAGAAACTCATTCACCGTAATCCTTTTCAAATGGAACTTTTCGAAATCCACCCCATGTATAGAAAATGGGAAGAAATCCTTAGGGAAAACGTCATAAGCCTAGTTAGAAACAAAGTTCATCCAAACGCATGTCTTGTGCAAATGATCTATTGTCTTATCCACCAAAAGCCATTTAATCTCCCCTATTACATGGTAAGGAGAATGGCTGGGGTATTCAAAGCCTCCAACATGGTACTTCCATATGTTATGCTCCTAACACAACTTTGTAAGTATGTTAGTGCATTGCAACCATCCCCTATCAACAATGATCATTTCCTTGCCGATCATGTAATGGTACCTCTTACCAAAATACCCTCTAAACGCTTCAAAGTCAATGGAAAGAAACCTAAAGCTCTCTCGGACTCCTCGTAAGGAGAAGAAGAAAATGAAGAAGAAGAAGATGTCGACCCCATAGCCAACATCAAATTGGAACCCTTTGATTTCTATGATCAACTTCCAACCATTCCAAACGAAACCGTGGAGTTCAAACAATTGAGGGGCATGATTCAAAACCTTGCTTACAACCTCACTAAGCCGTAAAAAAGGAAAAGAAAGGATTGACGAAAGAGACAATAGGAATATGCTTATTTTCTTTTATTTTATGTATGAATGATTACGCTTTTGCACTATTGGTTTGTGGTAATTTGGATATTATTACTTTATCATGTTTTTATAAGTGGTACTTTGTGATGACATGCTTGTTCTTATTGCTTAGCTTAACGATTTATTAGTGTGCAAAATCTGCACATCAATTCTGTGAAGATTCTGATCTGCAGATGCCGGATCCCTAGGATTAGCCTAGACGGATCCCTCCCTTGAGGGAACCGTGGGATCTGTGACATCAGATCAGCAATACAGCATCCCTTACATCAAGATAGCTTTCTAGATAACATCACATCTTGCTAAACACATGATATTAGAACCCAACTAATTCCACTTCAAGGATGAGAAAGGATTAGAGTCACTTATGGCTAACTTGAGATCTTAGTCAGAATGTCTCTTGATTTGTCAACGCATCTAAACTCACCATATTTCCGCTTCAATACTCACAATTTATTTCTCATCTTTCCAAACACTTAAGTGGACATATTGAACAATTTTAGGAAATTGCTTCTAGTCATCTTTATCTCAAAGTGGGTCAAAAATTAGTTTTTCAATTATTGTAATTTTTAAGGATTTTTTAAATTTCACCTCAAGCTAAAATCTGATCTCTAGGATCATTTATTATGACTTGACATCACTAAAACCCTTAGTGATATCCTTGAACATCTATTGGTAGTCATCTAGTCCCATCTTCCTTCCATAAAAAGCAATCATTTGCTACAACACTCATTACTCTTGATCATTCAAGTGTACCCTCATCCTAGGAACTTAGGAGGACTGAAACACTCAAAATAATATAGGATCTAGCTTTTAGAAACTTGATTTCTAACCTGTCATAACTGCTGAGAGCCGGATCCCTAGGATTAGCTTAGACGGATCCCTCAAGTGAGGAAACCGTGGGATCCGGGTGACAGATTATGTCAAACCTTGCTAAAACAATCATTTTAACTCATCTTCCTAACTCAAACACTCCATCTCATCTTAAATGAGTTCCTAGATTAGTGAAACTCTGAACTTTAACCTTGTGCATGTTAATCATCACATTTCTAAGAATCTTAGTGGCTTAAGTCTTAAATGCACTTGCCAAGTTCTTCCCTTTATAAGCCATATTGCTAAGAACACTTTAGTCATCAAGCACAAACACAATTATCAGCAATTACAACCATCTTCCTTAGTCATTTCATCATGAGAAAGGCTCCTAGTGCTAACTCATCCACTCAAGAACCACCCAAGAAACTTGCTAGGATCATACACGAAGTTTCCTCAACCGAATCATCTCCGGTTAAGTCCACTAATGGTAGGATTTCTCCTACACCAAGGAAACCAATCAAACTAATCCCCAAGAAGAGTGTTCCCACTAGGATTTCACCACCAAACTCTACTAAACCAAACATACCTTCCACAACTCAACCAACATCATTAGTGCCTAGAGCCACCTCACAATTATCTCCACATTCCAACAATGTAGAAGACTTACCTCCTTGGCCATCTCATCTTCCACCACTACCAACAAATTCAATTGAAATGATTGAGCAACAAAATCAAAGTTTTGAACCAACACTTGCTCCAATATCAAACTCTCTCATTCCCCCTAATAGTCCATTTTGGATTATAAGGAGACATCAAAGTCAACCACCCAACCACATGGAAGTTGATGTTTTTTTACCTTCACCCTCAAACATTATAGAGCCATCACTTAATGAGCCCCCACCAATTCCTTCTTCATTTGAAGATCCTCAACCCACTTCACTTGAGCCTCCACTTCAAGAAGTTCAAAACCATGACAAGGATTGCTATCATTGTCAACATGTTGAATGGTTGATACATGAACTACGTGAAGAGCAACGTTTCATGTTTTATCACCTCCTCGAACGTTTTGAAGAGGTCAACAAGCCTAAACAACAATGAGCATCATAGTCACAAGCTCAACCTTAGAACGTTTAGGAACCCTATCTCATCCTTGATCATCATTAAGCTTTTAGTTGAATCTTGAGTTTGGGTAACTCATTAGCATTAGTAGTAATAGTATGGCTAAGTTCATTTTCTTAGTTTTAGAGATTTGGTTGATTATCTCCTGTTTTATTGAATGAATATTTATATGCCATGATTATTTTGTGTGTTGTGCTTGTTACATTGTACACATATCTCACTTCCTCATTAGCATTGATTGAGACATCCTCATTGCTGAAGAAACTGTCAACAGACAGCCGGATCCCTCCAAAATTCCTAGAGGGATCCCTCCAAGAAGGGAACCGTGGGATCCGTGGTACAGAAGCACATATTTCTACTAACTTGAGTTTTATTTGCAGGAAATTATGCACTATACTCTTGTTGTTCTAACCTTTACTTTGTAGATTTTCAAAATACACATGAAGATTTTGACACCATAAAGCTAGGGGAGCTTTGTGTCAAACGATATTGCAAAAACATTTGCAACTTAATCCGATTTTGGATTATACTTCATAACACCCCATTGCAACTTTGCAATCTTCAAGGGGGAGCACGTTTTTAGTCACTTAGACGAACCATTTGCCAACATATTTGTAAACACATTAGTTTATTTTACGTCATGTCCTTGACGCCCTCTCAAAAGGATGGACTCGTCAAGGGGGAGTTAAGACGAGTACCATTCCCATCACTTGCTCTCTTTACGTTTTCTTTTATATATTTTCTTATAAAAATTGTGTTAGTTTCTTTTAACACTTTTTGTTTCGACAAAAAGGGGGAGAAGAAAGTAAAAACTACTAATTCAAATTTGCTATGAATTTTAGTTTTTCTTAAAATAATTTTATGTTTTGTCATCAACAAAAAGGGGGAGATTGTTAATACAAATAAGCCGTAAAAACGTTTATTTATATTTTACGATCTTCTAATGTTTTGTTGATAACAAACGTAAAATCATTTTAACGAAACAAATAAAATACGTAAATGGTTTGAACTAATAGTTTCCTAACACACTTACGTTCTCACATAAAACACTGAAACAAGTATAAGTGATTTTATGATTTAGATACATATGTACAACAACTAGTGTTTACATATTGGGTTAGCATATACTTAAACTAAGTATACTAAAATGGGTAAAAACAAGTATATACTAAATAGGTAAAAACTAGCAAATGGTATTGACCCATAACCCATGGTTTTATATATACCACTTAACCAAGTTCATTGTATCCTTGAGATACATTGTATCTAGAAAGAAAACCATGGATCAACCCATGACCCATAACCAAAAATACCCATGGGCAAAGAGGAGCGTCCCACGGATCCCTAGCTTTGTGCTAGCCGGATCCCATGTGGGAGGGATCCGCCGGATCCGGGGAACAGTAGAAAATTTCCTCTATAAATAGAGAGCCATTTCTTCCTTTCTACTCATCACTTTACGCACATACTTTCCCAAGTATTATAACCCTCTAACCTTAGATCCAAGTGATCTATGTAGTTTGTCTTTTGTTTTTATGTGATTCTCTAGGTTCCTCTTAAAGGCGAGATCACCACTTCTTGAAGACGAGCAAGCTCAAGTCCATGAGTTTCCATGCTTCGTCATCATCAAGGCAACTAAGGTTCTCTTGTTGATAGTTTTTTCTTTCTCCATAGATGTTGGGTTGAAGGCATTAGTGAAGGATGCCGAAAGTGTCAAGATGAAAGCATTAGTGAAAGGTGCTTATCGTCCGTGTCAAGAGCATTAGTGAAGAATGCTAAAGGTGTCAAGACGAAGGCATTAGTGAAGGGTGCCAAGCGTTGTGTCAAAGGTATTAGTGAAGGATGCCTAAGAATCAAATCAAGTGGCATTTGGGAAGAATGCCTAGGTCGTATAATCGATGAGGTGCATCGTTATACATATAAGTATTTGTTTACTTCCAAGGATGGTGATATCCTTGATAGTGTTGTAACAAAGAGTGGATCTCCTTGATATTAGGTGTTGTGTTGTGAAGGGCAGTAGTTCCTCCATAGTAATGGAACTAGGTGCTTAGCCTAGTACCTAATAAAGGGTAGGCGACGTTGTGATAGGATTAGTTCTCCTTGGTGTGAAAGAACTCGGTGGTTAGCCTAGCACCGTATAAAGGGTAGGCGACGTTGTGTTAGGTGTGGTTCGCCTTGGTGTGAAGGAACTCGGTATTTAGCTTTGTACCGAAAAAAGCTTAAGCGACGTTGTGAAGGATTCTCCGCCATAAGGAGTTGGTGTAGTGTTTACAAACTCTCGAGTAGGTGACTCGGGGAGTGGAGTAGGGCAAGGAAGGTGTCCTTGTAGCTGAACCACTATAAATACTTGTGTCGTGGTGATGTGCTTCTTGCTCCTTATATTTCATTACACGTTTATATATCTATCTATCAACGTCCAACATAAACAAACAAATAGATTGACATAAGTCGATCTAAATATTTAAAAGGAAGTTTTAAATTGGTAAAACTATTCAACCCCCCCCCCTTCAAGTTTTCCACAAAATCATTAACCATACTACCCTCCTAGGCATGGTTCCTCCAATTGTGAGCAAACCGCCCAAATAACTGAAAGGACCCGGGTGATGGTCCATGAGTTCCAAGAAGAAATGAGGTTCATCCTCAATCACATCCTAGAGCGCTTAAATGCTCTTTCTCATCCACCACCTCAATAGGATGGTCCTAGATTATTTCTTTTAAGTTTTTTTTATTTTCTAGGATTTTTCCTTGTATTCTTATCTTCTAGGATAATTTCTTTTTTAGGATTTTTCCTATTGTACTAAACACTTCATTGTGTTCCCTTTACATTATTCTTAAATCATGAAAAAATTTAACAAATGAATAATGTTTCTTATATATTGTTGTTGCTTGTTACATGGTGTTTGGAAATGCTTGTGATGATACTTATAACTAACAACTTTTTTGTAGCTTTTTCACAATCCATGTATCTTTTTCTAGGCACCCAATTTAGGGGGAGCATTGGTCAAGGGGGAGATAATGGCTCGGGCTCATTGCACATTGCGCCTAGCATCTTCTTTTTGTTGAGACAAAAAGGGGGAGAAATATATAGAACTTGATTATATTTGACTTTTCAAAAGTTAACTGATCTATGACTTTCTCAAAAGTCAACATCATGCTTCATTGGTTATATTTGACTTTTTGAAAAGTCAACTGCACACTTTGACTTTCTGAAAAAGTCAACATTATGCTTCAACTAGTGAAGACTTTGACTTTCTGAAAAGTCAACATCATGTCTAAATTAGACATACTTACATTATCATTTTTATCTTTCAAGTTCTAGAACTAATATTTTTATAGATCTTGTGCAATCTTTACATCTTTTATAAAAATAAAATTTATGTTTTGTCCTCAACGAAAAGGGGGAGATTGATAATACAAATATCGTCATTAAACGTTATTTATATTTTTGATCTTTATCCAAGTTTTGTTAACGATAAAAGTAAGTTTAATTTTTATAAAGCTTAAAGCTTGTCAAGTTTAATAGATATTAAAACAAGCTTTTTCAAATAATATCTTCATCATTCAAGCATTTACGTTGTGATTAATCATATCTTGATATGACTCTAAACCATAATGTATGATAGTAGTTTTTAGAATGTTTTGGTTTCTTAAAAACTAAACATTACATATGTACTTACATATTTCTAAAAATAGAAAAACAAACACATGACATCATGTGATGCATCATTGAAATCCTTAGAAGATTTCACTAGATACTTTGTGTAGATTTAGGCTCTACATATCTTACACAATCTTGCATAGATATGGTTGACTTTGGCAAGATTTTGAGATCTTGCTGTCAGACCTCGGCGGCACCAAATATTAACACGGGCGGAACCCTTTCAAGCTTTCTGTGGTTCGTGGTGCTTGCTGATGTTCTTGGCTATAAATAGCAAAGCCAAACCAAGTAGTTTTTTCATCCCTTTCTATCATGCTCTTATACATTCCTTCTCTCTAACCTTTCTAACTCAGCTTCATATCATATTAGTGATCTCTTTTGTAGCAAAGAAGATCAAGTCACATTCAAGCTTCAACGAGAAGTTGGAAGTCTTATTTTTTTGTTGTAGTATGATCTCGTGTTGATTCATACTTCATTGTTGTACCAAACCATCATAATATTGTGAGTGTGAGTGGTTAGTATTTTAGTCCTTAAAATACATTGTGTGTGGGAGTGGTTGTACCCTTGAAAAGAACTCGACATTTAGCTTAGTGTCGGAAATAGTGTGTAAGCGAAGTGTAAAGTTTTCTCCGCCTGTGAAAGGAGCTTGTTGACTAGTGAAGTTAAACTCTCGAGTTTGAGACTCGGGGAGTGGAGTAGGGCAAGGAAAAAGAGTCCTTGTAGACCGAACCACTATAAACGACTTGTTGTGGTTTGATTGTTTCTTTCCTTATCTACTCTTTATATATTGTTTACATATTTCACTAACATATCTAAGATCAATATCAATTGATCTTTTAATAAGTTTCAAAACAAAGTTTTTAATCGGTAAACTATTCAACCCCCTTCTAGTTTTCCACATAGTTGTTGGAGGTTGAGTGTGAAGTTGGTTAAGATAGTTGGCACAAAGAAATATTCCAAAAATATCCTAAAGTGATGAGAGGGAAATATTTGAAAATTCAAATTCAAATGTTAATGGTGATGAGACATAAAGGTGCCTATATTGGATGAAGGACACAAGAAGGATTAAAATATAATTGTTCAAATGTGGGAGTTATATGTTGAGAGAGGACGGAGTGTGTAAGAAGCAAAAGTTATGTCAAAGTGAGTTTGCAATGGTTGGCAATCTAAAGCTTGGAGAATAAGCGTGGTGTTGAGTTGTCACAAGTTGGCATTTGCTTAGAATATGCTAAACTTATGAAGAAAAGGATGTTGTGAGAAGGAGAATTTGAGATTTAAATTTCAAATTGGTTGTATGTGAGTTGGCAAGGTGACTGAGTTATATAGAGAATGAGTGATGTGACACATAGGAGCCTATGTTCAAAATCAGGGACAAGCTTGATTAAACAATCATTGTTTAAATGTGTATGTTTAGGGTTGAGTGTAAGAGAAGTAAGTGTGTAAGAAGTGTGAGTTGGCACATTTAAATTCAAGCTTGAGAAGATGTTATGTGGTGAAGGTTTAAGGTTTAATAGGTGAGGAGGAAGAAGAGTGAATAGTAATGTATAGAATGTGTGATATGGACTAGTTGTTTAAAATGTTTGCGACGAACAAATGATTATGAGAATGTGTGATGGAATGTGGGGAATAACTGAGATTATGTTTAGAATGTGGGAGATAAGAATATTGAATGTGGGAGTGTGTAAAAAGGTTTTGTTTGTTGGGAAGTGAAAGTATACAAAGGATAAGTGAACTTCCAAATACTCGAACTCAATTATTCACATAACATAATCCATTATTAAGCAACACTTCACATATTCAATAATCACCTCGATGCAAATAAGATAAGTGCTTTCCACCACAAGTAAAGCACTTCCCATAAAGAGAAAGGATGCATTTATGCAAAGGAACTTTGACTTAGTTTAACCAATAATGGATTAAACCCGTAACATGAATAGAGAAGACGTATGCACGGATTATGGTCATATGAATACTTTCGTTTGATGTTATATTGAAAGTATGAATGTCCTAGGTTTGGCAAAATAGTTATCGCCTTGGCTAGTGGCATTTAGTAAAGTAGTTTTGATTTGGCGTTTTACAAAAGCGGGAGGGCTTGTTTTGAGATTTCGCTAAGTCAAAACCTTATTGCGAGTTTACCTAATAACTCAATTATTATATTCATACCTATATTGAAAGTTCAAATTTTTTGGGTAATAGGAAAGCCTACATTCTAAAACCGAGTCGGTTCCAAACAGAACCTGGCTCGCCAGAACCTGTTTTGGTTTGGCATGGTTTTTGGCTATTGTTTGTGATTTTATGTGTTCTGATAATTTATTTTTAATCATTAAAACATTAAGGAGACTTAGTCTCACCAACACATTCTTATCACTTAATAATTGTTAAAAGGGTATAGCTGTAAGTTTGGAAAACAACATGATGTGCATTAAAGATTGATCTGCAAAAAGCTTATGGCATTGTTAATTGGAGATTTTTGGAAGAGACTTTGACATGATTTGGGTTTCCTGAGATAATGATTCAATGGATTATGTTGTATTTTACTACTCCTAGCTTTACAATCTGTGTACATGGAAATAGAATAGGGTTCTTTAAAGGAGGAAGAGGGCTTATACATGGTGATCCTATGTACCCATACCCTTTCACAATGGTGATGGAGGTCTTTAATCTTATTTTGAAGCAGAAGATAAGGGATGATGGGAGGTTTAAGTATCACGTGGGATGTAATGATATGAAATTAACTCACTTATCACTTGCTGGTGTTGTGTAATTGGGATATTAACTCTATTAAATCATCAAGAGTGCTATGGAGGAGTTCATCATGTTCGGTCTTGTCCCAGTCTTAATAAGAGTACTATTTTATGTAAAAATGTTAAACCTAGTGTAAAGAAATAGATCATTCAGATTGTGCCTTCTAAAGAAGGCAAATTGCTAGTGAGGTATTTGGGGGTCCCATTGGTCACCAGGAAGATTAAAGTGACAAATTGTAAGTGTCTTGTTGATAAAGTTAGACATATGATTAATGACTGGAAGAATAGGTTTCTTTCTTATGCGGGAAGGCTTCAGTCAATTGTCTCTGTCTTATCTGTTTTGCAAATATACCGAGCTAATGTATTTCTTCTCCCTAAAAGTATAATTAATGATTTTGAAAAGATAATGAAAAGTTCATGGAATGGTGGTGAAAACAAAAGGTAAAGCCAATATTTCATGGAAAAAATATTGTGTCTGCCTTTAAGGTTAAAGCAAGTTAGGGATTGGAATGAAGTGTTACTCAAGCATATATGGAATTTGGCTTAAGACAAAGATTATATTTGGTCTATTTAGGTTAATAATGTTAGATTAAAAGGCAGGAATATTTGGAATGTTGTTATTGAAAAAAAAGCCAGTTGGGGTTGAATAGTTTGTTGGAATTAAGAGTAGGCCTTACATTAAGTATTGTATTGGAAATGGTAAGGAGATTATGGTTTGGCATGATATTTGGATTGGTGAGGAACCTCTCCCAAAATTTATTTACTATAGGAATGTATATGAAGGTAGGTTTGTGGAGTTTGATAAACTCATTGAGATCGTTTTGAGCCTTAGGGTTTAACAATAACATAGACAATATGCGACATAATAAGAACTTCATATGTTATAATGAACAAGGTTTTTCTTAATAACACCCGAGCCTCAAATATTATTTGATCGAATAATACTGGTTACACTAAACTTGTGTGGATCAAAGATCCTTGAGGCTAAACTAAACAAACACTAACCTAGGCGTTTATAGGGACACGCCTACACACACACCCCTTTACTAGACGTCTACATTGAAAGACATTGTATATAAAACCTACACCCCATGTCCTCTTTATATACTAGAGGATTAGGGTTTACAAGATACTACGAAGGACTAATAAGTAAATCTTCTTTTGCAAGCAAGTCCTTCAATCTTTTTGTAGATTTCTTCTCTTTCTCTTTAAGCCCTTGATGTTTCATTCTTCTATTTACTTTGTCTCATCAAATCCAAGGAACCTAAAACCCAACAATCTTCCCCTATTTGATGATGACAAAACAAACAAAGTCGTGTACGAACTTCCCTAGACGAAGTAGCAGAAGTTGAGATGTAAACATCTCCGTGAATGAAACAAATCTTGTCTTCCTTTGTCTTCCCCTTAATCCATGCTACGCCACTCCAATATTTCTTCCCCTTTTTGTTATCAACAAATAGAGAATGTAAGCAGTAAAAACTTCCCCTTGAGTGGTGCATGAAAATGATTCTTCAAATCAGTAAGCTCTATGTAATGATCACTTGTGAAGAAAACCAAGTATAACAAATTTGATGAAGAAGTAAAATAACCCAAACTTGTGTCTTATGTCTTGTACTATCCACGTGACTCCAAACTTATACTAACACCATATAAGTAGACCGCAATCTCTTGACAAAATCCTCATCTTCAATGAGACACTGAGCACTACAATGTAACTCCTTTAAGTGATAGTTAACTAGGTCTTCATCCATCCACCCCTTGACCTATGAAAACTAGATTTTGCAAGTCTTTGTCAACATCCTTTAAGCATGAACAAGTTATCTCCAAAGTGTAACACCCACTTTAAGATATGATAAGAGCACAAATCTGTGAAACTCAACTACAACATCAAATAAATGATATTTAACCTTCTTCGTAATCAATTCTTCAAATAATTCAAAAACGAGCTTTTTAAAACCTTTAAGAACAAATACCAATCTTCTTGTGTGTGAGAACCAAAATCCCATGTGTGTGTCACCAAAAATCTCAGTACCAAAAAACATGCATTCCCTCAATTCCAAAACCTCATCAAGCAAAAATGAATAACGCAAGAAATACCAGAGGGAATTGAGATAACACTAGCAGGTTTTCGAGAAAACACTAGGAGTGGTTTCAAGAAAACACTAGAAGTGGTTTCAGAAAAACACTAGAAGTGGTTTCGAGAAAAACACTAGAAGTGGTTTCGAGAATACACTATCAGTAGTTTCGAGAAAAACACTAGGAAAGCTGCTTCTAACCATGAATCATAAACACCACACAATGTATAAACAACCTCCATCAAGAATTAGAACAAGTAACACAAATTCAAGAAGTTGAATATCCAAAAACCTAAAATTCAAATTTGAAAACCCTTCAGACAGCAGACTTGACATAGTATAACTTTTTCCTGAAAGCTCCAATTGACAATCCCTCTGGTGAAAAGTTAGATAAATATATAGAGAACGTCCACCAGAAATTTCGTTATGATCCAACGGTTCACGAAAAAGTTATCGCGTTTTTAAAACTGTGCTTTCAGCAGTACTTTAAGGTTCTGCAGTACTTTCAGCAGTAGACTTTGACACCTAATAACTTTTTATAGGAAGCTCAGATCGAAAATCCCTTCAGTGAGATTAAAGATAGATATACCAAGAAGCTCCAGTTCGAATATTAGCCCGATCCAACGGTTCATTAAAAAGTTATACCCACTTGAAAACTGTGCTGCAGAAGCATTACGAAAATTATTGAAACTCGAATTTCTTCTTCCTTTTTCGCCAAGAAACCTTGTGAATCCCTAGGTAATGAGCTCCCCAAGCTCTGATACCAATTTTGGAGTTTGATAAGACTCAAATGCAAAACTTACAAAGATGCATGAATTGGGTAAGTCGAAATGGCCCGATGATTGGTTGGATAAATTTTCAATTCTGAATATAACTAACAATATGCATTTTAGCATGGATAATGTAGGGAATTATGTAAACCAGACTTAGTACTAGTAGTATAACAGTTAAGTCTGGTAGGCTTAGTTTTAGTAGTTGAGTCTGCCAGTACTAAGTTAAGTCTGGCAGACCTAAGTTAAGTCTGTTTAGTATTCATAGTTAAGTCTGTTTATGTTAAAATAGAATAGTTTGTTAGAAATATATTAGGGAAGGATATGTACGCGTAGAGATATCTTAGGAAGAGATATGTATATCCTTCTACACGTTTTATATACTAGGGTTTCCTAAGTGTATAAAGGAACCCTAAGGCATAGTGTATTGTACGCTTAGAACTTACAAAAGTTATTAGAAAGATTAATAGAAAGAGTTTTATTAGTAAAATATCATTTGTGTTCTTCTTGCTTTTTGTTAAGATTCCGCATTAACAATCAAGCACTCATTGTTAAAGAGTTCTTCATATAACTAGTTTGGATTTATTCAAGATAGTTACTGTCTTACACAGGCTACTAAGATCCATACTTTGGACCTACAAGTGGTATCAAAGCCTGTAGAAGGACTCTAAATTAGAAGAAACACAAACAACAAAACACTCATTTCACTCTAATACCCTAAAAGATGTCTCAGCCTGGTGATAATTTCTCAAATCATCTTAGTGATGAAGAGGCCTCAGACCAAGAAGATGAAGCATCAGAAGCAGGATCAAAGAAACAACAACAACAACAACAAATAATCCCTGCTACAACCACCATTTCCAATATCAAACTTCCAATTCTGAAAAAGGAAGAGTATGATATCTGGGCAATGGAAATGGAAAACTACCTGGAGTATGTTGACAATGAAGTCTGGAAGGTGATCCAGAATGGAAATTCAAAGAAGAGAATTTCCAAAGGGAAAGATGGTGTTATTCGAATTCTCCCACCAGTCTCTGCTGCAGAGATTCATGTTGTGGAGAAGGAAAGGAAAGCTAGAACCCTCTTGTTGATGGCCATTCCAAAGGAACATCTCAGATGGTTCCAGAGTATGGATGATGCTAAGGATATTTGGGAAGCCATCAGAACAAGATTTGGAGGGAATGCTAACTCCAAAAAGATGCAGAAGGCTATTTATAAACAACAGTTTGAGGCTTTTACTGTGACCAGTTCTGAAGGGTTGGAGAAAGGTTATGACAGATTCCAACAACTCCTGTCATAGTTGGAAGCGCATAGTGCTAAAGTACCCAATGAGGATGCAAACCAGAAGTTTCTCAGATCGTTGCCCAGAGAATAGTCTCATCTGGCAATGATTATGAGAACTAAAGAAGATATTGACACTCTGTCAATTGATGCCTTGTACAATAGCCTTAGGGTTTATGAACAAGACATAAAATGAAGTTCAAAGGCATCATCAAGTGCCAAAAATGTTGCTTTTGTCTCCCAAGGCAAGAGTAGTACAAACAAAGTTAAATATGGTGGTTTTAGTTCTGATAGTTACACCACTTCATCATCTAGTGTGAAGGAAAGAGATGGTCCTACTGGTTTTGCTGATGAGGTCATCTACTCACTGTTTGCTAGGCAATCTGGAGACATCCTTAATGAGGATTTGGATCAGATTGAATATGAGGAAATGGAAGCGATGGATATAAACTCGCAGTGTGCCATGATTGCTTTAAGGATGAAGAAGTTATACAAAAGGACTAGTAGACAAGTTCGTTTTAATGGAAAGGCACCATTTGGGTTTGATAAGAGGCAGATTAAGTGCTACAGGTGTCAAAACACATGTCACTTTGCTAGGAGTGCACAACAAAGGTGGCCAACGATGAAAAGAAGAGGGATTCCTTCTATCCTAGGCATGCTGAGAAGGAAGATAAGAGTCAGATGGGGTTGCTGACTTTGGAAGCTGGTGTAATTAACTGGGGAGAGCACACTGATGAGGGTACTAAAATCAATCATGCTCTCATGGCCATAAGCTCCAGTAATGAGGTATCCTTGTGTTCAAAAACTTGCACTGACTCATATAATAAACTGAAAATATTGTGTAATGAACAAATGAGTCAGTTAGGTGATCAAGAAGTTAAACTTATATGAAAATGCTGTTAAGAAATTAGAGGCCCAAATTGTCACTTTACAAAAGCAGAACACATCTTTAAATGAAAAACTTACATTCCAAGGTAATGAAATATTTGAAAAAGATGAAAAGCTTAAAAAATATAGAAGAATTGGAATGAAAGCAGTTAAAGATAAGGAAGAATTGCAAAAGATAGTTGACCAATGGCAAAACAATGCTAGGAACCTATGGAGGTTAACTGATTTAGCAATGAGCTCAACAAGTAAAATTGGTTTAGGGTTTGAAATAAAATCAGATAAAGAGGTTTTAGGATATGAGGAAGAAATGAAAGAAACTGTGTTTGTTAGTTCAAAAAAAGATTATGAAAGTAAACCTGTATATCATAGATTTACTAAAACTAACAACTACAAAGGTGTTCCTCATCCCTTTAATGGTGATTATACTCCTAAACCTGATAAAGAATATGATGAGTCTTTATTTGATTACAGCAAATGGAAAAACCCTGAAACACTTAATTCAGAAGACTATTTCATTGAATTTTCTACTTGTCAATCTAATGATAGTGAAGGATCAATTGGGAATGTCTTAGAGTGTTCTTTTGAGCTTAAATCAAAACCTATAAAGATATCTAAACCTTTTTCAGTCAATAAGCCTATTGAGTCTAAACCAATACAAGCAGAACCTGTCACTTTTAAACCTTTTGTGTCAAAACCAAAGACTACTGAACCTAGTTATGTCCAACATGTAAAAACGCCTAGGCAACAGTTTAATAATCAAGAGACACCTAAAATAGACAAGAGGGACTAGAATGGTATGATGAAGCAAGAGCTTGGAGATGGTTACTCTTTCCCTAAGAAGAGTTGTTTTGTGTGTGGAAGCCTAAGTCACTTAAGAAGAGATTATGATTATTATGAGAATAAAATGGCTAAAGAGGCTAAGCTTAAAAAGAAAATGGCTGTAAACACTAGTAATAGAATAGTAAGACCAGTATGGAACAATGTAAACAGGATTAATCATGCGAATCAATTTGTTTCTAGACCAGTACCAGTTAATACTGGTAATACACATGGTAATTCTGTTAGACCAAATGTGAGTATTGGTATGCCAGTTAAACCTGTTAGGCAAAATATTAGTTCTGTTCTGCCAAAAGATAATACTGGTAATGTAAATGTTAATACTGTTAGAAGTAAACAACTAGTACTAGGGCTGAGCAAATCCACCCGAAAACCGACCAGAATCGATAAACCGACCGAAACCGGACCGAACCGAATCGAACCGACTTTTTTCGGTTCGGTTTCGGTTTTGTATATTTATTTCGGTTTTTGTCGGTTTCGGTTCAGTTTCGGGTCGATTCGGTTTTTGTCGGTTTTTCAGCTCGAAACCCGAAAACCGACCCGGACCGAGTTATTCGGTTCGGTTTCAATTTTGATATATACTTTTTGGTTCGGTTCTTGGTTTGAGTTTTTTCCTGGTCGGGTTTGACCCAATGCTCACCCCTAGCCAGTACCCACAAGTACCTCATCCCAGGTGAATGTTTTTAACCATAAAAGAAATTTTGCTAAATTACATTCACCTATTAGAAGACCCTTTGTCAAAAATGCAGCAATAATTTTTAAATCTGGTGCTGCAAATGGTTATGGGGGATCTGCTGTTAACGCCTCAGCAGGTTATAACTGGAGTATTAGACCAAACTCCAAGTATAATAGTGGACCAGTTTCTGTTAATAATGTCAAATCTACAGGTCCACAAGGCAGACCCAAGCCTGTACAGGCCTGGGTCCCTAAGAGAAACTAATTTCTCTTTTCTATGTAGGAACATCCTTACATGAACATGGGAGATAGAGGTATTTTTGACAGTGGATGTTCTAGGCACATGACTGGTAACAAGGACTACTTGGATGACTTTGAAGATATCAAGGGTGGTTCTGTTACTTTTGGAGGTAGCAAAGGTTACATCACAGAGAAAGGTAGAATAAAGGTTGGTAATTTAGAATTTGATAGTGTGTCATTTGTAAAAGAACTAGGCCACTTTAACCTTTTCTCTATATCACAAATCTGTGATAAGCAACATAAGGTTTTTTTCATTTTACGATATCCTAGATGGGCTTAAACGATATCACTGAGTCCCTAAGGTTCTTTTTACTGATCTCGTAGGCAATATGGATCGATAAAAAGAAAATAAAAATGTAGTTTTTTTATTGGAAGAGTTTGGAAGGACTTTAGATGGGAGCAGGACAAAGTGAAATGGGCCGTGGTTGTGTGGTTCTCAGAATGTATCCCAAAACATTCATTTATGTCTTGGGTTGTTACGAATGGTAGATTGAATACTCAAGACAGAGTTATAAAATGGCAGTCTGGAAAACAAATGCATTCTGCTTTATGTGGCCAAGGTATGGATTCACATGAATATTTATTTTTATAATTACCAGTACTCTAGTCAAGTATTGAATACTATTAAGAATGATGCAAAGATTTCTTTGAGGAGCACTGCTTGGAAGGACGTGATGGAATGGATGATTAAGCAGCATAATATTAGTAATAATTGGGTCATTATAAGAAAGCTAATATTTAATGTTGCAATATATATTGTATATGGGCTGAAATAAATAACAAATTATTCGAAATTGAAAAACAGAGCTAGGATGTTGTGGCAATTGATATTATCAATAATGTTAGAATGAAATTATTTGGGTTAAAGGTTAAAAAGTCAAGAGCTGATAAAGAAGTGGCTGCTAGGTGGAATGGGATATGATCACTTAATATTGACATTTGTTATTGTAATGTGTCATGTTGATATGTAGCATATGGGTTTTAGCTGGGCAGTTAAAGTAGTTGCTTTTGTTATTGATTCATTATTATTTAGGGTGTTTGGCAGTATGTTTGGTTTTCTTATCAGATGGCTTTGTACCTTGAGTGTGAAAGTTTGAGCCATATTATTCATTTTCTCTTCCAAGGGGGTTTAGATGAGATATCTTAGCTAAGTTATTGGATTTGGTTTGGCTTACTAAGCTCATAATGAAAGTTTCTTGATTATGGTTTGAGTTGTTGACCAAATGATTTGTCCCATTCCAGTGTGATCTATCCAATTTAACAGTATTGAGGAATGCTCAGATGGCCAGTACATTGTATCTGAAAAGTGAGATTTTTTTATTGTAATATGTTTGTTGAATGGGTCTGAAGTGATATCTCAGCAAGGGTTATGGTCTTATGATTCTCAGTTAGTAAGTTACATAAGGTAGTTTCCCGAGGTTGATGATTGTATTCATGTTGACATGGTACAGACAGTGCTATGTGGCATGCATTCTACTTGCTCTTTTGTTGATTGTGGTTTACTACATATAATTGGATATGGATGTGGTGTTAGGGGTTTTTAGATGGCTTTGTATCTTGTAGTCGATAATCTGATTTATGAATGACCTCCATGCAAGGTTTAAATGGGTCTGGTTAGAGGCAATTTGGCCTGTTTTTGGAAATTATGTTCTTTTTTTAGATGTGTAAGCTGCATAAAGTAATTTTCTTGAAAATTGTGGTTATAGCATGTGCGTCTAATGATAGGATGGTATGGTTAATTGTTGTTGTGTCGATTCAAGCTTGGTCTCTATTAGTTGATATGTAATCAAGGTTGTTTGGTAACTGGAATGTTATATGGATTTGATACTTAGCAATTGTAGCCTAGTTCTGGTGATGGATTGTGTATTGATAATGGCGATAGACATAGAATAATGCCTTAGTGGTTAAAAGCAGCCATGCACTGTTTAGAGAAAGCTGAAAGACGTGCCTTCTTCATAGGGTTTGGTTTGTCTTTTTGCTGCTTAAGCAATGTAGTTATGTGTTTCTTTTGTTTCCTATTTAGTTGTGCACATGCTACTTTGTATCATCCTATCAAGTGGTCTTTATCGACTATCATGTATGGAGGACTGCTTGATTCTATGCACCACTTACCAGTGTTTTGGATTGCAATGGTCCTACTCCTGTGGCTTGATGAAAGTTACATTGGTGTGGATATTCAATTGTGTGTTGTACTCTTTTTTTCTTATCCAAGTTTTTTTCCATTGAGTTTTTCTTGGAAAGGTTTTTAATAAGGCAGTCCAATTAGATAGTCTTCTGCACCATTGTTCAATCAATGAGTTTCTACTAGATATTGCTTGGGATAGTCATAGCTGTGTTGGTCGGTTTATCTAGTTGCTAGTTTGAAGATTTGTGGTTTATTTGTATCTGGTTTTCTTTGAAGAATAGTGACATTTTTGTCCTGTATGATGTAGTATGGAAGATTGGATATGTCCAATGCTTCTTGATTGTATTTGCTAAGTTTCTTTTAATGAATAATATATTTCCATTTTCCCAAAAAAAACCTAAAGATTCGACCCTTTCACCTCAAATCTACAAAACTTGTACTCCAAGCAATCACTTTCCCTAAATCCTCAAAAAACAGCTAAACCTTGCTTGCCTTCCAAGTTATCACCAAGACTTGATCTTCAAGAAACATGCGAGAACCTTCAAACCCGATTTATCAAGCCTCTCAAAACCAAAAAACCTTTGAAGCTTCATAACCTTCAAGATTGATTATCACTAGGGAACTCTACATCGTTAACCTTTTGAAGCTTTTATACCTTTTTGTCGATAGTCTTTGTAAGCGAAATCTTGATCTCCAAGTAAAACCTTGGATTTGATTTTCTTTCACCTAAAAAACCCTTGAAAATACTAAAACTTGCACCTCAAGTTTTCCTTTGATCTACCTATTACATCAACACAACGAGAGCTAAACAATAACAGAAAAACAACATGGAAACCAAATTTACCCAACCAACATTGACATGCTATATCTCCCTATTAAAAGTTCCAATGCAAGATCACTCCGGTGAGATCGTAGATTTATGCGTCTTAAACCTTCAATTATAATTTCAAACAAATCCAACGGTTATCGAACCCACAATGTCAATTCTCCTACCGCTATGCAGGAACAAAAGAACTAAATAAGGTTTATTCTTTCCTCTAGTTTTGGCTTTCTCAGCGTTGTGTGATTCTTTCTTCTCGAACAAGACTCTGATACCAGTTTTTGGATAAAAGTTTCAATAAACCAGATAGCTTAGCACAAAATTTATTAAGGAGTTCACAAGAAAAGTTGACACTTCAAGATCACTAGATAATCGACAAAAGAAAGAATAACACGCACACAATATATACCCTCGTACCCCTTTTATTAATAACCAATAAAGTCTTATATCGATACAAGAAGAATGAATGAATTAGCACCTCCCCCTTTCCATATATTTATTGAAATTGAAGGTACAATCCTCATGGAATTCGAATTCCATAGTTTTCTTGTGTGTTTTGCACACCAAAAAATCTCAATCTAAGTCTAAGGGAAATTACTCAAATAGACCGCGCGCCCTGATGCATATCACTTTATGGACCATGCTTTTTTGCGTTACGGAAATGGACTTGTTGCCCTGCGATTTTCTTGTAGCCAACCATATGGTGCCACGTGTCCGAGAAAGGTACGACAGAAGTACATATTTTGAACGTATTTGTCATGTATTGTAAGGTATTGTTTTTTGGGCAACCAAAATGTGTTTTCGGGCAACTACATATTATTGGGCAACATGTATTTATACACGAGGATAATATGGTCAATTTATAATGGGTGTATTATAAAAGTAATATTAATAAATCAGACACGTACTCACACACCATCATGCGCGCACACACACAATCAAACATCTTCTACTACAATTTAACAGCATCTACAATTAAACATCTTCTTCTAGATCACGCGCACACACTCACAAACCACATCTTATTCACAGAACCCTCTAACCCCCTAATTAATTTTACTGTATAATTACGTATGACAAAATTAAAGTTGTACAATTGTAAGATCTCAGTTCGTTCTACATTGAAGTTGCTGCCAGATATTAAACTCTGTTTGTCAAAGAACAAAAACCGGGAAAGGTTGTTCAGGTAAACAGTATTTGGTCCATGGTTGGATATAAAGTCGTGCGAGAATGACTGCCTTCTGATGCATTATGTTTTGCAACACCAGGTATATGTTTCTAACATATCCTCTGATTCTCCTCCACTAACATTCCAAATAGGGGAGCATTCGTTAAGGTTTAGTCGGAAAGAATTTTGTCTGATAACAGGGTTTCGATTTGGCAAAGTTTCAAAAGCTAAAAAACGATCTAGCGCTTTCTATGATCGTGTATTTCCTGAAAAAAAGAGTAATGGTATAACAAATGTACATGCTATTGATCTTTTGGAACTTGTTAATGATTCAAAAAAGGATGGAAAAAGGTGGTTATCGCTTTCTGATGAGGATGTTATTAGGGTGTGTCTGTTGGTAGCTGCAGAGCTGGTGTTTGCGGGAAAAGAAGACAGGAATTGCATCCATAATCACTTATTGTCCTTGGTTGATGATTTTGAAGCCTAGAATGTATTTCCTTGGGGTGAATATATGTGGCATAAATTTTATCAAAGGACTGTCAATATTGTTCATATTCACAGAAAATATCATCTGTTAAAATTGAAAAAAAAACCCAAAGTTCAGTGCCACATACAATCTATACGGGTTCTCTTGGGCTTTCAAGGTTTGAATTCTCTGTAGTTTGTACTAATGTATGTATGTCTTTGTTTGATAACATGTTTGTTTTAGAAAACAGGTTATTAAAAGCTTTTGATTCTATTTTGTTCAATCGAAAATTACCTATAAATAATGATGTTGTTTAATTGTTATGCAATGCTTGTCTTTGCTGTGTATACACGTAATATAAATGTTGCCCGTAATTTAGATTACAGCAATGTTATAACACTTTTTAGTTTGCGCTTTTTTTGTAATTGTCATCATAAACATATTGTTTCATCGTAAACAGATTACATTTAGTTTGTTAAAACTTTAAACAAATTAAAAAATAATAACTGCATAGCTAGACATTTTTAACGATGACGGGTGTGCCTATTACAGATTTGGATTTTGGAGAGTTTTCCTAGAAGCTCACTTTGGTGGGTGAAAGACAACAAGGTGATTCCACGTGGACTTGCTTGGTCAGAACTTGCAAAGTTTCAGAACACATACTGTTGTAATCTCTTTGGACTGGTAGGCATCACACAGTCTTATGATGCAGACTATACTAACTTGTACCTAAATTTGTTCACAATATCAGTAATTGTAACTCTTTTTTGTTCTTAGGACTCAACTCCCATTGTTGAAATTTCTGCAACACAAGCTGAAATGAAGCAACCGTGGTGTATTTACAGTGCCTAATATATAGATGGTATGTATTTGCCAGACATAGACGGTTGTGAGAAGACTGCACAGCACTCTAATCAATTCGTGGACGCTTTCAATTTACACACTTTCATGGAAAGTCAACTAGAGGGGTTACCTGAAAACGCATTGCGACTCAACATTGAGCAACAATCTTCTTTAAATGGTGCACAAACGAGGACCACTCTTTCAACAGGGGCTGTAATTCGTGAGTTAGTGGATTTGGATCAAAAACTTTTGATGATAGAAAATGGCATTCATTCGGTCAGAAACACACCGGTCGTACTTGATGTGTTTACGAATGTCAAAAGCAGAGTTTCAAAAGTACAGCAACTTTTGGGTCTTAAAAATGATGCGGCCTTCGTTCCTGAAAAATCTAAAAGTTGTGCCAATACAAATGACTCTGACGTTAATCCTGATGATCCAAAGGTGTTTATTTACTTTTAAGGTTGCCTCCAATGTTATACCAAACCCAAATAATCCTTCGTGTGTATACTTATATCAAACCTTGGGCACTACGGGCCACGTCGTGTCATACTCTAGGCCCTAACGGGGATAAGGTTGTCGATGCGGAAGATGCAACGGACATTGACAATGATGATGGGCTTAAAGAAACGCAACCATGTAACCTTGGGATTCTTGTACAAGCTTGTGCCATGACCCAAAAATGTCCTGCTATGGAATATGGAGGTGATCGTACTACTCAACTTCAACCACTTGCACCAAACGATGAAAAAAAACACCCGGTGACCCCATTATTGTATGTTATCTTTCATTTAGACTTTACATATCAAGTATAACATATGTCCATACTTATGTATATATAATTCAAATTCATCAGGAACCGGATTGTGGTATCGATTGGTCGTCGTACATAAACGACGATAAAGTTTCGTGTGATAATTCTGTAGATGCAATGGATTGTGATAATGAACAGCAAGATGTGGTTCAGAAACAATTGCCTGGGGAACCTGAACCCGTTAACAATATTGTTGGTGTGCAGACAGAAGAAGGAACACCAACCAACAAAGCTCTTGAGGTATCTACATTATCAGTAAAACAACGCCGATAAATAAAAGATTTTAATGTGCTGTTTTTAACATACTATATTTTCAAATCGCAGTTCAAAAACAATAACCTGTCAAATGTAAATGTGGTTGGTGAAAATGACACACCTATGTTGGGACGTGTTTCCTCTGGAGATAATTTCAACAAAGGCCTCGATAAAACATTGTTTGTTCCGTCTTTAGATTTAATGGATTTTGATGAGCAAGAATTGAATGTGGTTGAGGAAAACTCGTTTGTTGGCCTCCGATCCGGTAACAATGATGTCGTTATTGTTACCCAAGAAGAAACACCAACAAAGAAAGACCCTGAAGCCCCTAAATCTCAGGTTAAATCCAACAAATTGTCATTTGCAAATGTGGTAGGTCCTAATGACAAACCTCCATTGGAAGAACTTTTCTCCCATAATAATACAAACAAAAGAAAGAGAGTAAAATTGAACGACAACCTCAGTAAAAAAAGCAGCGTTGTAAAACATTATAAGAAGATGGCTGATTCTGTCAACTCGCCAACTGGCCTATCAAAAACATCGGCTACTCCTTGCCGCCGTCTTACAAGATCGCAAGGTGTCATTAACGAGGCTTTTATACCGGCTGCCGGTTCCGATGTAAAGCACCATATTAAATTCTAACGGAAATGAATATTTTATGTTTGTCTGCTTACTTTTCAAGTATGTTTTCAGGAAAATTCAGGAAACCCCAAAACGCGTCGCGTTAGTCACTGGTATTCGCCCAGAATTGAACCGTTTGTAGAGGTATGTTCTGTTTGTTAATCCATTAACATCATTATCATATGGTTAATGTTATTCAAAAATTATTTTTTTTTAGGAATTTTTACGACACCCGAAATGCAACAAGGAGAAGGTTATTGTGCCTGATTACCTTCGCACCTATTTCAAGCTTAAAAAACCATTACTTTATACGTTCCCTTGGGGCTCCGGTGCCGTTGTTTTTTACAGGGGTTTTTGGGTAGCCTTGGCATGTGTTGAGGATTGCACCCACGGGTGGCTTACTGACTTAGTGAGTAAACCTCATTTTTATCTTGTCTCCTACACATGTTTTTTATTTCATTTTGTTACATTGGAACCGAATGTTAACAATTTTGATTTGCTTTATATGTCCGCAGCACTTGGATGTATGGCTTGATTTGATGTGGTTGTTTAGACCAGCTGGTGCAGATTGGGCTTTGGGTGGTGTATTTCTGCAGTCAAATCCTAGATGGCAAACTACCTACCACTTATTCAGATGGCACAACATACCCTGTCGCTTGGCGAGATGTTGAAAAGGTCAGTTTGGCAGCCTCTTACCGTACATATAGCACTACTGTTATAAACAGCTTATAATATTCTTCAATTGCTTTATATATCAGGTGTATTTTCCTGTCACTGAAACTGAAAACCACTGGGTACTCGGTGTGCTCCATATCCACACTGGAGTTATTTACGTTTATGACTCTCTTGGGTCAGTCGAAAGAGGTTCACGGTGGTGGTGAGGTTTGAAGAGAGATTTACAAACACAGCTTCAACTTTACCTAACAAATACTGGGGTACTGCATAGTAAGGGCATATCACCCGGGGATTATAAAATCACATACAAGTTTCCAAAAGTCCCACAACAATCAGACTTGTATGGCGATTGCGGAGTATGGGTGTGCATTATATTGTACAGATAGCTCCGTAACCAGCCTCTGGAAGTAGACGACCCTCTTCAAACAGCGTTAGCTTACCGTGAACGGATGCTTGAATACTTTTGGAAGCACAAGGTTGAATACAAAAATTGTCACCGGTCTCTCAAGGTACCATCCTTAATGTCCTTTTGACCCATAATTATTGTCACATGTTGAATCAAATACGAGATTTTTCTTTCAACTTTTACTATACTTATTTTTACTTGTGTTACATATTACTGGATTATTATATTTTGTATTTTTTTATAAGCTCAACTGCATTTCCTTTTTTTTATGTACCAGTGCACATACACAAAAAGGCGTATGGTTTGTAAACCAATTCTATATTGGTTATGTATACGTTATTAATATTTGGTATACACCTGAATTAAATATTATTTTGTTGCCCTAAAGTACATCATGCTACATGTCCTTTAATGCATCTGTTCCCAATCTCTTTCTTCAATACAAATCTTTCTAATTTTCTTTAACAAAATATTTCTTTCTTCTTTCGGTCACTTCACATCTTTATCTCAATCTTTCTGCTTTTCTTTAACAAAATGTCCGACAATATCCCACTGGATGTTCAACTAGATATCATCCGTAGGCTACCTCCTAAGTCTATACTCCAACTACGTATTGTTTGCAAGTTATGGAAGGCTAGTATAGATTGTGGAAGCTTCATCTTTAATTACGGTGTTCGTCGTAATGATGCGTGTTTTTTTACGCTAACATTCGATCTGGGTCACCAAGGGTTTATGTTAGGTTTAGATGAAAAGCTAATCGCTACGCCACTTCTTACAGATTTAAGGCTTTCATCTTTGATTGCAGTTGGTAATTCTAATGGTCTTTCGTGTTTTGTTTATGGTTCTAATCTAATGTATGTTATTTGGAACCCGGCAATCAAAAAATCACTTGCAATATTTGTCCCGTTTTACACTCATCAAATTGAATCTCAAAAGATTTGTTTTGGTTTTGGCTTTCGTCCTGACACTCTTGACCCGACGATCGTGAAGGTCTCCTATCCTATTTTCCAAAGTGGTTTCTGGTATGTGTCAGTCTTTTCTTTGAACTCTTTATGGTGGACACGGCTTGAAAATTTCCACCCCCTCGTGAAACAATCAAATTGAAACGTAAAACTCAGGCAGTTGTGGGTCGTTTTATCTATTGGACTGGGAGTGAAAAGTTAACTAATGAGGACGATGTTACCTACAAGATTTCTTTTGATTTAGTAACCAGCGAATTCAAAGTTATCGACATAGCGCATATTTTCAAAAATGAACTCCCTGTCCCATTCTATGTTACGGATCTTGGAACTTCTCAGGTCATTTCTGGTATGATCATTGGTGAAGGTATGCCATTGTTTTGTGGATGGTTGTTGGACGTGAATGGTTGTTCCATAAGATCATTCAGAAGCCTATTCGCCATCCCTAGCCTAGTTTCGGTTCATTTTCTTGGCTTTACAAAGCATCATGCTCCAATAGTGGAAGCCTACAGCGGCAATCATTTGCATCACTCTGTATTTGTGTACAACCAAGAACTTGAATTATTCGTCACCATGGGAATGTTAGGAGATGCTGGAACTTTCTACATCGCCCCATACAAAGAATCTCTTCTTTTGTTAAATCACACCGATCTTAAACTATTACTTATTTGTGTGTATTTGGCTTTGTAATAACGGATGGATCTTAAAATATTACTTATTTGTATCATGCGGTTGCTAGCTAATAGGGGTCGTGCATCTGTGTGGTATGAACATGTTCATTGAATATAAAAACACAGTTTATAAACGTACCAAAACCATCATTCAGGCATCCAGGACCTCCATCATAATCGCTTTCCCGTTCTGTATGTCCCGCTTGTAAGTGGTTATAGAAACCCTTTTCCCAGTTCTTGACACACCCTCTTGCTCAACAAATGGTTCTTTTCCCTTGGTAGTCCCGTGACCTGGCTTACTTTCATGTACATCCTCATAAAAGAGTATCTCTTTTCCCTTCTCGGTAGCATTTCCAGCTCGGAGTTCCACACCTTCCTCTTGCAACCATTTTTCAGTTCGTTGTGCACTACCCCATTTTTCTCTGATCTCGAACCCTGTATCAGTTTTCCTTATTGACACACGGGTTGTTAGCTTCCTTCTTTTGAACGGTGTTGCACTACCGCATCGCATGCCAACGTCCTCTTCTTGCCAAACCATATTTTTTAAATAAAATTGTGACAAAGGCTATTGCGTGTGCAGAACGTAGAGGTCCATTGATCCAGTCTCATCCGCAATGTCATACATTCGCCGAACGTCATTATTTGTGTGCAACAAAGTTAAACCATCTTCGAGTGACTTGTTTGGTGCACCATAAAATAAAGCCCATTTCCCCCCCCCCCCAATATCAGCGAAAACATGATCAAGCACCCTTGTAAATGCACCCCTGCTAGAGCTAAAACACCAGACATCAGCAAGGCGACCACCTACATAGCGGAGTGGCTGAAATTGAAACTTCCCGTTGTGGTGAACTTTAAATATGACTTCTTTGGTTTCTGCCATGTCCTAATAAACATAAATACTAATAACAATTAGAAGCAACAACTAAACTTAAAGGGGTATACTGACCATACCTATAAAACATAAACCCTAACAACAAATTCAATAACTTTGAATTAAATAATAATTTAATAATAAAATATAAAATATAAAGTTGCACAGTTATTTATATTCATATATAAATATATCAACCAATATGAACGAATAAGGTAACAAAGTACATATTGGATAGTACAACAAACCTGGACTTTTTCCTAAAATAAGATGAAAAGGACACCGATTTTTTTGTTGTAACCTTCAATGAAAGTGACCTAGGGTATAAAGCATGAATGTTGGGATGTTGATGGTCGGGACCATAAGGATAAGTGATGTGTGGGGTAAAAAAATTTAAGTGTTTGTCATGGTAGGTCCCTCTACTTTTTACAACAAAGATAAGCTGTATATATGTCTTTATAAAGTTTTGTTTGGGCAAAAAACGATATAGTTATAAAAGACTAAAAGGTACTTTTTGCAACTTTTATAAACTCCCCACCACCTAATTTGTCGGTCAACATTTTCCTACATTTCCACAAACTTGTTAATTAAAAACTTGTTTATCATGAGTTCCAGAACTTCAGCTACAACCCGACTAATTGGTGGCAAAGTTGAATACTTTTGCAAATGCAGCCTTCGTCTACCAGTCAAGACGTCAACAACAAGGGCAAACCCTATGAAGCGTTTCATAAAATGCTCTATTTGTGATGTATATCAGTTTTTGGATGATGATCTGCCTAGTGAATACTATAAAGATCTGGTGTATGGGTTCTTTGAAAAGGAGAAAAGATCGAAGAAGTTGGTGGATATTGAACACTTGGTTGATACTCTTGCTTTGGACAAGTCAATCTTGGACAAAGAGTTGACTGATGCAAAGTCAAAGTTGAAGCTGTATGATAAGTTGTTTTTCATTATGTTAGGATCTTTGTCGGTTACTTGTGTTGGACTTGGAATGTTAATAGGCAAGTAATGTAATGGAATATATATAAACCTTTAATTATATATGTCATTTACTTTTGGAGAAGTTGCAAGTTTTTATGTTCAGTGTTAAATTGTAAAACCCACCGGAACTGCAAAATATATACGGTACAAATTACCTTTACATAATGTAAGCAACAACATAGATCACATAAAATAGATACCCCTAGAGTAACAGATTCATGTTTAGATCTTTTGAATACATACTCAAGATTATACAGTGTTGCATTTCATAAAGTAGAAACAATCTTAAACTAGTTTCCTGAATTTTGTGATATGTTATAGTTTTTTCTGTAAGTATACAAAGGGTTTAATTGAATATGATAACGACTGTTGCGAATAGCACAAATTCATGATAATGTTGTAACTGCTGCTCTCGTTGGTCGCTGCTATTTTTTATAAAGGTGGTCATGGTGATGCAATATAATGCAAAACATATGACACGTATATTAGGCCGTGATAATGAATACTTAAAACTGCTATTGCACGTTAGTACTGCTAGTGATGAAGACCAAGTAACATAAACATGTTGTTAGAAAATAGTGGGTAAATGCACACACTGGATAAACAATATGAAAAAAATGTATAATCAAGCTGTAAAACTGTCAAATACATTTTTTTGGTGCCTTTCTTTAAAGTCAAAGTGGGTAAACACAAACAAGTCTGGATAGAGCACTATACCAGGAAGAGATAGTTACAATGCACGTGACCAATGCATAAACGTTGCCTTACAAAAAAGCCTAGACTAGACTATCTGTTTTGAATTTAAAGTAATGTTAACACAAGTGCCTGTAAACGTTAACAACACCATTAGCATGCTGCATAACAATACCTACACTCCAACCTTCCGTTCCTTAAATACCAAGTTGGTTTTAATCCCGAACATCCTCGACGCCGATCTCTTGTTAGAGCCTTCAAATGCATCAACATCTTGATCTTCCGTAAACCCATTCTTGGTGTTTCAAAGCATAGCCTCCTTGCATACGGTTTCCTCGAAACCTTATGTCCATACCTGGGCTTGACACAACTCCCTACTTGACGTGGAACGGAAGAAGATCCTGCATCCAACAAAACCTGATTTGGAAGAGAATTTGTCGGTACATTCGTTAAAGTGCCATCATCGTATTCGATAACCCGTTGCACCCATTTATATGGTGGGGAAGTAGACCACCCAACATCCATTGCTACACAACCCACAAATCCCCCATAGTACCATTCATCATCACTGAACTCAATGGCATCATCAACACTTTCGCTATGCAAAAAATCCATGAAAAGATTCTTTCCTTGGAATTCAATTCCTTTACGTCTACGTTGGGAAGGAGGGGGTTCTTAGGGGTGGTGAACGCCCTTCTTCCTCCTCCCATGCAAGAATATCAGAGTAAGACTTAGATGTAGCAAGTTGCACAAGTTTATCATGTATCGCAAGCTTTGCATGAGTTTCTAATAACATCAAATTACCTGATATTTTACATATCAAATTCCCGTGTTTATTGCCTCATTTATATTAATATGGTACTTAATTCGGTTATATTCGTTCATATTTGTATTACAGGATAAATGAGGCGTTGGAGCGGAAAAGATGTGAGAAAATGCCAAGTATAGGTTCTGAAGATTGATTTACGAGGGCCTTTGGATTTTATGTGAAGATTACGCCGTAACTATCTAATAAGGTTAAGGCGTAAATATGAGCTTTGAAGGATACGGCGTAACCAACTCTTATGGTTACGTCGTAATTATTTTTGTGAAGGTTACGGCGTAACATGGTAATTAATTACGCCGTAGAGATAATTTCGGATCGGATAAGTTTGAGATGACAAATGATTACGACGTAACCCGATGATTAGTTACGACGTAATTAATTACTTGGGCACAAAGTTTCGAGGTCCAGGGATTAAAAGCGGCAAGTTTATTCGAAGTTTATTGAGTTCAAGGACATGTTATAAAAGTAACAAGTGCGATGAGGGGCCAAAAGTGTCAACAAGAGCAAATTAGTTTCAACATATATTGATGACCAAGAAAAGTACGAAGTTGCTAATTCTCATATAGTTACGACGTAACTATTATATAGTTACGGCGTAACTTTAGTTACGACGTAATTAGTTTATTTAATTACGCCGTAACCATGTCGGGGCCTATAAATACAGCCATAAATCTGCATTTTTAAGTATCTCTTTTCACCCCTCTCCCAGGGGTCGATTAGGGCACCACTCCAGGGCTTTTTCCAGCAGTCCGAAGCCAGTTTTGAAGAAAGAATTCACTCTCAATCATCATCATTATTAGCTCTACATCAAGTAATTTGTATCAAACATTATGTTCAATTCAATTTATGATTTATTCATTTTTGTTGGTATGATTTACTATATGTTTGGCTAAGCACCCTGGTTCTGGTCTTGTTATAATTCCTTAATTGTTTTGTTTACGTTTACTTTATTTCCGTACAATTATTTCTAAGTGTATGCATGCATAGTTTATTGGTAGCCACCCATGGTTCGGTAGTTTTGAATGGCGGTAGAGGCCAATTGCCTAGGAGATAAGACCAACTGACCCTAGGTGAGTGGACTGAGACGGGAAGGGTAAGATATGACCAACTGACGACCCTTTCTACTTGTGCGATTTGACCAACTGATCACCTATCGTTTGGATGAACTTAAGAATTAGGGGGTGAGTGTCTAAGTTCCTAACGGCCGGGCACTCACTATTATAAATCTAGCATGTAGCGGTACTTAATGACTCGGCTTAGGGGACCAGGAACAACAGGACTTATGACGGTGCGCCTGATTTCTCCTGTGGTGGCATCTTTGCTGATAGGTTAGGGCGAATTGACCAAATGTTGTCCTCTCGACTTTGATCCCACCTGAAGTAATTGGAAGTAAGTAGACATAAACATAACTAGCTAGGATGAGTAACTAGGTTAGCACCATTATCCTTCATTGATCACATCTTTGCCTTTATCTGCTTTCTTTTATTTCCTTGTTTTATTAGTTAATTTTATTTCAATCATATAAGCTATTAAATAGTGACATAGACTTAAGTTAATTTCCAATCCACGTAGCTCTTGGGATGACCTCGGCTTTACCGAATACTACACTACACACAATCGGGTACACTGCCCGTTAGTGCACTAGGGTAGACCATAGGTATAGCGAGACACTATAAATATTAAGACCTGGTCAGTAAAACATGCATCAAGTTTTTGGCGTCGCTGCCGGGGAGGTATTTAGGATTTTAATTTAAGTTTTTCTTTTATTTCTGTTTTTAGTTTTTTTTTTCTCTTCTATTCTGATGTTTTCTTTGTTTCTTGAGTACGTTTCAGGTAATCATGGAAATGGAACCAGATTTTGATAATATGACATTGGAAGAATACTGGAAGTACGAGCACGAAATGGAAAGAAAAGTTTTGAGGAATCGTCAATCTTGGAGAGCTTCTACGAGATTGCCTTCCCTAGAGCATTTCTTTCAACCAGGTGCCTATGATGATTATGTATCTCCTCAAGAGTATGATGAATTTGACATGGATAACATGACCATTCATGAATATGAATTGTATACAGCCAACCGATGTCGGAAGATGAACAGCTTTAGTGATTATTCATATAACACTCCTGATCCTGAACCTGATGATAGCGAGTTGATGATTGAAAGAGCGTTGGACGATTTGTTCAGAATTGGTGCTGAAAATCTTCAACGCGTGGAACAAGAGGAGACTCATGATGAGTCTATTAAGGATGTGAACCTTGGAAGTGAGGACCTTCTTAACTTTCCTATTTATCCTATTACTAATATTTTTGCTAGTGTTTCTGAACAGGATGCAGACAATGTCAATCTCGACGTTACAAAGGAAGAAGAGGAAGCCGGGGAGGAATGTGATGAATGGAATTTTTATGACATGTGGGATATCACGGTAGAGGATGTTTAAAGGCTTAGGCAAATTCTAACACCTCCCATGCGTAATGAACCTATCCCAGAGCCGGTAATGCAACACCTGACATCACCTATCACACCTGCCAATGACTGTTCTGTAGCATCAACTACCAACCCAGTGTTGAACGAGCTTATAAAGGAATTCGGAGATGAGATTTTGAATATTTCTGTGGTTGACGAAGAAGCCAAATGCGACCCTACTAAAGATGTGAAGGAGCTCGAGGAACCGCTTTATAAAGATCCTTCATCATTTTCTACGGACGAAAGGGCACATCTGGCAGTTGATGAAACGAATTTGGTTTTAAAGAAAGTTAGTCAACAAGAACATGGAACAAACCAATCCTCTAATCCGTCAATGAACATGGGTCCGGTAAGTAGGGAAATGACTTCTCCTCTGAGGTATGACTATAATTCATCATTTCCCCATCCCATAGCAAATTCACACCCTCTTGGTGTTTATTGCTATTTTCACCCACACTTGATTTTAAGTGAGGGGATGAACACCCTTTTACTTAGTAAATAAGGGTAGAGTCAAGCTCGTGACTCGAAAAAAAACAAGCGCTTCGTGGGAGGCACCCCATGCCTATCTTTTCTTTTTCATTTTATTAGTATAGTTGGGTTTTGTGTTTTTAACCAATTTTGCAGGATACGAGGAAGTAATTGCTACTGCAATTTGCTGATTTGACCAGAGTTACGGCGTAACTCATCTTAGTGATTACGCCATGACCAACATTTTAGCAGCAGAATTCTTGACGCATTACCAATTACGGCGTAATACCATCTCAGTGGTTACGCAATAACTACTCGCTTTACAGCTCATACCAGGTTTTGCCAGTTACGGCGTAACTCCCTCGTAGGAGTTACGACGTAACTTTCCTCTGCTTTAATTCTTTCATTTTAAAACACAGTAACCTTGTATTAGTTTTTAAATGAACTTTGTGGGCGTGTTCCCTGTAAACCCTCACGAGACTTCACTCGTCCACTTGGGACACCAAGTGGTTTAAAAGGCTTGTTGCATGCGCTAAATGCAACCGTGATTCCTACGAAAGTGAGTTAGGTTTTTCTTTCTTGTTGTTTTTCTAGTATGATGCGTTTGGTTGTCGTATGTGAATTCAGGTTATTAAAGTTTGCTCATGAATCTCAAAGCGGGACACGTTTGTTTGTGTGTCTTCGATCATGCTGAGCAAATCCATGGGAGTTTTCTGTTCCAATTCTAACCCTTCTTATCTTTCATGTATATGCTTAAGTATGACCCAAGTGGGGGGAAGGTATTAGACATAGACACCCGCTTGATTTTACTTGCCCTTATTTTTCTAGTTTTTGATGAAAAGTGTTTCATTAGTAAAATTTTGACATATTTTTCATTACTTAACTAGATCAATCTAGACTGAGCACACCTACCCTATATTTCCATTGTGTGAGGATAAGCCTTTCCGTTTTCCCCTTATACATAAATCCATAAAATGAGTGCCGGTGGAACTGTAGTGACTTTAGAACTTGGCCTTGTATATCTTTTCGAGACCATTATCATGAGCATTACACTGAGGTAACTTGGTGTGATCGGTGCAGCTAGGATATAAGGCAATTTTAGGATTAAACCCAAATAGCCCATATATGTATTGTGTATATTGACTTTTCACATCGATTAGTCAATCCCCCTGTTAAACCCTTTTTGTTTACACTCACCATTAGTGCTTGATACCCCTAGATACACCCTTCAGAGCCATACCTTTCATTTTGTTCACCCAATATATGTTGTTTCGTTACACCTATCGCCTAGCCTACCCTGTAGTTTCCTTATGTCCATGGTCCGGGCGCTGTTGGTTAATTTTGGTTCCACTAGTGAAAGTCGCGGGTTTTGAATAAAGGGTTTTGGAAGAAAATCGGGTTTAGATAATAGTTGATCTCAAGTGGGGGGATACTTTTTATGTTCGTATCGTTTATCCATGTATACCTTGTCTTGCATCAAAAAAAAAAAAAAAAAAAAAAAAAAAACATGCAAGCAAGTGTTTTGTCTATAATTAGTGTTTTCGCCTTGTTCAACTGGCGCAAATTTTTACAAATCCGTTTTATCTTACGGATAAAATTAGAAACCCGAACATTTCTATCTCGCATTTCAAATTTTAATCAATATTCGTACAATGGGGACATTGTACATTTCAAGTGGGGGTGGGAGATATAAATGGTCGATTTTGATAGAAATATGTGCTAAATTGACCCAAATTTAAAAAAAAAATTATACAGCACATTCTTTGCCTTGATTATGGAGTTTATGAGGCACCGCATTACATTCTTATTCATTAACTCGTGTATTGGATTATTGAAGACCCCTTGACTCTTGACCCTTGATTTTTGCTATGGGATTGAATGCGACTAGTGGTGGGGCGACTGAGGACTTAGGAATCTATTTGTTTCGTGTCTTTTTGTTTACACCCATTAAAATTTCCCATGTCTTATCCTACCCTTAGTCATGAATCGAGTTTAGGTGAGGAAGCGAGCAATCATTGGTGTCTTGGCCATGGATTTGGTCATGTATCATTGGTTTTGTCCCCTTCGCCGTAGCTCGTTAGTAATGAGAAAATAACCCCATAAGCCTATGTTTTGTCAACCCATTGTCTTTTAGAATAGCTGCATCTATAGACTCTAGTGGTGGAGATTAGTATCTTTGCCAAGCCTATGATAGAATACCCGCCATGACTGAGCAGTTGAGTGATCACCCCAAAAATATTAAACACGTGAATTATGAGAGAGAGTGTGATTTCAATTCCCTTTTCGTGAGGTGCTCGGTTTGGAATTTTCTAGCTTAGGTGATTTTTAGACTCATAACTTTCAATTAATCCTGGGAGATATCTTTTTAAGAATTATTTAAAGGGTCTACTTGAGGACAAGTAGGATTCAAGTGGGGGGATATTTGATAACATCAAATTACCTGATATTTTACATATCAAATTCCCGTGTTTATTGCCTCATTTATATTAATATGGTACTTAATTCGGTTATATTCGTTCATATTTGTATTACAGGATAAATGAGGCGTTGGAGCGGAAAAGATGTGAGAAAAGGCCAAGTATAGGTTCTGAAGATTGATTTACGAGAGCCTTTGGATTTTATGTGAAGATTACGCCGTAACTATCTAATAAGGTTACGGCGTAAATATGAGCTTTGAAGGATACGGCGTAACCAACTCTTATGGTTACGTCGTAATTATTTTTGTGAAGGTTACGGCGTAACATGGTAATTAATTACGCCGTAGAGATAATTTCGGATCGGATAAGTTTGAGATGACAAAGGATTACGGCGTAACCCGATAATTAGTTACGCCGTAATTAATTACTTGGGCGCAAAGTTTCGAGGTCCAGGGATTAAAAGCGGCAAGTTTATTCGAAGTTTATTAAGTTCAAGGACTTGTTATAAAAGTAACAAGTGCGATGAGGGGCCAAAAGTGTCAACAAGAGAAAATTAGTTTCAACATATATTGATGACCAAGAAAAGTACGAAGTTTCTAATTCTCATATAGTTACGACGTAACTATTATATAGTTACGGCGTAACTTTAGTTACGACGTAATTAGTTTATTTAATTACGCCGTAACCATGTCGGGGCCTATAAATACAGCCCTAAATCTGCATTTTTAAGTATCTCTCTTCACCCCTCTCCCAGTGGTCAATTAGGGCACCACTCTAGGGCATTTTCCAGCAGTCCGAAGCCAGTTTTGAAGGAAGAATTCACTCTCAATCATCATCATTATTAGTACTACATCAAGTAATTTGTATCAAACATTATGTTCAATTCAATTTATGATTTATTCATTTTTGTTGGTATGATTTACTATATGTTTGGCTAAGTACCCTGGTGCTGGCCTTGTTATGATTCTTAATTGTTTTGTTTACCTTTACTTTATTTCCGTACAATTATTTCTAAGTGTATGCATGCATAGTTTATTGGTAGCCACCCTTGGTTCGGTAGTTTTGAATGGCGGTAGAGGCCAATTGCCTAGGAGATATGACCAACTGACCCTAGGTGAGCGGACTGAGACGGGAAGGGTAAGATATGACCAACTGACGACCCTTTCTACTTGTGCGATTTGACCAACTGATCACCTATCGTTTGGATGAACTTAAGAATTAGGGGGTGACTGTCTAAGTTCCTAACGGCTGGGCACTCACTATTATAAATCTAGCATGTAGCGGTACTTAATGACTCGGCTTAGGGGACCAGGAACAACAGGACTTATGACGGTGCGCCTAATTTCTCCTGTGGTGGCATCTTTGCTGATAGGTTAGGGCGAATTGACCAAATGCTGTCCTCTCGACTTTGATCCCACCTGAAGTAATTGGAAGTAAGTAGACGTAAACATAACTAGCTAGGATGAGTAACTAGGTTAGCACCATTCTCCTTCATTGATCACATCTTTTTCCTTTATCTGCTTTCTTTTATTTCCTTGTTTTATTAGTTAATTTTATTTCAATCATATAAGCTATTTAAATCGTGACATAGACTTAAGTTAATTTCCAATCCACGTAGCTCTTGGGACGACCTCGGCTTTACCGAATACTACACTACACACGACCGGGTACACTGCCCGTTAATGCACTAGGGTAGACCATAGGTATAGCGAGACACTATAAATATTAAGACCTGGTCAGTAAAACATGCATCAGTTTCCTTATCAAGAAGATTAAAAGTTAGGTTAGGATAATAGAAACATGCTAAGTTAGCAGGTTTATGTGCAACGTACAAGCCGATTAATCCATATTCCTCGGCAAGTTCATACATCCTTTTAACATCATTAACACATTCAACAATTGTCAAACCAGTTGAAAGAACAAATCTTAGCGTGCAAAAACACAAAGCCCGTATCTCACACTCAAGCTTGTAGGCCAACAAGTCAAGCATTTGATTAAAGTTCATCCTTGTGGAGTTACTAAACCTTAGCAAAAGGGTTCGGCCAAACTCATAACTTAAATTGGGCAACCGAATGAAGGTACCATCGTAATGAATCTCAAAAATAGGATACGCAGCTACAGACCCTGGCGTCCTGTAATAAAGGTATATAAATGTACATAAATAAGAATAGCAAGTATGGTAAAAAAATATAGTCAAGGAAAGTGAGAACCACGCGGTAACATATAAACATTTTTAGGAAGAGTGATGGTATTCATACCTTAGTTTGAGATCAAATAAGGCAATTGAAGGCTTAGAAGCATTTTTTGATGAAAGAGATTGTTTGGAGATAGGCATCCTGACTAGTGTACAAATGTGATCTTGATGAACATTTGCTATATATTAGCAAAGGTAGTATTATTTTACTATTAACAATGTACTTATATATTATATGAGACTTATGATCCATTGATTTTGATACGGAAATAGTAATGGGGTATATGTTATTTTACTTTGTTAAACGTTTTTATGTCTAGCGTGTTTGTGTAATAATGTGGGTGTTAATGTGTGAATGAATATGTCAATGGATGAGGCATGGTATATGTTTGATTGTAAAATGTATTTGATACAATATCGTATATTGAAAACCTATAGTGCATGATAAAACAACGAAAGTGCTGTTGGAGATAAGTTAAAAACTTTTGACACAAAGGATAAAATCTAACTCTATAAAAAAACCAAATCATCTTCTCGCGGTAAGCTAGCGCGACGTCAGCAGGATCATCAACTTGCAACCATTGACAATGTGCCAATAGACATAAAAATATACAAATCGAGTTGGTTGTATTGTTACAACTGCTAGTAGTAAAATAAGAACTGCTAGCTATGTTAACTACTGCTAGTGATAGAAGAAATCAACGAAATGATGCCACAGTCGTATTAAGTCAAACCAAGTAATCTTATAGTCATTCGGACGTATTCCAGTCTTATAAAAAAGCGTTTGCTTACTCTAGAACAACTGATAGTTTGGCCTGTACAATAACTAAGATTGTTAAAATACATACAGGGGTGATCTTGTTGGAGGGTTGTCAAAAATGTTAATATTGTATACTCGAAATAAGTAAGTTATACATAAACTACAGTTGTTTGTTCAAGAAGGATTAAAAATAATACGTAGTATAGTGTTGTTAACTGAAGATTTGTCCAAAAGTATTATATGTTTGTTATGCGTGATACGTATAAATTCGACCATTTGACAATTGCTTCGCAATTAATTTTTATAATACATTTCATTTCATTACATTAAGCGATAAAAAAAAGAGTAACGAAGCAACAACATTGATGATGAGTCAAAAACAAAAAAAGATGACAATGACAGAACTTGAGAGAGAGCACATAACAAGCTAGGAGTATAGGTTTAATATTTTTTGCGCATCATGGCCAGAAAGGAGCTTTTCTTGAGAACTTGCAGCTGCGTCTCAGTGATGAGCCTCATCAGCGTCCTGTTTTTCTCTAGCTCCTCATCCTGGATTTCACACAGCATTTCCATACAAGCACTTGCAACAGTGGACCCAACAAAACACTCCAACTGCTTGATCTGCTCACCCCGCACACTGCATCGACCAGTTACGTCCATCACCGTTGCATGCATGTCACTAATGAACTTTAAGTCACGTCCATTGTCATGCACAAAGACAGTGTTAGCCATGTCGTAAATATAGTTATCCATTTCTGTTGTAGTAAATGCTGCTGTGGGTAGTGTGTGTCACTTCACAAAAGTAGTTTGAAAATAAATTAGATGGTGTCCGTTTATATAAGCAAAATAGGGTGTGTGGGGTGACATGGATTTTATTTTCAATTAAAGTCAATATAAGTAAATGTGGATAGTCAACAGGTGAATAATTGCGTCTTGTCAAGTAATTAGAAATGCACATTAAGCCAAACGCAATTAATGAAGCTTCTGTAGTACTCATACGCTTCTTGACCCAAAGATAACAATTTTTGAGCAACTAAACCATTTGGGGGCAACTAAACTAGTTAGCCTGTTGTTTACTTGCAATTCAAACAAATGTTTTAGTCAGGTATGCCACATGGTCCATAACATTATGATGTCTATGGCTTAGGAAAAATATTATTTACCCTTGTTGTTAACATACAAATGGTATTATTAGGTGTACATTTACTTTATATTTTTCTGTAACAATATACAATTATAATATAACTAACAATTTATGTCATGAACTCCAAGTATGTGTGCAGTTGCCTGTGGTTTATTCAATATTGCATGGATATTTTGAAATAACCCAAATTATGGATGCACAAAAGTAGGACAAACTTTAATAATGAGGAAAAGACGTACTGAAATGTCATGTACTTGAACTGTTTATGTCCATTAATTATAAAGTTTACGTATTCCCATAAAAGGTGGAATTAAACATGTGTCTAACAAGTTACTAGAACGAAGATGAGTTTGAAAAGATGACCTTGGATAATCTCTACAACAACTTGAATGTCTATGACTCTGAAAAGAACATTGCATGTTCATCAACATCTACACAGAACATTGCTTTAGTGTAAGTTTGTAATCCTTCAAATCTATGCGTCATCACATTCTGTTAACAAAGACTTTGCAGCCATAGCCTTGGTCAAAGGATGGGAGTGTAAGTGATGTTGCCACTGCTGGTTTGTGCTATCCACTGCCAGTTATGGTAAATACACTGCTAGTGCAGTTGTGCTGAATATGGAAACAACAGGATCTTATGTGAAACATTTTGCTTGTACCGTACTTTTTCCCCAATTCATTGCCGATCAATTAATTGATCTTTTAAACACTCCCAATTGGCGCTGAACACAAACCCTAACCGCTCCCAACTATAATTTTCACAAATCCCACATCACATTCACTTTCAACATACAATGGCAACTAAATATTCCACAACCCACAACTTAGTCGCATACCTAGTCAAGAACGACCATTCTGAAGGTTTTCATGAGATGATTGATTTCATCAAACATAGTACCATACACTATGCATTACGACAGTTTTGGAGGACTGTTTAAATTCAAAAAAGAGGTGGAAAAGAGGTTATTAGGGCGGTTGTTGATGAAACGGAGATTCTGATCACAGAGGAGGTGATTAGAGGTGTTTTGAAGCTTCAGGATGCTGAAGGAGTTGTTAATCTGTCAGATGCTGAAATATTTGAAGGTTTAGAAAGAATGGGTTATGAGATAAAAGGGGATCGTATAAAGTTTCACAAAGGTATGTTTTCTCCGTAATGGAAGTTTTTAATCCATACCTTGCTCAAGTGTGTAAGCAATAAAACAACTGGATTTGATGAGTTTCCCTCAAAGATTGCAACTGTTGTCATCTGTTTATCTCAAGAAAGGGTTTTTAACTGGTCTCGAATGATTTTTGAGGGTTTTCAAAAGAACATTAAAGAACAGGGCAAATACTACCTCTATCCTAGGTTTGTTCAATTGATAGCAGAAATTCAAATAACAGAACCCATTCCCCATAAGAAAAAGTATGACGTTTTACATATGGTTCCTAGGGTGTTTGCCCATATGAGAAAAAGAGTCCAAATTTTACAGGAACCATAATACCTTTGTTTCCTCACATGCTAAATCGGCCACAACTTATAGAGGAGGAAAATCCACAACCCAATCTATCCACTGATGAACCCCCTGCTACCACTTCCAAAACCAATTCCAAACCCTTACCTTCAACATCTGAACCCCAACATATTTTAGTTACTAGAAGGAGGAAGAAGGGCACTCAGCTACCTGAGGCTGGTGGTAGTGGTGAAGGACATGAGGGTGTAACAGGTGTGGGATGTGACATGAGTGGAAGGGGTGAAGGACATGAGGGTGTAACAGGTGTGGGAGGTGACATGAGTGGAAGGGGTGAAGGACATGAGGGTGTAACTACTGTTTCAGGCGTAGGCGCTGACCAGGTAAGTGAAAACCTAAGTAAGACCCAACCACTGGCAACTCCTAATGTGGAGAGTTCGCTGGAGCTCAACACAGGTGGAGGAATCCCTAGGCAACTGGCTAACTTGGGGTCCATGTATACGGAGGCTCGGTCGGATGCCATGGTACTCACATCCTATGATTCACCTCTCGGAGCAGGTCACACAGATCGGAGTGATGAGGATAGACGTGAAACTGAACATGAATTGACGAGTAATGATACTTTTGTGCATAATGACAATTCCCAGTGTACACCTCTCAGACCAGTTAACACATGTCGAAGTTGTGAGGATAGAATGGAACTTTTAAAGGAATTGACGGATAAATGTAGCAACATGGAGTCTAAAATGTTTGGTCTTGAGGAATTGACAACCTCTCAAGCTGGAACTATTAAAAGGTTCAAGCACAGGCTGAATGTTTTGGAGAGAATGAGGAGACCAGGGATTGCTTCATATAGAAGAGTCAAAAGGATGGGAAAGAAGGCTAGCTCCTTAAAGGAACAGAATTTGGAGGATGCATCCAAACAGGGGAGGAGTAAAAGCATATATTCAGGGGAGGATGTGCATTTCGATGTGGTTTTGGACTTGGATAGTCGTGCTAATCGGGATGGTTATATGGTGATTGACATGGAAGGAAAAGCTGCAGCGATAAATGATGCTTTGAAAGCTACTTGTGCAGAAAAAGAGAAGGAAGTGGTGCAGGCAACAACCACTGCCTATGTTGTTGCATCCACTGCTTCTAAAGAAGAAGCCACTGCTGGAACCACCTCTAAGGTAATTATAACAACTGTTACTTCAGATATTCCCATTGCTATCACAACCACTGCTACTACAATCACAACCACTGTTACATCACCACCAAAGTCAAAAGAAGCTGAAAAGGAGGTTGGCATTCAACTGCTAAACCTAAAGCAATCTTTACCAATCCCTGAACCTATCGTTGCACCCATTCCTGTTACAATTAAACCTTATACACCTAATCCCTTGGGAAGTTTGAAGATTGGTGAGCCTGTGAAGTCAGTTGTTGGTCAACCAGATATTGGAAAGGGTAAAGGAATTGCAGAAACAGTTTTGAAGTTTAAAAGTAGAGATGAGCAGGAGGCTTATGATGCAGAAGCAGCTCGAAGAGTACATCTGGAACTAAATGCTGATGTAATTAATAGGGAAAAGAAAAAGCAAGAAGATGACAAAGCTTCTCAAAAACTGATTGAAACATTGAAAAATGAAGAACAAGTGTTCCAAGGATCAGAGGGAGCTGATACTCAAGAAGAGCAAGAGCAACTAGAGCAAGACATTTTTGAAGATGCAACAACAGATTTTACCAGTGACCCAATTTCCACTGGAGAGCCAAATATTCCCACTGCTGGACATGAGCAAACAAGAAGAAAAGTTTCAAAGAAGGAACAGATTCAGATTGCTCATGATGCTGAAGTTGCAAGAAAGATCCATGAAGATGAAGTTGCTGAAAAAAAAAGCAAGAAGAATTGGAGATTGCAAGCTTTATGGAGGCTAAAAGGCTGGATAGGATGGAAGATCCAATTTCCACTGTTCAACCTACAAGACGTAGAGAAAAGACTCTAGAGTTCAGCTATGTACCAACAGATGAAGAGATTGATTTCTTGATTACAAATGATCCAGTTATCAAGAAGAAAGCAATTGACCTAGTGGCTGATAAGACTTTAACTGAAGATCAAAGAACTGCACAGTTAAAGGACTTTATTCAGATGAAGAACAATCAAGCACTTCAAGATGCTGTTGCTTCAGTCAAGAAAGGCCAGAAGAAACCAAGACAACCAACAAAGGCACAGGTGATTTCAATGATGAAAGAGTATTGCTGCAATGTTGGTGGATTGAAAAGATATCAGTTTAAAGGAATGCCTGATGAGAAAGTTGAAAGTGTCTACTACAGAGTCAAAAGACAAGATCAAGATTTCATTCCAATGGACTCTGAAGAAGAAGCAAGAAGGTATCCTAATCTGAAGAGAAAGGCCAAAGACAGTGAATCTCAGACATCAAAGAAGACAAAGTTTGCTGAAGAACAAGATGTTCAAGCTGAGAAGTTCACTGAAGAACAATTGACTGAGATGATTTTGATTGAAGAAGAAGATTTTTACCCTGAACCACTGTAAGTCAGACATCCTATCATTGATTGGGAAGTATTTACTGCCAGCAATTTTGCTCCAACATGGAAGATTACAAGGCTGGGTGGTGAAACTTCATCATTCATTCAGTTTGAAGATCTCATAAAAGCTTTTGACAGAGATGACCTTGACACACTATGGAGGTTAGTTCAAGAAAGGTTTAATGTTGAAGATCTCAAAGATATGAAGGAGATGCAGTTGTGGGTTAATCTTAGAAGGCTCTATGAACCAGATACAAGTGATGATTTCTGGAAATTCTCATGTTCATGTCCCGGCACTAAATGGTATTATTATGATTCATGTGAAGTTCATCATGTTTCTACAACAAATGGAGTAGATGCATTCATGCTTGCTGACAAAGAATATCCACTCAGAGCTGGAACTCTCACTGTGATGCTATGTACAACCATCAGAGTTCATGAAGATAGTGAGAAAGTCAGAGCATTGTTACTTAGACTTCAAGATCAATGTTCAAGAGCTATTCAAGCATTGAGAAGAAGATGAAGTGTTTGAAAGAATTCCCCAAATACTTACAGAAGATGAAGATTGAAGAAACTTAGTGATTTGCAGAGAAATCATAAGTTTAAGGGAGGATTGTTGGGAATGAAGATAACAGTTACCACTGATATGCTTGTGGTTAATACTGCTGATGTTTACACTAACAGTGGAAACACATTACCACTGCAAGTACAATATTACCACTGCTATTAGATAATTGTTAAGTACACGTGTATTGATAAGTATAGAAAAGATCTTGTGTATATTCTATATTGTTAGGTTTATACCTATCTTGTAAAGGACTCCTTGTGCTATAAAAAGAGATCATAGGTCATTGTTTTACATACGTATCATTCATATTAGCTTCAAGGTGTAACCCTAGTGATAAACAAGATCACTCATATTATTTCTTAATAATATTGGAGCTTTGTGTTCAAAGGTCAGCTGGGTGTTTAGATACATCCTCCAGTTGAAGACAGTGTAATGTAAATAGAAACTGGATGTTTTTTGAACGAAGATATCAAGTTTACGGGAGGATTGTTGGGTTTTTGGTTATGGTTATGAGGATAGAGTGACTGCTCAAGATATACCACTGCTAGTATAAGATTGGAACTACTGCTAGTATGTTTGAACAACTTGTACTATTCTGTAGGTCGGTTTAAGTTGTAATATTCTAGAACTGGTGATGGTTGTTAGGATCATCTAGAATACTGCTGGAGTTTGACAAATACTAGAGTTATTGATAACTGATGCTTATGTTTTTGTAGATTGAATTGAAAAAAAAAAAAAAAAAAAAACCATATAAGGATGCAACATTGGTTGATAATGTGTTGAAAAACAACAGTTTAAATAGGATCGTGTGCAGTATTTAAAATGCCGCGTATCATAAAAAAACAACACATAGTGAGATAAGACACCATTATTTAAGGGATATGTAATTAAAGTGATAAACTGAAAGTGGAAGTTGATACTTCCAGTCATGAAGACCAAGTAATAAAAGGTTACAGATGCATGTACAGTGCTGATTTTAAGTAAACAGTGCTGAGCAGGGTTACAAATGCTTGTATGACGGTCACAAAAGTTTTATTGTAATTGTGTTAGGATGTATAGGATGGTGCAAAACTAAGTTGTAGCATAATCTGTAGTTATAAGTTCAAAGTTAATGGATAAGGTCAACAACCTAGCATTTATTAGGCAGCTAATGCTTTTAAATGCGGTTAGGTAGAGGCCTTCTTTTATAGTGAGATTTACAGTCACAGGCAGTCATAAACTGACGCACATTAACACTGCTTTTACACACACATATTAGCAAAACCCTAATAAAAATTACTAAAAAAAAAGGTAGTGGGTTTTTTGTTTCTATAAATCTTATTTTTCTAATGCTAAGCTTGGTTTCACGCATCTTTAAAGACTTTGTTTATTTTGCAGATATCATAACAATCTCTTCTGATTCAAGTATAACACTGCCCTCAAGCAGTTCAGATACAATGCAGCCATGTAATCCATGGGCTTCATACTTCCCAAACGCTGAAACCTCTGAAAGTGATTCATGCTCTATATCCAGCTATTTGTCTACCTACAGCTCAAGTGACTATTCTGACAGACCCGATGTGGTAGCTTACCGCGACAGTCTGTTGAAAAGGGCAACGTTTATGAGTTTTGAGGAAAAAAAGCCTTCAGTTAGTGATGCCGAAAGTCGGAACCTCCAGGGTAAAAGGATTCAGGTAATAGGACTTGCAAATAAACAAACATGGGCTGATATTAAAGAGAAGAAATTTGGCATAAATAATCCCTCCACAGTCGCAGGAGCGGCTGACAAAGGCAAAGGCAAAGGGAAAAGAAAAATGGCTTACAAGTAACATCTGGTTACCTTATCTACTGGTTTGTTGATGTACTAAAACAACTGGAATGTTTCTTATCTGTTTAATCTATAATATGTGCATCTGAAATCTGCTGTGACTATTTGTGCAGATCTTTTTAGTATTTATGCATATGTCTTGAGTTAAATAGGTGGAAATGGAAAATTTACTTTTCTGTGTATGTATACTTTTTTACCTATAAACAAGTAATTATATGTCTTGAGTTAAATAGGTGGAAATGGAAAATTTACTTTTCTGTGTATGTATACTTTTTTACCTATAAACAAGTAATAAATAACCACAAAGTTTAACAGGCTTACCTTTGAAAAAAGGTTCAGGTTTGGATGTTTAACCCACCAAACATGACATTTTTAACAGGACATTTTTTTATAACAATAAACAAAATTAAGGCAAAGAAACATAAACTTACAGATCCAAGCCGCAGCACTGTCATTAGTTAAAAATGCGCGACGATCAAAATGTAAAGCATGCCCTTGATTGTAAAAAATGAAGGGCCTATCATAATGAGCATCGTCACCTGTATCAATGATCTGTGTTTCAGATTCAACAAACAAGAGATCAATCACTCTTCGAAAACAGGTATTCGTAAACAAGATGCGACGTTTTAGGCCTAACTTTTGCTCTATCAACGAAAAGTGGTTCAGTATACTCGTAGTGATTAACTTAGATTCATAGTACTAAAAACGGTCAACAAAAACGAAAAATTAATTCACACCATAGAAGGAATCTATACCAACGTATTATAGACTACATAATTACGAATCAGACAGACATAAAAAAGAGCAATGGATTGTAGAATGGAATTAAAACGTGTGTAACATAGGCAATAATCGAATAACAACAACGATTCGTTATAACATGGATCGAATAACAACAACGATTCATTATAACATGGAACGAATAACAATAATCGAATTAAAACGTACCATACTTTGCCACATTATTGGAACTAAAAGATTGAGCAATTGAAGGTGGTTTTCTTGTTGTACAAAAATGTAACGAACGGAAATAATCGGTTGCTATGAACAGTGTACGTTAGGAGCAACAGAGGTGCCGACGCAACAGACTGTTTGATTTGTGAAAAAATTTACTAGGAATGCTTTTATGCGAGAAGCAAAAAACATCGAGAGTGAAGAAGACGAATGATGAAGACGAGTGAGTATTGGATTTTGAATATACATTCACTGTACTTTCACTATTCAAATGTGTACTTTTTATGTAACGTAAAATGACGATAAAACCCTTTTAAAAATATACGGTTGCCCAGCGAACGTTAGTTGCCCAAAAAACAATACCTTACACATACGGGACACTTGTCGCAATGTGGCTGAGTTGCCCAATGACAGCGGTTGCCCTTGGTCTATTTTCAAATTTAAAATAAAAGTGATCCATAAAGTGATATGCATCAGGGCGCACGGTCTATTTGTGTCATTTTCCCTAAGTCTAATACTAACTTATTTAACTAAATATAATTAAATTCTTATACATAAACTAATTACATTTTAACCCACTGAAAATTACTATTATATTCTAACATAAAATTTTGACACTATCATTTATAGTCATGTTTCTAAATGTCAAATTTGAGAACTTTCGTGGGAATTTCTACATTAACTATACATGAAGGCTCATTTTACCAAAAAATAAATAAATAAATAAAGGTTTATGTTGTGAATTCATTTTACTAAAAAAAATGTATAGGCTGTGAATTTGTGATTACAATAAACATTACATAGTTGCACATACTCAAATGGAGTCATGGTTTCACCATATTGGTTGAATCCAAAAATTGACCAATACTCAGTGCATGCCACGTAGCCATGTGGACCCCAATCGTGAATTGCTTTTTCAGTACCAACGGCTACGATTATGAGTTAGGGTATACACATTTATCTACATTAAACTCAATAAATTTTATTTCTATTAAAAGTCAAGAAATACAAAAGATTTTATCAATACATCCAGAAATTTGTTGGAAAATATAAATGATACAAGAAATAAAGTTGAACTTTGGCAGGACAGGAGTCATGACCCATGCCTTAAATTTTCTGTTCATTTTTCTTAATCTAAAAGCAACAAGAAGTTAAATAATGTATACTTGTGCACTCATAATTCATCATAAATGTTTTTAAAATTTTGTAAAGATAGGAAGAACCATATACAAGAAGTAACAACTCGTGTTATCATCGAAGACTTGTATATATTAATTCAGTACACGATAAACATATATTGGATTTAAGGTAACAACTAACAAGTCTCAAGTGATCTTAATGAACATGATCAAGCTAAAGATAATTGCTAGTATTTAATTTCTTTTACCAATTTACTTGCACAAATTAGGATAAGTGTCATTTATTTTATAGTAACATACATGTAATGATGTTTTCATTCTATAGATTCACATTGTCATACGAGAGTCTAATTCGCGTCTTGTAAAACCACAACTATCAAAACGGATCCAATTAATAGAGTTTGAACGCCTAAAGAAAATTAGGTTTCTTCTTAAAATTACTCAATTTCTTAAGAAGATGAAACCGTGTTTTACTTTTAAACGTAGAATGCATATCATTTAATGCAATATACATTATGTGATTGAACACGTTAACTAACAAAAATTGTTTAGTTTTGTTCGTCTAAAACCCATTGGTAATTACACAAGTACATGAAGAAAATAAACAGCCATCAATGTGATTAATATTGAATACTTAAACAAGTAATATTAGCTTATGAAGTTTTCAAACAACATATATATTATAGCTTAAGTGTTTATGATAGTAGTTGCACGACACAAGCAACGCGAGTAAATATTGACAAAGTTTACCCTAGGTATTTGTAAACAAATTTGAAACACTCTAGAATTCAAGAATTTCGAATTAACATTTGAATTATGCAACAAATCAAAATTGATTTTTAAACAAAAAAACTACTCGCACATAACGACAACGATATATAGTACTTCCTCCGTCCCTAAATAAATGTCCAGTTTGACTTTTCAAAGTCAAACTGGTTCAACTTTGACCGTAAATATTTTTTTTGTGTTATATAATACTTGATGAAAAACTATACCAATGAAAAATACACTTAAAACTCAATCTATTCATATATTTTTCATCAAGTATTATATAACACCCGCAAAAATAGATAAGGTCAAAGTTGATCCAGTTTGACTCTGAAAAGTCAAACTGGACACTTATTTAGGGACGGAGGTAGTATCATGAATTTGTGTGTGCAATTTTTTTTTTTATCTATATATGGATGTGAAGTAAATAAAACTGTTGCAAAACAAGGCCTACAAGGCCGATTAATCGCCGATTAGGTGCTGAAAGGCCACCAACCTTTCCGATTTATGTAAATCGGTCAACCATGGTCAATGGTGGTCAATGACGGTTAATGGTGGTCAAACTTGTGGAATCCCTTCATATCTTGCTGAAAATACTTAAAACTACCCATAAAATTGTTTGAATAACTTATGGTCATTGTTTATATCTATTACAAGATGTTTTTCAAGAAAAATATTGTCGAAAATACATAAACTTGTCAAAAATACCTAAAACTTGTCGAAAATACCTAAAATTTTCCGAAAATACTAAAAACTTGTCGGAAATGCCAATCCGATTAATCACCGATTAATCCCGCCTAGACCGATTACAAGCTACAGGGAGGTAGACCGCCCGACTACCGATTCGCGATTTTTGCAACATTGAGTAAATTAGAATGAATAAAGTTAGTTGTTTTTATAATTAAATATTTAATTATTTAATAAATTACGTAGATTTTTATAAGTAAGGATATTTTAGTTTAATAACATGAGGTGAGATCAACATTGATTACAAATTTTCTAAAAAATAAATGAGAAAATCTTAGCCATTCATTTTTACATCAAAAAAAAAAAACAAAACAAAACTCATTTTTCACTTTTTCTTTTTGAAAATAAAATATGTTGCAAACGGTAAATCTTCAAGCTGCGAAAAATACATCATTATGACGAGAATTTCTTTAACTTTTAGTAGACGGTCACTTCGATGTACTTTCGACATTTTTTCTTTCAAGCTTTATTTTTTAGTGTTAAATTTTCGCCTAGAAAAATCGCATGTGATTTGTAGAAATCATTTGTGATTTGTTATTTTCAAAATCAAATGTGATTTCACATATCATGTGTGTTTTTTAAGATCACTTATTATTTTTTATTTATCTTTCAGTAGACAGTACATTCGATATACTTTCGATGTTTTTTCTTTCGAATTTTATTTTTTAGTATTGAAATTTTCGCTTAGAAAAAATCACATGTAATTTGTTATTTTAAAATCATGTGTTATTTCACAAATCATGTGGTGATTTGCAAGATTACATATTTTTTTTTAAACAAAAAGTCACATGGGATTTTATAAATCACGTGTGTTTTTTAAAATAACAAATCAATTGTGATTTTACGAGTTACATGTGATTAAAAAAAAATGTCTGTCAAAAGTATATATAGAAGTACCCCTCTATAGAAAGATGATTGAATTCTTGCTATGATTGTATGATTTGTTTGGCGCATGATTAACGGTTTTGAGATATTTAATTTTTAAAAAAGAATATTAAAGTTAGTTTTTTAAAATTTGATGAAAAAAAATGAATGATCAGAATTTGTTGATATGATATTTATTGGATTTGTTAGTTATGTTTGAACTTTTTTCTTGATAACATTACAACTTTTTAAATTTTTAAGTTTTAATCAAATGTTTTTTTCTTTTTATATGTAGTATAGATATATCGTCTAATTATGTATGTAAGTGTTTGTACGCACACATGTAATTGGTGTAAAGATTGTACCAACTCATATACGTGTTGTAACCCCAGTGAAATAATTAAACAAAATTAGGCCATAAATTAATTGGTCATACTCTAAAATCCACAGATACAACTTCATATACAAATTGTTAGGCCATTATGCCTTTGTTTATATCTATTGATTTACAAAAGGGATTGTCTAACCAAATGCCTAAGGCATTGGTTAAGGTTTATATGGCACAAAAGGACTAAAAAACGTTTTTAACTTCGGGACCCACACAAAGTATTAATTTTCAAATTAAAAAACGTTTTTTTAGTCCTTTTTTGTGGGTCCATACCCTCCTTAACCAATGCCCTTAGGGCATTGGTTAGACAATCCCTTTACAAAATATACCATAGATATTCATTCGTATATTATAGTCATAAAAAATTCCAAATTTTGGGATTAATGTTGGACTTTTGTTATTAAAGAATGTGATCCACCTTCTGGTGATTAACGAGTGGGGAAACCCGCGCGATGCAGCGGGATTACTTTTGTAGACGTGAATTTGGAACTGATAAATGACCGAAAAATTTGTTTGTCTATTTATTTGGTTAGTACTTGAAGGACCTACGTTGCAAAGATAATTCAAACCTTAGTTTCGTGCCTACAAAGGACTTACTTTGCAAGGATACTTAAACCTTAGGGATTATTTTTGCCAAATTACTATAGATAGCAATTAATGCTACATGATTTACTTTGCAACGACAGTTAAACTTTAGGGACTATTTTTGCCATTTTGCCAAAGATAGCAATTAATGCTACAGGACTTAATTTGCAACGACAGTTAAATTTTAGAGACTATTTTTGCCATTTTGCCAAAGATAGCAATTAATGCTCCTACTTTGAGTCATTTGTTCTCCCCATATTTAGTATATAATATAGAATATAGAATGTGACAACAAAAAAGCACATCACACCCTTTCACAATACAAAGAAACCAAAATTATTGTAACATGTGAAATAATATTAAATTAATATGTTTCAAGATAACTTAAGTTCTTTAATATTACTCAATAAACACTAAGATCCATTTCTTTATTATTTGAGATATATTTTCTTTTTTTGTTGAGGTTTTTTATAATGAGCACAAGAAAAGTCAACATTATTATTTCCATTGTAGGTGTTAATTGTTAACCTAAGCAATAAAAACAAGAACTTTAAGTAACAATGAGATAATAGATGTGCTACCTCATATGTACATACCACGAACATTCAACTAAGTGAGCCGCTGAGTACTCTTATTTTTCGCTTGATCGTCTAAACACATAATACATACACAAATAAGATCGAAAAAGTGACGTGATGACACTCACGGAAAGCATATGCGGTTACACGCAACACATACACATATAGTTTTGGAGCAATCTAGAGGGTTTTATCGAGTGTGGTACAATACTTCACGAAAACAATAGTCGGCCTGTATTCTCGAGAAAAGAGACCCGCTCCTCATGGCCTGAGTTAGTCTGAACAACCAACATGACCAAATTTATTCTTATCAGTTACAGTTGTTTTACATGTCATATAAAATTTCATAAAAAATCAACATTACAAATATAAACATTTCCGCGTCAGCATCTTTTGCGAGAAAGAATGCCCACTCCTCATGGCCCGAGTTAGTCTGAATATCGCCTATCAAATATTATTTTTATAGGCGTATAAAACAATCAACGTTACCAGATATAACATTATCGGTTATCAATATTTTATCAGTTACTCTACTAATCTTTTATAAATAGGATAAAAGCTATAAATTCGTAAGGTACTTTACAGATAAACTCATTATGCTATATCTACTTCACTTATTGTCATTATACATAACCGTTTTCATTTTATTCGGTTATTTTCTGTTCGTTTTTATCCGTTTTCGTAAATCGTCAATTTTTATCCGTTTTCATTTTAATATGTCTGGATAAAATCAGATAAAAACGGATAAAAACCGTTTTGACGTGGATAATAAAAAAGGTTTATATCCGTTTTTATCTGTTTTTTCGGACATATTAAAATGAAACGGATAAAATAAACGATTCTGAAAGCGGATAAAGCGGACGAGAAAATAACCGAATAAAATGAAAACGGTTAGATATTATGACAATAAGTTAAGTAGATAAAGTATAATGATTTTTTTTAAAGTACGTTATGAATTTATAGCTTTTTTTCTTATAAATAATAAACATAAATAAAAGCAAAAGAAAAGAAGAAAAAGAAAAAGAAAGCTGAAGCATTAAGGTATACATACAAATCTATACTACTTTATAAAGCATTTAGGCCTTCTAAAATTAGAAGGCTTAAAAATTAAGCCTTCTAATTTTAGAAGGCTTAAAATTAAGATAAGGAGCTCCAATCATGAGATGACATGTGTCACTTCTTAACAAACTCAAAGCCTAACTTCTAACAAACTACAAGCCTAACTCCTAACCACTAAAAATTAAGATAAGGAGCTTCAATTATAAAGTGACATGTGTCACTTCCAACTAAAATTCATTATTTTCAAATTAAAATATCTTTTTATCTACTTATTTATATTATAATCTAATTTCACCATATTTTTAAAATTTTATGCTCTTTAATTCAACATCCATTTTAATATATTTTTATGAGTTTTTAGTTTTTATATTTTGAGTGGACTTATTTTATTTTAATTCAAAATTTTACAACTTTAACCTTTATTTCATTTATTCCAATCATATTATATAAGCAGCATTAACACCTTCAAATACAATACAAGAAGAAGGAGAAGAAGTGAGGGTCACACACAAAATACATACAAACCTTCTCTCCCATTTTCACCTTCCTTTCCCAACCATTTATTAGATTCCTTCACATAATAATATTACTCTCCTCTTCTTCTTTTTCTTCATTCAGATAATAATTATTATAATTATGCAAATTCTTCTTCTTGTTCTTATGAAACAACAACAACAATAACCCATCTACAAAACATCTCCTTCTTTTCTTTTTTATTATTTTTGCTTAGCTTTTGTGGGGTTTTAAAGAATTTATTTGGGTTTTTTTAATCTTTCTTGAAAAAAGATTTATACCCAGTTCAGCTTTTTATAAATTATTTCTGGGTTTTAATTTTTGTGAAAAAAAAAAATGAGTTCCTAGTTCATTTTCTTGATTTTTTTTTTGTTTTTTGTTTTTTTTAAAGAAATTTCAACTTTTTTCTTAAATTTTGTAAAAAAAAAAAAAGAATTTGTTCAGATATGGGAAAGCATGGACCTTGTTGTCACTGTGGTGTTACAAGTGAGTTTTTACTTTTTGGGATTAAATTTTTTTTAATTAAAAAGGTTTTTATTAATATTTTTTATTTTTGCTAAATCAATTGTGGTCAGATTAGTTTTTGAGATCATGTTTGATAATACCCATATGAAAAATTAGCTGAAAATTGGAAACAATAATTGTGAATTTGTTATGCTGAATATTGTATGTTTATGAGATTTTTTAAATGAAATAAAATAAGATTAATTATTTGTATAATTTGTAGCTGAAGAGAAATGGTTGAAATTTGAGTATAATTTGCAGTTTGACTTGATCAAATACAGAGTAGCTTCTAAAGAATTGCTTATGATTTAATGAATGTTTATGTTGCTTGGTTTTACTTCAATTATTGAAGTCAATAACAAGTTATTTGCTAAATGCACTCTACCTATTCGATAATTCGCTTCGTTTCACTTTGTGTTGTTAGCGCGTTTACAGTCCAATGAACAATCAAACACATTATTCCAAACTTGTTGTATTTTGTGTTGTGAAACCGTTTTGCTCAATTGTATCCGTTAAATGCTTATAAACCGGTTTGTTTGTGTTTTGGTATACTTGAAAGAATTGCTATTGTTAACTATTTGTATCTTCTAATTTTTGTTATGGAAATGAAAGTATATAAGATTTTGTGGTTTTTGACACTTTTAGGACGTGTATTGTGATTACAGGCACTCCTCTATGGCGAAACGGGCCACCAGACAAGCCTGTATTGTGCAATGCTTGTGGATCACGTTGGAGAACCAAAGGATCACTTGTGAACTACACTCCTCTTCATGCTCGAGCCGAGCCAGATGATTTTGAGGATCGCAGAGTTTCAAGAGTGAAGACTATATCCATTAAGAACAAAGAGGCAAAAATACTAAAAAGGAAACAGAATTATGACAATGTAGTAGGCAGGTCAGCTAGCATTATGCTTGGTAGCGGCAGTGGTGGTGGTGGGGTTATATATGACCATCAAACACAGGGTTTCCGCAAAGTGTATGATGAGGATACAAGCAACAGGTCGAGTTCTGGCTCGGCTATATCTAACTCTGATGGCTATATGCAGCTTGGCAGCGGAGATGCTAGTGATTTGACAGGTATTTTTCCTATATCTTGATTATATAGTTGCGGTTTGAGGAATCAGAATCAGATAATCACCTCATTATGGTGTGTTTGGCATTGTGTTTTGAAAGAGATTATATAAGTGTTGCGTTTTCAAGTCACATTTGTCATGTTTTTTGTGTTTGGGTACTGTGAAACTGATTTTCTGACTATCACAACTTCAAAATGACAGAAGCACATCCAAGCACTATCTTTTGCAGATTGTTTTGTAACAGTTGGTTATCAAATACAGGTTATTCCATATCATATAATCAATTTTAAAACGCAATGTCAAACACCCTAAATACCTAGCATTACGGATAGTTACATAATTTACATTTATCTCAATAATTGATATTTTTACAAACGCCCCCAAACAGACTAAAAAAATGTTGTCTTTCACTTTTTTTTCCAGGTCAAGCCCAATCCTCTGTTGTGTGGGATACAATGGTACCTTCAAGGAAAAGGACTTGCGTTAGCCGGGGGCTAAAGCAATCTCCTGTTGAGAAACTTACCAAAGATCTACACACCATCTTACATGAACAACGATCTTATTTTTCGGGATCATCAGAGGAGGATTTGATTTTTGAATGCAACACACCAATGGTTTCGGTTGAAATAGGACATGGGAGTGTACTAATGCGTCATCCAAGCTCAACTCGAGAAGAGGAATCTGAAGCAAGTTCTCTCTCTGTTGATACGAAAAACGAGGCTTATTCAGGGTTGACTACCTTTCCTGTATATAATGCTAACAAAGGTGGTAACTTTTCGAGCCGAAGGAATGATGCGTCTAAAATGATTGTGAATCAAGACCTTGTGAAAAGGTATAGACGTAAATATTACTGTTACAATGTTCTTGAGACTATTTCTAGAATTTTTTAGACCATTTACATTTGTGCACCTTATTATTTATACAATTACAATCTTAATTTTTTCATTACAGGGATAATGACGAAAAATTACAGCTACTTATGAACCAAACCTCTCAATTGTGCCACATAGATTTAAAAGTAAGTTGAATTTTTTTATGGTTAAATTATCTTCTTGTTATAGTTTTATTTAGGTTTTCGAGTATAAACAGAAAATGTACTTTTTAAGTGTGTATTTGGATGTTGGTCTTGTAAATAGCGTTTGGATGTGTTTATGCTGTTATAAGTTGTAATAATCGGATAATAAGAATTTGTATATGTTTGGCAAAATCTAACTGTTTTCGAAATTAATAAAACTGAAAAATGTAGAGCCGGTTAGTGAAATGGAGATAGATTTCTTTTTTCTCACATTGGGTTTAAAATGAGGTAAGAAATATATTCTACTGTTTAATTTGTTTTGTTTTGTTGCTGCTGGCGTGAAATTGATTATCTAAAACACTAAAACTGGTTATTGTCGATTGGAACTAGATAATCAGCTCCACGTACTAAACCAAACACTCTAAAACATTTACCCTACCATTTTACTAATGAGAACTTCAACTTCATATTTGCAGGACGTTATCAACTTTGAGGAGTTTACAAGTCATTTGACAAATGATGAACAACAACAATTGCAGAAATATCTGTCTCTTGATGACACTGATCAAGTCCCCGATAGGTTTGCATCTCATCTTTAAATACTTAACATTACTTTCGCATGAATCTCACAAATTGAGCTTATTTACTTAGAAAACCGAGCATAGTACTTAAGTTCATGTCAATTGACTTTTTTTATTTCTTTTTTCAATTCGACAGCCTCAAAAGCATGTTTGATAGCCCTCAATTTAAGGAGAACTTATCATCCTTTCAAAAGCTTCTTGCTGAAGGGGTTTTTGATCTCTCCTCACCAATGGTGAAAAATGAAGGCGGTAGAACATTAAAGAAGCTTGCTCTTGGTAGCGCTACAAAAGCTGACTGGGTTGAGAAATATAATCTACTCCAGGTTTGATAATAAACAAAATTAAAAACATGTGTATTGTCAAATGAAGTCTTTGAAAGAAAGTATTCTAATTTAATGTTGGTTTTTAATTTATGCGTGATTGTAGGATGCAAAGTGTAAATATGACAGTGGAGGGTCTGTAATTGGTGGCATACAAAATTCTGTAACACCAGGCCATTCAGTGAATGTAAAGAGATCACAAGATGCTCAATTTCAACCGTATCAAGGTTGGTCTTATTTTCTGAAATCGCTTAGGTTGCTCTTTTATACAAAGACGAGAAATTTGTATAAAATCCTTTCTATTACGACGTTATATGTTTTATGTTATTATGGGGAATCAAGTGTCATTGCACAAATATTACATCTCTTCTTTTAGCAATTGAGGGAAATGAAATATTTAGTTATTTATCACATTATCAAATAGAACTCTTGAGGGCATTCATGCGTGGCTTCCATGGTTTGCATTTGTTTATACCATTTTCTAAAATGTAGCATATAAAACTACATATCAATACTAACAGTCGGGTATTACAGGACCAAAGACTACAATGAAGAGTCCCAAGAGAACATCAATGAAAGCGAGATATGATCACAAGGAGGTTATGGACAACGATGGCCCGGGATTCAGCCCAAGGAGCCTATTCGCTTTGCCTCCTGATCATAGCTCCCTAATCGAGTCCTTGAGATATGCTGATGAAAATTCTGAGCATGACCTGCTGCTTGACGTGCCATCAAACACTTCTTTCCCTCAGGCAGAACTATTGCTACCAACTTCAAGTTTTGGAGTAGCCCAAGCAAGCACTAGTAGTAGCTCGATTTATCAAAGCTTTGCAGGCCACTGACAAACTAGTCGAAGTATCACTAGGGTTATGTAGGTGACTTTTCTACTATGTAACCTATTCCAGACCATTGTAAACTTTGTAACCTTCATGCAAGTCCGTTAGCACTGTGATACTTTGAATAACTTGCTAACGTGGCTTTGTTTGGTTCATTTGCACAGGATTTTATGGTTTGGGTTCATTGTATTTTGCTTCCCAAACATTCAGTCTGCAAACTACGGTTTGATGGTTGCTTTTTGGCTTATTTTTAGTCATATGGTTGGGTTCTTTTTGTATGTGCTGACAAAGATTGTAATATAGAAAGATTAGAAATGCAAAATAGCTTTGAGTTATCTTTGTGAATTCTTAGCGCAGAAAAGAACCGGTTCAGGTTATAAGTTAGACCCGTTTAATCTTTTGAGAATAATTCGTAGATGCCTTTGGAAGTTAGGCTTGGTTAGGACCGTCGATCCTAACTAGTCGTTTCATTTTTTATATCAAGTTGAGTGTATGGGTACTGGGTAGGATTTAATAGCTTTGGTGTTGCCTTTAAAAGTTATGATGTCTTTTTGTTGTTTGCTTTTTGTATTATAGTAGTTTTAGGTTATGCCTAAATGTTGTGGAGTTGTTATGCTAATGTTGTTTTTCTATGATTGGCATGTGAACCAACTTTATTTACTCATCTTCTCCTATAAGTTATTTGCCCATCATATGTGTGATTCTCTTCTAACTTTGCCTCAGAACCAAAATTTTGTAGGAAAACCTTATTTCGTCATTGTTCAGTCCAAATCAGTGCAAGACATGTCTCGATGCACACCGTTCTTGAAAGAAAACTTTAATGTTAAGTAAAAACAGCTCACTTGTCTTTTTAGTAGTTTGAAATGTTGAGCTTTTGGTTATCTTAGCGAGTTAGCGGTCGTGATAATCTCTTGTGAGTTTTAGACTTTTGACTTATAAAATTTCATCATCTAGTTGAATATAGTTCACCTTAACCACTATGTTGTAATCTTATAATGAAAGTGAAGGTTATTGTAACCTTATTATAAGAGTTAAGGGAGAGAGATGTCCTATTTTTATTGTTTTGACTATGTGGGAAGCATGTGAATTAGGTTTAAATGCTAGTGCTCTCTAGGGTGATTGATTGTGATAAGATCTTTACCTACAACCATACATGTGTGATAAAAGGGAAAAAAAGCCCATAAAGATGCATTATGTATATTTTCTATTATATGAAAGCCAATCAATGGACACCTTTACTCAAGTTATAGCTTTTATAGGAACATATGAAACAATACAGCTAAACATAGCTATATATATTTGGCCAAAATTATTCAAGAACTTGATATGGTGTTCTTATTTGGATAATGTTTCACCATCATGATGTCAAGTCATTGCTGATGGGATAGAATATTTAACTCTATTCTTTTGTATAGTGTGCACGAAAGATGCATTTTCGTTTAAGAGTCAAAAGACCACTTGATCGGTTCGGGTTTATGGACAAAACACTTTCAGAGGGCTAGCAAGAAACTCCTATCAATCGAGCATCATAGATACCATAAAGGGTTTAGAAAAACACCAAATAGGATTCCATTTATGCATAAATATGAAATCAAAGGGTTAATTACCTATTCTATGCTACAAGTACTAGTCATACATGGATCAAATGGGAAAATCGTTCATTCTAACACCAATAATGCAGGTTTTAGAGTTCTTACGTCTCCTCTCAGTGAACGTGTAATCATTTTTAACATTTCTTGTACGCAAACGACTGTAAGAAACATCTTTTCACCCTTACTGAAATATGAGCAGAATTAAGGTGCTCTTTCTTTGTAAATAGCCCATAAGTAATAATTTAGTGAAGATCATCATAATTTCTTATACTGAATAAATAAATCCATAGTGTAGGAAAAGTTCTCCATAACAAGTAGACTTACTCCATAAAAAATTCAAATATGGCAGGCAAGCCAAGTAAAGTTGGACAACAAAAATGTCCCCACGTTTTATTAGAAAAATAAATTCTCATTTTGGCTTTTGCATAACATTGGAGATAGAAACTATATAACCTTACTGGATTAATAATTTAAAAGCATAGTAACCCTCATAAGGTTGTTAATTAAACTAGTCGGGTAGTTTCGTAACAGAGTTTAACAATTAAATTTGATCACTAGCTGTAATCACATCTTATTGTGCATCACGGCAATTTTCCGTAAAGGAGAGTAGTGTTATATGGATATTGCTGATTTAGTCTGTCAAAATTCGGACACCATTAACACAAAGTAAACAAAAATGAAACCATAGTCATAAATTATTAGTAACATACTACTTGTCTCATAGATATTTAAGTTTAGGAATTCATGCCGATAATAGGAAATTGCAGCACTTTTTAGTCAATGATGCTCCAAATTAAAACCTGCCTCAAAACTGTTCTTAATCAAAATGTTATCTACACATTAACCAAGTAAAACATGCTTAATGGCTTAATGCTCATAAACCCACCTCAAAACGAAAACTTTTATCTAAATATATTATCTACAAATCTAATAGTACAAAGAAAAAGATGACCAAAACATTACCTGCCATAAGAATCAACACTTGCTGAAGACCATTAGACGTGGGAACTTGGAAGTCTTGAACCCAGATTTTTCCAGTCCTTAACATCTCCGAAACTTATTACCCTTTAACCGCCAGTGCGCCATGGGCACGTTACTTTTTCACTGAACCATGTAAATCTTGTATTCCTTATATTTTTGGGCGATTTAAATTCCTACTTCCACATTCTTCTTCTTCATGTCATGTATCTAGCAGTTGATTTAAAATGGAATTTCGGGGTCGAATTTCAGATACAATAACATTACATTCTTTTTATCACTTATAAGTTTTCGTAGGATCCAGAATTTAATCAATTTATACCATGACCGTCCTCTTGTTCTGTCAGGGACATTTTTACAAACACCTTATACGCATTCCAAATTAAATACTATAAGTTACCGCTCGTAATAATTGTCCCGTCGTCTATTTCCTGATCAACAGCTTCCATCCTTGTTGACGACACCAGATTGTCACCGAAGAAATCCTACGAATGAGCGTGTTGTTACGACCACCATCGATGAGATTAAGGTGCCGATCACGTGTACAATCGGCGAAGAAAGTATGTACTCGGAGGTCTCTGTTTCTGATTAACTGTTTGGCTCTGTTTTTGAAAGATCAGTTTTCCCGCCAATTTTCTGTTTTTTTATGTACAGGTACTTTCCCGCCTTTATTATGTTATATGAACGGATTATTTTTACTTAACCCCCTGTGTTTATGAATATGTTTCATATGCACCCTATAGAATAACAAAGTTTGCGTATAGTAACAATAGAGAGCACGTGATGTTTTTTAATTGAACAAATTGCAAAACAAATCATTATACTGTAGATCAATTTTAATTTATATTTTTTTAATATTTTTTCTCAATTTAAATTATAAACTTTTTTGTTTTTCTTATTTTTCAATGTAATTTTTTTGAGTTTTCGAAGAGTTTTGTAACTTTGGCCGAAATAATATGTAAATGGTCAACTAGAATGATAGATCATATTAATTAACCACTTCAGCTAAAAAATGATCAGGGCAACATTTTTTTAAATTTTAAAAAAATCTTACATCGAAAAAAATAAAAGGTTGATTCATTAAATTGAAGAAAAGGGTAGAAAGTTGTATCTTTTATGAGTCGAACTTTGACAGGGCTCGATTCGACTCGAAAATAATATATTCGGCTTAATGTATAATATTTAAAATCGGCTTGAAAAGCTTGACAATAAGTATTTATACTTGATATATTTACATATAAGTCCTTTAAAATCCATAATATATTTAAATAACTTATATATTACTCAAAGCTTGAAAAAGTAAAAAATAACTCAGTGTCGAGCCTATATAAGCTTGAATTCATTTTCTAGGTTTTAGATCGAGCTCGAGGCTCGATAAAATTCGGCTAAAACGAGTTCAATTTACTTGACAAAAGTTTGACTCGTTTACACCCATAGCCACAAGTATAAGGACTTTGAAATATGCTTCGCGTAAAGTGTGGCGTTTGGTTGGGTAATTTGAAATTCCGGAATTTTAAATTCTAGAAAATTTAAATTCTTGAGAATTTAAAATTCCGGAATTTAAAATACCTTCGCGTGTTTGGTTGACAGAAATTTATAAATATATTTTTTTTTAATATAAATTTCATAAATATTCTAGTTACAAGTTTATAAAAAAATTATAAAAAAGTTTATAAAAATTTATAAAAAAGTTTATAAAAATTTTATAAAAAAGTTTATAAAAATTTATGAAAAAGTTTATAAAAATTTATTAAAAAGTTTATAAAAATTTATAAGAAATTTATAAAAAATTATAAAAGTTTATAAAAATTTATAAAAAAAGTTTATAAAAAGTTTATAAAAAAAGTTTATAAAAATTTATAAGAAATTTATAAAAAAATTATAAAAAAGGTTTATAAAAATTTATAAGAAATTTATAAAAATTTATAAAAAAAGTTTATAAAAATTTAAAAAGTTTATAAAAATCTATAAAAAAGTTTATAAAAATGTATAAAAATTTTATAAAAAATTCATAAATATTCTATTTAAAAGTTTATAAAAAAACAATAAGAAAAAAGTTTATAAATTTTTTTTCAAGTAAATTGAAATTTCACTTTTTGGAGCGATTCTAATTCTCTCCATTTGGCAATTCGAGGATTGTAAATTACTTCAAATGCCCCCATTTGAGTTACCAAACAGGACATTTGAAGGGAATTAAAATGCAAATGCCTCCAATATCCTTCAAATTGCCCCAACCAAACACCCCATACATTTGGTGCGATTACCTTTTTTATGTTATGGTATCTTATAAATTTAGGTCAATTGCATATATACTCACTAAAACTTGCATATTTGCATATATATCCAAATCATGCTTAAATTACATTGTACATCATGCATTAAAAACTTGCATTATGAGGAAATATGCAAGTTTTTAAGTTTTAATGGGTATATATGCAATTCTCCCTTTAAATTTTTCTTGTAAATTATCAACGACTTTTAGCTGTGTGCTTACAAATTTTCTACAAGTTATATAAAAATCAATAGAATAAAGATAATTATTCTATTCCAAAAAAATACATATGTATAAGTATTTTTGTCTTTTATCCAGACTAGCCTGAAAGTCAATTTCAATAGATAATCAATAACTAATCTCAATATCAAGCCATCACAAAACAACTATTTATGTCTACATCTGAATTGAATACTACCCATTTTTTTCCTAATGAATGACGACACCCACAAGGTCTACAAGTTGAAGACTTACCTAGTCGCAAAGTTGAATTATCCTTATGTAATTAAAATCAATTCAAATCGTCAAAATAGGCATGTGAACTAATAATTCACTTCTACCACACCAAAATTTTTATCTTTACGTGAATTTTAATTATTTGTGTATATTCTGTCTTAAATTTCTTAAATTTACATTTACGTTTGGTGGCCAAAATGTAAAGTTCAAAGTTTCTTATGGTAAATCATTTTTATTTTCTAATGTTATACGTATCACATTTCACCTAAGTATAAATACTAACAAGAATGTGTACAGACTACAGACGTGCTCAAACAATGGATTATATATTTTATCCAAAGGTTTTATGGCTCGATGTACTTTACAAGTCTATATGTATAGCACACCTATAGTCGTGTAAATAAGATTCATTTTGATGGCATCCATTATCACACCACGTTTGACAAAATATATAAATTTTATAAAATCACATCTAAGAAATGAATTTTCACGCTTTGTTTGTTTTTTATGATTGAAAAAACTAAACGTGTTTGTGAAAAGAAATAAATAAATAAAAATAAAAATAAAAATAAAAAACGTGAGTTGATGTGGGTCTTTTAGTATTTAAAAAAAATGGTTTGAAACAAGGCAAATTGTTATCGACCACTGTGATTGTCGAAACAAACTACGTAGTTATATAACCCTCTCATAAATTTTCATTTGCTTTATTTTGGTGTTTACCAAAGAACAAATCCTCACCATCCATCTAGTTTAATTTAATTATGAGGATTAACCTAATATTTTTATTAGATAAACCTAAGTTCATGCTTTTTTTATTGTTTTTTTGTCTTTATTTTTTATTCATATATTTTTTTTGTCTTTTTCTTTTAATTCACGATTTTTTTTTTTAAATTCACGTTATTCACGTTTTTTTTTAATTCGCATTTTTTTCTTCGCTTTAATACGTTTCGTCCGTTTTCGCCCATAATCTTACGTTTTTGTTCATTATTTATACGTTTCGTCCGTTTTCATACTTGTTTTTACGCTTTCATACGTTTTCGTCCGTTTTCATACATATTCATCCATTCTCTTACGTTTTCGTCCGTTTTCATACGTTTTCGTTCATTATTCATACGTTTTCATCGTTTTTCGTCCGTTTTCATACTTGTTTTACGCTTTTATACGTTTTCATCCGTTTTCATACATATTCGTCCATTTTCTTACGTTTTCGTCCGTTTTCAGACGTTTCTGTAACTTGTGATATTTTAAATATCACAAGTGATTTTCAACTAATGTTTTGTAACATGAAAATCACAATTGATATTCAAAATGTCACAAAGTGATATCTAGAAAATCACAAGTGATATTCAGAATATCACAAAGTAATTTTTGGAAAATCACAAGTGATATTCAGAATATCACAAATATATAATTTGAATAGCAACTACATAGTTTGGGGGTATTTGTTTAACCTTACTTTATTTGCTTATGAGCTTATGTGATTTCGGTTTATGGTTCACAAGCTTAATTTGCTTATTTTGAAACTTATAAAAATATGTAAGTTTATATTTACCACGTATAAAGAGAAAATGGTCAAATTTTGGTTTAGAGTTCATACATATTCGTCCGTTTTCATACGTTTTCGTCCGTTTTTAAATGTTTTCGGCCGTTTTCATATGCTTCTGAATATCACAAGTGATATTGATATATATAGAATATCACAAGTGATATTCTGTGATATTCAGATGATCACAAGTGATATTATGTGATATTCAGAAAATCACTTGTGATATTCTATTCAGAATATCACAAGTGATTTTCTGAATATTACAAGTGATTTTCAACTAATGTTTTGTAAAATGAAAATCACAAGTGATATTCAGAATACCACAAAGTGATATCCAGAAAATCACAAATGATATTCATAATATCACAAAGTGATATTCAGAATATCACAAAGTGATATTTAGAAAATCACAAGTGATATTCTGAATATCACATAAAATCAATTGTGATATTCAGAAACGTATGAAAACGTAAGAAAACGGACGAACACGTAAGAAAATGGATGAATACATATGAAAGCGTAAAAACACGATTGAAAATGGATGAAAACGTATGTAAAATGGACGAAAACGAAAGAAAACTGATGAAAACGGACGAAAACGTATGAAAACGAACGAAAACGGACGAAAACATATGAAAACGGGCGAAAACGTATGAACCGGATGAAAACGGACGAAAACGTATGAAAACATACGAAAACCTATGAAAGCGAAGAAAAAAAACGCGAATTAAAAAAAACGTGAATTAATAAAAAAATGCGAATTTAAAAAAAAACGCGAATAATAAAAAAAGGAAAAAGCGCGAGTTTAAAAAAAACGTAAATTAAATAAAAAACGTGAATTTAAAAAAAAAAAAAAAGACAAAAAAAAATATGTGAATAAAAAAGACAAGAAAAAAAAGATGGACTTAGGTTTACCTTTAAATCTTAGATTAATCTCCACGATTAGATCAAACTAGATAGATGGTGGGAATTTGTACCTTAGTAAATATGAATTTACGAGTAAGCAAAATAAAGTGACTCATATAACCCCGTGTATACACTGAGTTTTGACATAAATTTTGCTTAATTAATATTTTTTATTATAAGTCACAATGCATCTTAATTTTAATTATTTGTGCACATAAAGTGTATATAATCTAATATTAACAATACAATTGGCTAAAAATGTAATTTCTATTTTGATATAGTAAAGCATGTCCGGTGCATATACGAAGCTGTTAGATAAGATTTTTTTATAACATTATGTAAATCTTGTATACTCGTATTGTTATAATACTCGTGCATGCGCAAATTTTTACATAATTTTTTTTCATTATGTATTAATATCAATTAATAAATTGTATAGAATTTTGTTGGACGCACGATTTACTTCGCTTGAATGGCATGGTCTTGGTGTTGATGTTGATATTGTTTAAATTTAACTATTGATAGACATTGCGCGTGTTTAATAGCACGTAATGACCCTTCAAAAATTCTTTTAAAACTTTAAAGAGTAATCACATGCGGCGTTGCTATATGCACGATATTTTACATATGTTTTCAGCTCACAGTACTATGTGTGGTCGTGCCTTCAATTTAAAATTTGTATTCATGTTAATAATAATTTTAAGCGTATGTAATTTTTTAACCCGTGTATGTCAAACCCCCAAAATGTTGCAGTGGAAAGGTAACCGAGAAATGACATTCATGGAAACAAAGTCAAGAGTATAAAGAACGACCTATATATGAGTCGTTTAAAAGTCATACTATTTGATTGAATAACACATGACATAGTTTTAACATAACAAGTATTCAAGTTCCACAATAAATATAAAAAGTGTTTGGAAGCATTAACAAATGATATGAAGTCAGAGCTGAAAATCCATGATAATGAGACAGCATGATGTGACTCTAAATGCAATGTCCCAATGCATATTGATCTAATTCGTTCAACAACCTGAGAAATATATGCTAAAATATCAACAATAATGTTGGTGAGTTCATAGGTTTAAGTAAATGTGAAGTCGAGTACAAAACACAAGATTCCAGTATGTATGACCATTATAACAAATACAATGTCATATGAAAACTAATACAAATTGTCCTAAGCTCATTGTGGAAACTAAAAACGTGATGAAGATAGTTCCGTGATCGTTTATAAGCTCTAGGGTTAACAATAACATATGCAATACGCAGCGGAATAACAAAGAACAATTATATGTTATTGACACAAGGTTTTTCCATTATAATCACTCCAAGCCTCAAATATTATTTGATCAGAATAATACGGTTACACTAAACTTGTAACAGGGATCAAAGATCCTTGAGGCTAAACTACACAAATCCTAACCCTAGGTGTTTCTACAAACCTACGCCTAGGTTACACACACACACCTTTAGACTACATTGTGGAAGACTTAATTATTAAAACCTACACCCCATGTCCTCTTTATATACTAGAGGATTAGGGTTTACAAAATACTACGAAGGACTAAATAATAAATCTTCTTTTGCAAGCAAGTCCTTCCATCTTTTTATAGGTTTCATCTCTTTCACTTTAAGTCCCTTTGTTTCATTCTTGTATTTATTTTGTCTCATCAAATCCAAGGAACCTAAAACCCAACAATCTTCCCCTATTTGATGATGACAAAACAAACAAAGTCGTGTACGAACTTCCCTAGACGAAGTAGCAGAAGTTGAGATGTAAACATCTCCGTGAATGAAACATTCTTGTCTTCCTTTGTCTTCCCCTTAATCCATGCCATCGCACTCCAATATCTCTTCCCCTTTTTGTTATCAACAAATAGAGAATGTAAACATTAGAAACTTCTTCTTGAGTGGTGCATAAAAATGATTCTTCAAATCAGTAAGTTCTATGAAATGATCACTTGTGAAGAAAACCAAGTATAACAAATTTTATGAAGAAGTAAAATAACCCAAACTTGTGTCTTATGTCTTGTACTATCCACGTGACTCCAAACTTATACTAACACCATATAAGTAGACCGCAATCTCTTGACAAAATCCTCATCTTCAATGAGACACTGAGCACTACAATGTAACTCCTTTAAGTGATAGTTAACTAGGTCTTCATCCATCCACCCCCTGACCTATGAAAACTAGATTTTGCAAGTCTTCGTCAACATCCTTTAAGCACGAACAAGTTATCTCCAAAGTGTAACACCCACTTTGAGATATGATAAGAGCACAAATCTGTGTTACTCAACTACAATATCAAATAGGTTATGATCAATCTTCTTCGTAATCAATTATGCAATAAATCTAAATCCGAGCTTTTTAAAACCTTTAAGAACAAATACCAATCTTCTTGTGTGTGCGAACTAAAATCCCATGTGTGTGTCACCAAAAATCTCAGTACCAAAAACATGTACAACTTCCCCTCAATTCCAAAACCTCATTAGCATAAACGAATAACGCAAGAAACACCAGCAGTGGAATTGAGATAACACTAGCAGTGGTTTCGAGAAAACACTAGCAGTGGTTTCGAGAAAACACTAGGAGTGGTTTCGAGAAAAACACTAGAAGTGGTTTCAGAAAAACCCTAGAAGTGGTCTCAGAAAAACACTAGAAGTGGTTTCAGAAAAACACTAGAAGTGGTTTCAAGAATACACTATCAGTGGTTTCGAGAATACACTATCAGTGGTTTCGAGAATACACTATCAGTGATTTCGAGAATACACTATCAGTGGTTTCAGAAAACACTATCAGTGGTTTCGAGAATACACTATCAGTGGTTTCAGAAAACACTAGAAGTGGTTTCATAAAAACACTAGGAAAGCTGCTTCTAACCATGAATCATAAACACCACACAATGTATAAACAACCTCCATCAAGAATTAGAACAAGTAACACAAATTCAAGAAGTTGAATATGCATGAAAACCCAAAAATTCGAATTATTAAACCAGTTTCTGCAGCCAACTTCGACATTGAATAACTTTTGATAGAGAGCTCAGATCGACAATCCCTTCGGTGAAACGTTAGATGAATATATAGAGAACGTCCACCGAAAATTTAGTTATGATCCAACGGTTAACGAAAAAGTTATCGCGTTTTTAAAACTGTACTGCAGAAAAATACGAGAATTTTCAGATTCGTAGTTTTTCTTCTTTTCGCCATTCTTCGACCAATAAAACCTTGCGAATCCCTAGGTAACGAGCTCCCCAAGCTCTGATACCAATTGTGGAAACTAAAAACGTGATGAAGATAGTTTCGTGATCGTTTATAAGCTCTAGGGTTAACAATAACATATGCAATACGCAGCGGAATAACAAAGAACAATTATATGTTATTGACACAAGGTTTTTCCATTATAATCACTCCAAGCCTCAAATATTATTTGATCGGAATAATACGGTTACACTAAACTTGTAACAGGGATCAAAGATCCTTGAGGCTAAACTAAACAAACTCTAACCCTAGGCGTTTCTACAAACCTACGCCTAGGTTACACACACACACCTTTAGACTACATTGTGAAAGACTTAATTATTAAAACCTACACCCCATGTCCTCTTTATATACTAGAGGATTATGGTTTACAAAATAATACAAAGGACTAAATAATAAATCTTCTTTTTCAAGCAAGTCCTTCCATCTTTTTGTAGGTTTCATCTCTTTCACTTTAAGTCCCTTTGTTTCATTCTTGTATTTATTTTGTCTCATCAAATCTAAGGAACCTAAAACCCAACACTCATGACCCAGAAGCTCAACGTAATATGTAAGAAATCAAACATAAGTAACAATATGCTCCATGTAAGTGTTTGCCAGACACTTGTATAATCCAAATGATATGTGTCCGTTTACCCAATTGGAGCGACCAACCCGAACGTAGGTGTTAACCCAATAGATCTATTCACAACATTCACGCTTACGAATAATTAACGATTATAGAAATGCGTTGACTTAATGGCTAAATGTGGTAACTTAGGCAATATGTAACGTTTTATGCACTTGTGACCGTAAGTAAAAGTAAGTCTGGTATTTTCACAGCGAGTGTTTTAAAATAGTATAAACATGTAAAAACGAGACTATGAAACTCACCTCAAGTAGTGAATGGGTTCGGAAAACTGTAACGTAGAACAATAACCAGGAAATCCTAACGCGATCTAGAAATATATGTCATTTTTTGAAATATGCAACATGTACTAAATGCGTATGAGTTTTATGAAGTTTATCACCTTTATATACTTGTAGTGAGTTTTTAACTAGTCATGTAAGTCGGTCGTTTAAGAAATATATTCATAATGCGTTTTCCTTACTTTGAAACCCTAGAAAGTTTTGGTTATACTAGTTATGTTTAACCTGTCTTGGAAAGCGTGTATCTAGTTCGTTTTAAGTCCAGTTTTCCTCGTTATACTGTCTAAGTGTAGATGTACATGTTTACTTTCATTATTTCAAAGTTTCGGTTAGAGAAAATAAGTTTTAGGTGTCGGTTTTCATTTAAACAAAAGTTGGATAGCTGTGACTTATTTTCAGAAAACTTTCTCTTAATCGGGTTATTGCTCGCTCATTTTCTAAAGAATGAAATTGTTTCAAAGGGCCTAGGTTTATCTTTTTTGAGTCTACTTTCCAAGATTTAAAGCCTCTCAGCTTGGTTCTTCACCAATTATTTTATAAAGTAAAAAATGTAACAAGATGTCAATGCTGTTACAAATTCATAATACTACTCCTACAGTATCTGGGCCATAGCTCCTTCCATATTTATCGTTAGGACTCGATTTTTCCATATACGAAAAGGTATAAGAGTGCTCTACAAATGTCTCAATTAGCTCAATTGCTCAAAATGCTCATAAGATAGGGATTTTTACACAAACAAACTGTTTACTCATTTTCTTGTCGGTATTGAGTAATGTTTTCATGTGATTTAAAAAAAAATACCAAATCAACTCCAATGACTAAAAATTTCCAGAAATCAACTTAAGACATATATGTAGGTTCTCAAAAATTAAGGTCCATAGTGAAGTCTAGATAGGGTTCCTATGTCGAAATTTGTGACTAAAAGTTCGAGACAGAATCTATGTAAATCAAGCTAACTTATTCCAAAACTTCTCAACACTAAAAGCATATATAAGTGCTACAGTGATTAAGACATATATATATATATAAGTAAGATAATGAGTATAGATGAGTGTTTGATGCTTACAACAAGGTGGTGAAAGATTGGTGGTTTGAATGAACAAGAAAACCCAAGAACACATGCTATAACCCAATTATGAGCACCCGTACTAAACCCTAACTAATTAAGCACCCAATAAGCACTTGAATAAGCAAAATACCAAAGTCTTTGAACCCTTTTTCTGCCCTTGTTCTTCCGAAGTTAATAAAGAGGAGATATCGGTGTCTGTGATGTTTGTATTGTGATAAGAACTAGTTAGGTAGTAATCCTTATATACTAGTATTTTAGGCTTAGTCTGAGTATGTTTTTGGATCTAATAGTTCCAAGATGACCAAAATTGTGCCAAGATCACATGCTTGCATTGAACAAAACTTAGCACCAAAATAGAAATGCAATGGTTCAAGAATGTCTCACTTACTACATATAGAGGGGGCGTTACTATCAGCTAGGAAAAGACAAAATATTTGTATTTTATGTATTTTGTAATTATAAGTATGTATGTGTATGTATTTAGTAGGGTGGTGTTGTTACATGCATGCATAAACGTTGTATATGCGTGATAAGAGCGTTTTAAGTAAAACTTGAAAAATAAAAATTACAAAATATGATTGAAATAGTCATATGACATATATTTAACGTAGAGTTAACTTTGTATAATTTCGGTTTACGTTAGATGTCGTTTTTACGGTTTACGCTATTTAAGTCAATGATTTCGCGCAAAGGTAATTAAGTAAACTTTCAAAGTAAATAGTTTTGAGTTTATAGGTAAGTATTGACCTAAAAAATATGGATTGTTACTGTCTCTCTCCGTTAAGGGAATTCCTCTCAGAACCAGTTTGTGTTGGCTAATGGAGTGGTGCCGGTGAAGAGGTGCGAGTACTTGCAGCTAATTTGGTATTCTCGTTCCCAAGTAAACTCAGGACCTCTTTGAGAATTCTAGCAAACCTTAATGATAGGAATTTGACTTTGTTTAATGATAGGAATTCGAATTTAATGATAGGAATTCAGGACCTCTCGTTCCCAAGTAAACTTAATGATAGGAATTCGAATTTGGTCTTCTCGTTTCCCAAGTAAAATAGGACCTCTTTAATGCTTATTGAGTGTACCGGTAATATATAGATTTTAGAACTTGTTTTGTGATGCATTCTGAGATCGCTAGTGAGACTACATTCGAGTATTTAGGATTTACTAAATGATAAGAGACATTAGGATAACCCTTGTTTTAAGCATGTTTAAATAATTACATTGGCCACATCGGTTGAGTAATTACCCCACACCCTTGCGATGTACTTATTTTTAGTATACGATACCCATAGTTAACCCCTCAGAGCCTATTTTTTCGCGGTTCTCGTGATGTTCCGGTTTCCAGAATATCAATGAAGAACATTGTTTACAATCAACCCTAAATGTTACACCCAAATTTCCTTAGCCTTCCTTGTATGCACTCATCTTTAGTGCATTATTGTAATATGTTAAACCCTTAGTTCAATTATCTAGCTGACTATATGGTTGTTAAATCGAGTCATATCTTGTGTAAATATAGTTCTTGGACGATTGGGACGCATGGGTTAAGTAGTATTTTATGGAGTCATGGGAAGGAATGTCAAATTTAATTTCCCTTATCTACGTAATTAATTACTCCAAGTGTTTTGATCATCGCAATTTGGGTCATTAGTATTAGTCTAATAAAAACTCAAGTGTAGGGATGCTACTATAAATCCTTTACTATGATGTTATGTTTTGCGAATGGTAGAGTAAGAGTGTATGAAAAAAAGAGAAAAACATGCGGGCTACCATCTCGCTTCTATCTTTTATATTTTATCGTTTATTTATGTTTAAGTCAAGAAAATGTCAAGAAAAATACAAAAAGAGTTAATTAGTAAGTCCAGTCTTAGCTTAGCAACGCCTCTTTTTACATGTCATTAGCTTAGATTTTTTACTTGCCACCAGTAAATTCCCTTATATCCAACAACCTGTATTTTTCCATACCCTTACACCTAACATTACAACCCTTTAAAAGCCATCTTTGATAGTTTATGTTAGGTGCTTACGCCAAAACGGTGGAGGTTTGATCTAGTCTCAAGCCTATGGTAATCTATGTGCTATGACAGGTAGAGAGTGTTATCTTCCATTTCCATAAATGTTATATTCATTATAAACCCGAGAGATGAGAAAATACAAACACTATATGTGAGGTGCTAGTGTATAATTTTCGTGTTTGTTATGACTATTGTAGAGCTTGTATTTGTTATAAACTACTTTAAACCAATGTTAATTGAGCCCCCTGACTTGTAAATTTATTAGATAAAAGCACTTTTGCTTGAGGACAAGCAAATCCTAGGTGTAGGGATATTTGATAAGGATTTAAAATGTACGTTTTTAGGGGGTCATTTAAGCCCTAAACTAATGTGTTTATGATCAAATATTGTCTAAATTCGTTCTTTTTCACTTTTTAGGTACTTTGGAAGCAAAAGCTGGAAATCATGCATATTTGGATTAAAAGGGTTGAAAATGTAAAGAAAACGATCAAGTCATGAAAAGTCTGGAAATGGGCACCAGACGACGTCACAACCCATAAGGTGACGCCGTCACTTGCAATGAAAGTATCAAAACATCCAAGATTTACTAGAGATGGCTCAATGAAAAGTTGATGAACTAATAAGTAACGCCGTCACTTGTTAAGGAAGATGGAATTCTCTGTGGAAATTATAAAGTGACGGCTTGGAAAAAATCAATGAGGGACGGCGTCAGAGTATTCTGGACGGCGTCTGAAGGCATAAAGCGACCCCGTCACAAGGCTGACTTGGAAGATACGAAACCCTAATGGCGGCAACTTGACGGCGTCACAATTATAAAGTGACATCGTTGATTGTGTAATCCTATACATAGTTTTAGAATTTTCTGCATTTAGGTGCAACTTGAAGGGTAATTGTGGTGTACGAATTTTATTAGTTTTTCACAGTAACTTTAGGGTTTTAACAGCCTCATTCAATAAGAGATAAGTCTCTTGATTACTTCTATCATTATGTTTAATCCATGCTTAATTATGATTACTTGTTTCATTATCTTTTACATGTCTAGCTAAATTAATGTAGTGTTTGCTTTGATCTAACGAAACCTAGTTGTTTGTTAGGAATTAGAAAATTCCATGTTAAAGTGTCGGTCACCCCAATTATAAGTCTAGCATATGTTAGCTCGTAGACGTGTTGTTTGTTACGGTATTAAGTAGTTTATTTGTTAGTATTGTAGCGTAGTTTAGTTTAGAGCCACACCGTGGAGGAAGGACGGTCTTTACCCACTTTGTATACCGATCACAGGCCGATAGGAGGTCGTATTTCATGTAACTATAAATACCCCTTCCATCCATGGAAGGGGTGGTGCTTCATTTTCAATCTAACCTTTCCTTTGTGTAAACCTCTAGCAAGAACACCCTCTCTCTCTAGTTTCTCTCTCTAAAATGGTAAACATGTATTTTGATCATCCAAGACCACCCGAATCATCAAACACAATAATATTTGGATCCTAACATTTGGTACCAGAGCCAAGTTTGTGTTGTTTGTAATGATTCGAATGGTTTTTATATGGTTCCTTTTGTGTTTAAGTGGTTTTTATGTGGTTTAAAATTAAAACTGATTGGCTGTTGTTGATGTTTATGAGTTGGCTAACATACGTGGTGTTTGATATTATGAATCTTCTTTTGATATTCGAATGGTTTTTTTAAGAATCTGCTGGTGATGTTCTTGATACCTGGTTTTTTAAGAATGGTTTTTTTTAAGAATGGTTTTTTAACAATGCTTTTGATATGTGGTTTTTGATATTCGAATGCTTTTGATGTTCTTGGTAGAGACTTGGTCATGTTCTTGGTAGAGACTTGTCCTCATTTATGTCCAGATTCATTGTATGGTCAAAAAGTCAATGGCAACTTGTCTATTATTTCTGTAGCGACTTGGACATTCGTTGACTTTTTTGAAAGTCAATAGCGAGTTAGGTCAAAATCTGCTTAGCGATTTGTGACAAATGCTTTTGAGTATTTTGTCTTTTCCTGGTATATGCAAGCTGTCACTTTGTCCAATTCAAGGTTTGTATAGCGAGTTGTCTAATTTTAATTTGGTCAAAAAAGGTCAATAGCTACTTGTCACTTTATGCTTAGCGACTAGATCATCAAACTTTCAAGACACATATTCAAGATCTCAATTCAGAATCATAAACACATCAAAACTATCAAAGCGATTTAATTCATCAAACGATCTCAGACACGGCTCATTAATTCCTTCAATCTTTTGAAAAGATTATATGTATGCTTGAACCTACATCTTCACTGGTCTATTTTTCACAAGAAACGAAGACTTCGAACAAAATGGAATGCAAAACAAGCGGACATCATCTATCTTTATGTTAAACTTATTCATGAGTCTTTCATCTCAGAATTTTTTTTCCGTGAAACTCAAAGATTCATCAAGATTATTTAAGTTCTAAACACGAAACTATCATCACATATCCAAGTCTCAACATCATTCTCATTAACCAACACTCAATACAACATGATAAATAAAGATCTAAGTCTTATTCTCTTCATGACTCAAGGACCAAAACAAATTGATTGATTTATGCTCTAGTCTCATTGAATGAAAAAGCGGTTTTTGGTTGGGATCTCATATTTGTGAAACTCTTGTATAGATCATTCAAGATCTTATGAGTTTTACACTATTTCATCATAGATCGTATAAGGAGATCACTCCAATTAATTATCGAGACAAAAGTACTAAATTATAACAAGGATGTTATATTTAGTTACTTTGCTCGTTGAAACTCAGCAAAAAACTCAAATCAAAACGAATTCATGAGTTAAAACCTACCTTTGCTCGTGGCGGTTGCACACCTCTCGTGTCTTTTAAATCTCGCCATCCCTGTGGCCTATTTTTTTTGTCTCTTGCCAACCCTGTAGCGAGACATATGAGTGGGGATTATTATGCTGCTGCGTGGTAAATTGTTTGGAGGTGGTAGGCGTGCTACTGATCCAAGTCTTGGGTTTAAAATGAAGGCAGACAAAATGATAGATGAGATGGGATAAATATGGTGGCTGTGTGCTGATGAGAGAGAGGCGTTTGATGGAGAATATTTAGGGTTAGAGATTATGTGAGATTTTTTAGGTTGAAGTGAGGTAAGTTGTGTTAAATACCGTGGGATTAGGGTTTCTGTGGAAATGGTTTATGGGCTTTTGTTACATACTTTAATATGAGTTCATGGGCCATAGGTAATTTTGATGATGTTGGGATTTATTGGTCACTTAAGTGTGTTAAATAGGGGCCCAAATGAGATTCTCGTTGGTTTCATAAGCAAAATTCGGTTGTACTAATTTATGAGTTGGAACTTGGACGCATTAGTTAACTGGGAGTTTGCTACAAATTAGTGAGTTGGACACATAAGTAAGTTGGACGCATAAGTAAGTTGGAGTTGGGATTTCCGGTGTACTTATTTATGAACGAGTGACAAATGGTGCTAATTTAAGGACGAGTTTTACGGTGACTTTTGGGCCTCAGATTCTAATCATTTGAATCGGATATCCGGAGACTCGTACTCTTTACAGAAATTAATGATGTGAAGTGGGCTTTTTCAAAAATTGGATTATATGTGACTTGGATAAAATGAGATTCGATGAAGAAATTTGACAATCATGAGATGAGATGATGAGATTTGTTGCGTTATACTGGTTAATACTTTGGTTCATACATTTTCACGAAAAATATTATGTCACGGTTTGAAGCATTTATTGGAAAAGGATACTACTTCAAGGGTTGTTTGGACGGTATCTCTTATTTGGATTTAAAGTAAGATTTTTCGGGCACGTTCACTTATTTCGTCTTCTTTCTTTCTACCTTTCCGCGAAGATGACTTGTTTGGGCGTTTATAGAGGGTGATAAAGACTTGGCTATTTAGTTGCGTTTGTGATTCTTTCTCATTTAACCCACAACGTAGCTATCACTTCGGTGTCTCACTCAGTTGAGAATGTCAAGAGGTTTTGTACATTGGGTACACCGTTTCTTGTTCACGAGGATTAGTACAAGTTTAAGTAACAAATCTGGGGAATTCTACTTCTTGATCAAGTTTGGTATATCGGGTTTACTTCTCCATGTAGTCACTACAATAGCTGTCAGAATACGTGAATGATGCGTTTACCAAAGTGTTTACTGGATGGTTGATGATATTATTATTAATGTTGGATAATGAACCGTTGATGAACCACTGCATGTTCTCCTAAAAACAGATATTCACCGAAACCAAAGTTGTCATAACACATTCAAGCTGACATTGTTATGGTTTTGTCTTGATTTTGTAAAATCCCGCGAAAGAACCTATTTCTCGGTTTAAATCATAGACTTGTAAAATCCCATGACAATGAAAACATCCTGGTAATAGTAAAGTGCATTTCCGGATCTATCTTACGGTTTATTCTTGGTTTTGTAAAATCCCGCGAAAGAAACTATTTCTCGGTTTAAACCATAGAGTTGTAAAATCCGTAATGATGGAACCATCTTGGAGAAGAGAAAGTGTAATTCGGATCTTACTTGATCTTTGGTGATCACGGTTTACTGGTTGAAGAAGGGAAAAAGGGTGTACTTCATGAATTGGGTGTGTGTTTGAGTTGTCTTCATGGCAGTTTGGTTATTTCATGGTTTTACGGGGTTATGTGCTTTTAACCATGGTCGGGATGAAACCATTATCAAAGTTCATTTAAATGTCAAAGAAGGCTAGATTAGAGCTTTTAATCAGAAGATGTGACAACGGGGTTAATTCACTATTATTTATTTGAGGTTGAAGTGAAATATCACGAGCAAGTGTACTTAGTATCTGAAGGTATCGGGGATGGTTGGATGAAGATTCTTCGAGATTCTTGTTCGAGCTTATTATCAAAATCGAAGACTTGGAAATCTAGTTATTGTTGGGTGACTTTTACCTCTTCTTTTACCACTTGGGGGAATTGGGCTCTTATCACCTCAAAATAACTATCACTTAAAGGAGTTACGTTGTAGTGCTCAGTGTCACATTCAATTGTGGATTTTCAAGAGGTGATGTACGTCTTATACTTGATGGTTGGTTGGATGAAGAGTATAGAGTACTTAGAGATTCAATGGAGCATGAAGTCTCGGCACCGTTCTTTGTTACATATGTGCAAGTTTAAGTCACGAGTTCGGGTTAGCTTACTTTAGAGTCAAATTCATCATATTGGGTTTTCTCCATCAGTTGTCACAACAAAGAGCCTACAGAATGATAATGGGGATGATTGCATGTTTTGCTAAGAGAGCAGAAAAGAGAGAAATAATGACGTATGAACACAACAGTTCATGCCTCGTACCTCAAAGAAAAGAAAATTGTACGCTTCAGTGCGCTTTATCTTCTGAAGAAGAGAAATCTTCTTATTTATGACCATTCTCATCAACATGCTTCATACTTTTTCCATGCGCTTCAATCACAAAGTGAACCGGGCTACCACTGATTGTTTTCTCATTCCACTTGCTCGATTATAATGAAGATGGCGACATCATGTGCTTATTTTGCGGGAGAGAAGTGTGAATAGAACATTCGGATGATTTTCACTTATTTAGTCAAGAATGGCATCTCCGTATGCAATTCTTGAGGGGGAGAAGAAGTGTGAATTTTTGCATTGTTGATTGATATTTGAGAATTTAAATGGTCATACGGCTCTAAACTCATGTAAGAACCGAGCTTCTTATTATCGGGTCATCTTCACATGGAGTTTTTCTCTTCTAAGAGCCGTTGGTTGACATCTTCACTTGGATTGATGAGTTTATCGACAAAGTGCTTTCGGTTAATGCTTCACGTACACATCAACATGATGATTCCGAACAATCTCTGTTCTTGTTTGATGTGATTGGTAGTTTGGTGTTACCATCTTGTGTGTTCGTTGCGGCCTGATTGTTGATTTCCTTAATGAACATCTTTCTGTTCTTGTTTGATTGGGAGGGATTTTAGTTAAGGGGATTTGCAAGATGTAAGTTAATTGGGATGCTCTTTGGTGGGATGCTTTTTGGTGTGAGTTGAAGATGTTAACTATCTATTCCCCAACTGCACAATCTTAAAGAAGGTCGAGTCTGATCTGTTCTACATTTTCTGCTACATGTTAGAAGACTAAAGACGAGTTGCATTTAATGATCTAAAGACTTCTTCTTAATCTGGGCATTTATCAAAAAGATTGTCGGTCTTGGGGAGAGCACTAATTGGAGGAATGTGATATGTCGAATTTAATCCCCAATTAGACTTGCTCACATTATTCAGCATGTTGATTCTCACAAAGACTTCAAGCAATCTTCTCAACAAATTTCAAGTATTTGGGCATTCAAAGAGTTACTAATTCTGAAGTATCAAAACCAAAGAAGGGGAAGGAGACAAGCATTTAAACGCGAGTAAACTTGATGTACTTAATACTTCTAAGTAATTGAAGTAATCCCGGGAAAGACAAATGTCATAACCATAGAGAAACTCAGTGTTTACTCATAGCCTTTGATGTATTATTCCAACCATTTGGGAGGAAGTGGTCTCTGGATACTTTTGGTATGTGTTAACTCAACCCTCAGTAGAAGGAAATATGAGAAGAATATTTGGTTAGTGAGATGATATTGCTTATCGACATCTTCGATATGAATAATGGTAAAGTGCTTCCGATTATTCCTTCTTGTACACATTATTATGTTGATTCCGATAAGATCCCAACCATCATGGGGAGAGATATGGGTACATCTGGAACTCACAACATGTTCACCTGATCGGGCTTAATCGGTTATTACGGAGTTGACATCTGCGAGAGATGATCGGTGACTCAACATGTTACTTGAATGTCATCATCTCTACTCTTGTTGGGTACATGTATACATCATGGGCTGATTGGTTATATGTAAGATAATTGGAATGCATTTGGAAAAATGAAGCTGTTGATGTATTGTTCCCTGAATAGACAAGCGGTCAATCTCGAAGAGTAATGTGTACATCGGAGGCGCTAACAGGTTCATGTGATCGAAATTCATCAGTTATTCGGATTTGATAACCACGATCGATCTATGTTTCAACTTGTTACTTTGGTGTTCTCGTGTTCTTTGGGGTGCAGAGCTTTATTCAATGAGACTGTTTTCATTCATTTCTACTTCTTGGAAAATGGTCTTTATACTCGGTTTAATAGTCGGTTTGAGGGAAGCTACCAAAGATTCACTTGTTGAAGGCTCAAGTTCTTTCGACGATTCAAGAGCCTCGAATGCTTTGGTGGTGAAAGTTTAAGAGATGATGACTTCTATCTTCTACAAAGTGCTGAGCGATTTCCTTATTCGGTACTTGTATCATCATCCTCTTAAACTATTTCTCTATATCTGTAAATATTTATCAAAAACCAAATAGAAAAATATAAAATCAACAAAAGCCCATAAAAATCAGAAAATTGAAAAATACCAAAAATATTGTTTTCTCAAGACATGTCTTCTGGTATCGATAACATCTACGGTCTTAGAAATGTCATTCAATAATGGCACGGGACTTTAGATGAAGTTCGAGCAGAAGGTGTAAATATTCCTTTCTAAACATGTCTCAAAAAATGGCTTACAGTTATTTCAGACTGTAACCCGGGCTTCAAAAAAATGGCTTACAGTTATTTCAGACTGTAACCCGGGCTTCAAAAAAAATGGCTTACAGTTATTTCAGACTGTGACCCGTGCTTAAAACAATGGCTTGCTATTATTTCATATAGCAACCCGTTCTTCAAGAAAGGAAAGTGCTACGCTAAACTAATTTTCAAAATATTTCATGCACTTATCCTAAAAACAAAACAAGGAAAGTATGTCGAAGGACTGCTGTTCCTACACAAATGTTTTTCCGTCTAAAATTCTTCAGAAAAATATTTGGTGTTTTCTAAAATTGTGGTAAATGAGTTGCTTTAAAAAACAATCAGATTCAGAGTTTTTGTTAAATTGAAAACTCAATCAATGACTTCAGCGCTTTTAAACTTTTCATAAAATGAGTCATGGATTGAGGGGGATAATGTTTTCAAATCTACATCATCTAACGGGCTTTCTTAATTATCCTAATATGCTTAATTAAAAATGATGTTAACCTATGTTGAAGGACTAGGTGCCTAGGATATGATTGCTAGGATTAGATGATTAGAGTTTGATGAACACATTATTCTCATACATTTATATGATCGATTGATATGTTGCATTGACTTTTATTAGTCGATTGTTGTTTGGGTGATGTCGACCACCATATATTTGTATGTGTGTTCACTAACGTATGCAGGTATATTGGTATAAAAGAATTTTCCTGATCCGGATCCACAATTGAAGATGATTAGATGCCGAAAGGAAAGGGTAACTATATCTTGGGTTGACAAATGAAGAAACGGAGCTTAATTGGACTTCTATGGAGAGTTGGCATAAATGCTACGTAAGAGGTCTCACTTGCATCAGAGATGGTTTTCTTCTAAGTGATTGAAGAAACGGAGCTTAATTTGACCTCAGTTGGCATTCAAAATGCAGCGTAAGAAGAAGTCTCACTGCATCTGCAGACGGTTTTCTTCCAAACCCTACAGCAACAACGGAAGCTTCCCAACCACCTAACATATCTTTGTGCAGGATAACATTTTTTAAACAATTTTGAAAATTATATTGTTTTGAAAAATGGAAAAATATTGTTTTGAAAATAAATTGGACTTAATTTTGAAAATCACCGGACTTCATTTTATCAAAATTTAAGTCACTCAATTATCGACTTCGGTCATCGATTGAGGGGGAGAGTGATTTAATTTAAAATATTTTCAAACAATATATCTTCAAAAGAGTCCGTTTGTACGAAATTAAAGTGGTGATCTAAAGATTTAATGTTATGTTATGGTATGATTTTCTTTAGAATCAAGATCTTTCAAAATGAAATTTTTTCTGTTCTTGTTTGATTGTGAAATTGTTTTATTTTACCTAAAAGATCTCTTAAAACAATCATACCTGACACTAACAATCTTTAATGTCTTAAAATGGTCCTTATCTGTCATTTTTCAAAGTTAAATCAAGCCACGTCTTTCCCCAAAATGTTTTAAATGATTTAAATCAATTGGGATCACAAATCTCAAAAGGTTTGAAATTTTGATCGGGGTAGAGATCGTGATTTAAATCTCAAATCTGTTTTAAATGGAATTGGTTTTAGTCCTTCAAAGGCACTCCTGCCTCCATGTGCCAAACGATTTCAAATACACAATGCACATGTTGAGGAGGAGGATTTATCCAAAAACCAAATGAGTATTTAAACAAGGCCACATTTTCTCCCATGTTTTCTAAACCTAATTAAATCACTTGGGATCCAAAATCTCAAAGGGTTTGATATTTTTGATCGGGGGAGAATTTGTGATTTAATTATGAAATTTGATAAAAGGTGATCGTTTTGATTTAATTGTGCACGCTGCTCGCTCATATGTGCTAAACGCTTTCGAATCTTGAAGCACATATTGAGAGGGAGCAAATAAACTATCGAGGTACGAAAGCTTTTTAAAGTGATTTATAAAGTACCTTGATTGAGTTTTAAAATTGGTTTCTTAATGGCGCTTGTGATTGTGGATGTGCTTCAAAAGAACTCTTTCCTCTATGTGATAAAATGATTTCAAATATTCTATGCACATATTGAGGGGGAGAATTTTACCAAAGAAATTCAAATGGCTTTTTCTAAGGAAATTGTGATCAAGAAATTATTTCAAAGAAATTATTTCAAATAACTCTTGCCTCCATGTGCCAAACAATTTTAAATCATATGCACATGTTGAGGGGGAGCATTTCTAAAATGATCAAAACTATTAAGGTACAAAATGCTTTGATCTCGTATCACAAGTACCTTGATTGTTTTTCCAAATGATTTTTCGATTGGTTTCAAGGAAGAATGAATTGTACCAAAAGACCGACCATCTTACTTTATGTATGGAGTTATAAGGATGGTGAGGTTAGGTATTAGTTCCCACGATCCGCCAGAGGAGGGATCTACCCAGGGACAATCCACTAGATAGTGTAGAGTCCTTAGGTATATTGAAAAAAGGAGAAAAGTGAGATATGGGAAGAGTGCGGACTGAGATAGAGCTAGTACTGGAATAAACCCAATAAGGTTCTAGTAATGAAGTCTTGGTAAGCACTGAAGGGGTTGAAGAATGAAAAAGAAATGAATGTGAAAAGGGTGAAAAGAAATAGCCCTCCAATAATTCAACCTTAGGGCGGACACCGGGTTCAATACATATGCTACTTGGTTGTTACCAAGGTAACACGGTATTGAAGACAAGACGTCATGGACCCAGTGACGCACTGCACTAAACTTCCCAAGCTACTCAAGTTCCTCTTAAAAGGGCTTGTTTCATTCTCACGGGGAACCAACATAATCTATCGACTTTCTTTTAGAGATAGTTGATATTGAAGAAGGAGACCCTCTCCCTAGTCTCCGGCATAGGAACCAAATGTGCACTATTGAGTCTAGAGCCAAGAGATCATCCACAATATCTCATTAGGATACTAAATTCTTGAAGACTTGCTGTTTCACATAATGTGGAAAGTAAGAATATATTTAGAGTCCTACGCATTATCCTTGTGGTATTGCCGAACATCGAAAGTGATATGCATACATATTCACTGTGAAGATGGAAAGCCTTCTGGAGCCAACATCAAACAAGCTCCTGGTAGGTGGCATGTGAGATCTATTCTATAGATCAACCATGTGACAACTGGATAGAAACGATGGGGCGATTCACTCGTGAATCAACCTTGGTCCAGGAAATGGATTGACGGATGCTTTGGAAAAACCGTTCGATGTGCAAATCTTTTCTTTTCTCTAGCACGTCGAATGTGTACTTATGTTTTCAAATTCAAAAAGTATCTCTGATTGAAAAAATACTTTTGGAAAAACCGTTCGATGTGCAAAATTCTTCTTTTCTCTAGCACGTCGAATGTGTACTCTTTTCAAATACAAAAAGTATTTTGTTTGAAAATTGATTTTTCTCATAAAACCTTCGTCGTATTGCAAAACTCTTTCTCTAAGCAATACGCGATTGTTTTTCAAATCAATTTTCATCAATCGGTGAATCTCAATTCGCTGGTTCACTCACTCCGTGTTGTCTTCTTTGAGACGTTCCGGTTTGAGAACAGCTAGAACATCTGCGAAACCCTGTCAAGGAGATTCTTAGGAATCCTACCGATCACAGGAGTACTTATCTGATCAACGGGAACCGTGGGCCGTGTACCTCAATTCAACGAAAGTGATCAAAGACTCTTTCGTGTGTTTTATTGCTAACTATTGTTTGCAGGTACATTTGGGCGGTATTTGCAGCGGTTGATCGAATTGAGGAGTCATTCAAAGCCGCATGCTCACAACATCCACACTTAATTTGAAGAAATCATGACTGATGCATATCTACATAACGGCTCGATATTTCATACTATGCTTCGCTTCGCTATTTGCAAATATCATGAACCCAGAAGGCTTCGCTACTCGATGGAAAGATGTCATGATTCAAAAGTGTGAGCATGTCGATCCAAAAGTCACAACTTCACATGATGGCAACACAATAAAGGGTGATCCAGAGATTTACTGTGGCTGATGATCTTAATGAAAGCTCGAAGATCATCAAAGATGTGAATCTGTTCAAAGGCCTCCACTTAAAGTACAATTCAATGCGGACTTTAAAGAATCGCTACAAAAGCACAAAGATGCAGATGTTGAAGAATTCAAGTCTACGAGCTCAAGAACTAAAGACAAAGATAGAATGCTAGTATGCAAAATGTATTTCATGGGGGGACCTCCCTTAGGGGGAGATTGTTAGGAATTAGAAAATTCCATGTTAAAGTGTCGGTCACCCCAATTATAAGTCTAGCATATGTTAGCTCGTAGACGTGTCGTTTGTTACGGTATTAAGTAGTTTATTTGTTAGTATTGTAGCGTAGTTTAGTTTAGAGCAACTCCGTGGAGGAAGGACGGGTCTTTACCCACTGTATACCTGATCCACAGGCCGATAGGAGGTCGTATTTCATGTAACTATAAATACTCCTTCCATCCATTGAAGGGGTGGTGCTTCATTTTCAATCTAACCTTTCCTTTGTGTAAACCTCTAGCAAGAACACCCTCTCTCTCTACTTTCTCTCTCTAAAATGGCAAACATGTATTTTGATCATCCAAGACCACCCGAATCATCAAACACAATAATATTTGGATCCTAACATTTGGTACCAGAGCCAAGGTTGTGTTGTTTGTAATGATTCGAATGGTTTTTATATGGTTCCTTTTGTGTTTAAGTGGTTTTTATGTGGTTTAAAATTAAAAATGATTGGCTGTTGTTGATGTTTATGAGCTGCTAACATACGTGGTGTTTGATATTATGAATCTGCTTTTGATATTCGAATGGTTTTTTTAAGAATCTGCTGGTGATGTTCTTGATACCTGGTTTTTTAAGAATGGTTTTTTTTAAGAATGGTTTTTTAACAATGCTTTTGATATGTGGTTTTTGATATTCGAATGCTTTTGATGTTCTTGGTAGAGACTTGGTCATGTTCTTGGTAGAGACTTGTCCTCATTTATGTCCAGATTCATTGTATGGTCAAAAAGTCAATGGCAACTTGTCTATTATTTCTGTAGCGACTTGGACATTCGTTGACTTTTTTGAAAGTCAATAGCGAGTTAGGTCAAAATCTGCTTAGCGATTTGTGACAAATGCTTTTGAGTATTTTGTCTTTTACTGGTATATGCAAGCTGTCACTTTGTCCAATTCAAGGTTTGTATAGCGAGTTGTCTAATTTTAATTTGGTCAAAAAAGGTCAATAGCTACTTGTCACTTTATGCTTAGCGACTAGATCATCAAACTTTCAAGACACATATTCAAGATCTCAATTCAGAATCATAAACACATCAAAACTATCAAAGCGATTTAAATCATCAAACGATCTCAGACACGGCTCATTAATTCCTTCAATCTTTTGAAAAGATTATATGTATGCTTGAACCTACATCTTCACAGATCGTATTTTTCACAAGAAACGAAGACTCGAACAAAATGGAATGCAAAACAACGGACATCATCTATCTTTATGTTCGCTTATTCATGAGTCTTTCATCTCAGAATTTTTTTTCCGTGAAACTCAAAGATTCATCAAGATTATTTAAGTTCTAAACACGAAAATATCATCACATATCCAAGTCTCAACATCATTCTCATTAACCAACACTCAATACAACATGATAAATAAAGATCTAAGTCTTATTCTCTTCATGACTCAAGGACCAAAACGAATTGATTGATTTATGCTCTAGTCTCATTCGAATGAAAAACGGTTTTTGGTTGGGATCTCATATTTGTGAAACTCTTGTATAGATCATTCAAGATCTTATGAGTTTTACACTATTTCATCATAGATCGTATAAGGAGATCACTCCAATTAATTATCCGAGACAAAAAGTACTAAATTATAACAAGGATGTTATATTTAGTTACTTTGCTCGTTGAAACTCAGCAAAAAACTCAAATCAAAACGAATTCATGAGTTAAAACCTACCTTTGCTCTCGTGGCCAGTTGCACACCTCTCGTGTCTTTTAAATCTCGCCATCCCTGTGGCCTATTTTTTTTGTCTCTTGCCAACCCTGTAGCGAGACAGATGAGTGGGGATTATTATGCTGCTGCGTGGTAAATTGTTTGGAGGTGGTAGGCGTGCTACTGATCCAAGTCTTGGGTTTAAAATGAAGGCAGACAAAATGATAGATGAGATGGGATAAATATGGTGGCTGTGTGCTGATGAGAGAGAGGCGTTTGATGGAGAATATTTAGGGTTAGAGATTATGTGAGATTTTTTAGGTTGAAGTGAGGTAAGTTGTGTTAAATACCGTGGGATTAGGGTTTCTGTGGAAATGGTTTATGGGCTTTTGTTACATACTTTAATATGAGTTCATGGGCCATAGGTAATTTTGATGATGTTGGGATTTATTGGTCACTTAAGTGTGTTAAATAGGGGCCCAAATGAGATTCTCGTTGGTTTCATAAGCAAAATTCGGTTGTACTAATTTATGAGTTGGAACTTGGACGCATTAGTTAACTGGGAGTTTGCTACAAATTAGTGAGTTGGACACATAAGTAAGTTGGACGCATAAGTAAGTTGGAGTTGGGATTTAAGTGTACTTATTTATGAACGAGTGACAAATGGTGCTAATTTAAGGACGAGTTTTACGGTGATTTTTGGGCCTCATATTCTAATCATTTGAATTGGATATCGGGAGACTCGTACTCTTTACGGAAATTAATGATGTGAAGTGGGCTTTTTCAAAAATTGGATTATATGTGACTTGGATAAAATGAGATTCGATGAAGAAATTTGACAATCATGAGATGAGATGATGAGATTTGTTTGCGTTATCTGGTTAATACTTTGGTTCATACATTTTCACGAAAAATATTATGTCACGGTTTGAAGAATTTATTGAAAAGGATACTACTTCAAGGGTTGTTTGGACGGTATCTCTTATTTGGATTTAAAGTAAGATTTTTCGCGTTCACTTATTTTTCGTCTTCTTTCTTTCTACCATCCGCGAAGATGACTTGTTTGGCGTTTATAGAGGGTGATAAAGACTTGGCTATTTAGTTGCGTTTGTGATTCTTTCTCATTTAACCCACAACATAGCTATCACTTCAGTGTCTCACTCAGTTGAGAATGTCAAGAGGTTTTGTACATTGGGTACACCGTTTCTTGTTCACGAGGATTAGTACAAGTTTAAGTAACAAATCTGGGGAATTCTACTTCTTGATCAAGTTTGGTATATCGGGTTTACTTCTCCATGTAGTCACTACAATAGCTGTCAGAATACGTGAATGATGCGTTTACCAAAGTGTTTACTGGATGGTTGATGATATTATTATTAATGTTGGATAATGAACCGTTGATGAACCACTGCATGTTCTCCTAAAAACAGATATTCACCGAAACCAAAGTTGTCATAACACATTCAAGCTGACATTGTTATGGTTTTGTCTTGATTTTGTAAAATCCCGCGAAAGAACCTATTTCTCGGTTTAAATCATAGACTTGTAAAATCCCATGACAATGAAAACATCCTGGTAATAGTAAAGTGCATTTCCGGATCTATCTTACGGTTTATTCTTGGTTTTGTAAAATCCCGCGAAAGAAACTATTTATCGGTTTAAACCATAGAGTTGTAAAATTCCGTAATGATGGAACCATCTTGGAGAAGAGAAAGTGTAATTCTGGATCTTACTTGATGCTGGTGATACGGTTTCTGGTTCGAAGAAGGGATAAAAGGGTGTACTTCATGAATTGGGTGTGTGTTTGGGTTGTCTTCATGGCAGTTTGGTTATTACATGGTTTTACGGGGTTATGTGCTTTTAACCATGGTCGGGATGAAACCATTATCAAAGCTCATTTAAATGTCAAAGAAGGCTAGATTAGAGCTTTTAATCAGAAGATGTGATGAGTGTCCAAATACTCATCATTTTTGTGTAATCTAAACTGCAAAATCATCTGAAAACACTCAGAAACACATTAAAATGATCAAATTATCACAAATCAGTGTTTTATGTGTTTTAAATGCAAAAATATCAAAATCAGATGAAAAATGTATCAAATTTGCAAAATTGGCAGTTTTATTCCCCCGAGTTTTAAAAGTTGTCAACTCTAGTCCCTGGAATTCAAAAATGTGGAAATTCATCATTCAAGGTCCCTGAAGTATTCTAAGTTGTTTAAAATGATCCTTGATTGAATTTTTGGTCAATTGGCAAGAAAGGTCCCTAAACTTTGGAAATTTACAAAAATAGTCCTTGGACCTTTAAAAATGGATTTTATGCAAAAAGGGTTCTTGTATTATCAAAGTTGGCAAATTTAGTCCTTGTGAGAAGTTTGGAAACATGGCACTTTCAGTCCTTGAGTTTGGATAATTTACAAAATTGGTCCTTGTATTAAGCTTAAACCAAACGGACACCTTTGATATTATTCAAGCCCAACACAAACATAAGCCCAATCTAACTGCTAGCCCAATTCAGTTGACCCTTTGCCCTTGGACCCTTGAACCTTGACCCCCTTTGTGTTATTAAATCTGTGGTCAAAGAAAGTCAAAAACACCAAAAACGCGCCTAATACCAGGGTACTGTAGCTCCCTCACCCTCACTTCTGTTTAACCAAAACCATGACTGGTTTCCACTCCAATTTTCAACCCACTCCCATACCATGTCCCCTCCAACCCCTCTACATTCCAAAAGCTTTAATTAACTTAACCAAACTCATTAAAGCTCAAAACCTGCTATGTGGAAAAATGGCGCCAAAATCACAAATGGACGGATATGATCAATCTCAAGCATCCAATGGTTTAAACTTGGTGGGATTCAATCAGAAGCACGTGGGGAGTCTGAAAAGCTTATAAAGATGAAGTGAGAGGCAATGAAAAGATATCTAGTGTAGTATTTACTTTTTAAGTCGAATTAGTGTAATTTTCAATTTCAGTTTGTATTTTAAGCTTAAAACTTTGTATTTCAAGTTGTTATGTTATGATAAAGCTTTTGTGAACCTTAAATTCAAGTTCCAAGTTAAATTTCAGTTTATGCAAAATCTCTTGTTTATGCAAAATCTCATGTTGTTTCAAATGGTGTTTTCGATTGGTTTGTATGGACTAGATTAAGTCATGTAAGCTCCTAGAAAGCTTAAGCAAGCTTTTAGCAACCCTAAAATTCAGTTAGTTTCAAAAACAAAAAAAAATCACAAATATACCAAAAAAATAGTTAAAAATCAAAAATCACTTGAAAGGTACGAGAAAAGCTGGAGCAAGGTTTATCTTGGATGGCCTTGGGTTAGTGAACCTGTGGAGGTTCTATAGGAAGTTCTACTTGGTCTTGGTTCTCAGTTTGGAGCTTGGAAGCTATTGTAAGCATTTTTAAGTAATTTAGCATTTCATTGTTGTGGTTAATTAGTTGTTGAATTTTCTTGTTCTTTGTGTTCATTAGTGGTAGTTAAGTGTTTCTAGGTTTTAAAGACAGTAGCTTGTTCATTTAAATTTGTGTTTTGAGAAAATCTTAATTAGGCAGTCATTATAGTTCAAGCTTCATTTCTTGGTTTTAAGTTATTATTTCTGTGGATTCAAGTTTGTTTAGTCTTAATTAATGATTATGTGAAGTTTGAAATCAAGTTCATGGTTTAAAACTTTGTTTTGCTTTGAAAACATCAAAACAGTCAAGCATAAGAGGGTGTTTGGTTTAGTGTGTTCAAAAGTCTTTGGTTCTTAGTTTTGTTGGAAACTTGTCTAACTAAGTCTAAACTACTCATATTAGTCAAGAAATCAAGTTCTTATATGCAAAAAGTAAAAAAATCACTTTGGATCTTATCTTGCAGTCACTGTTGACAGATTCATGATCCAAGATCATTGATTTGTGTTAGAAAGTTGATAATATTGCTCTAGTTAGTCTTAAAACACATCATAACATCATAATCAGTGCTCTAGATCAGATCAAAACTCACTTTGGTCAAATTTTTGGTTTTTTTCAAAAAGTCAAAATTCTCATGGGTCTTTTTGAATAAACTTTGGATTTTTACTGTGGGTTCATTAGTAGGTTTAAGATTATAAGATCTTGGGGATTTGTAGTTTGGTTGCTAAAGAAAATTACAAAAATGATAGTTCTTGGTTTATCAACTGTTTAAGTGCTTATTTATCTGCTTATTGTGGGTACCCTATATGCTCAAGTGCCCTGTGCACAGAAATTGATCCCAACTTGAAAAGCTTGCATTGAGCTCATTACTTGTCCTAATCTTGTCATTCTTGTTTCTTTGGAAAGCCAACTTGGTCATCTTGAGGACCCTAGTCTTGTTTTTAACTTTGGACCTCATTTGCTAGGGCTGCTATAAGCCTAGATCTTGTCCCATTTTCTGTTTTTCTTCATTACAGCTCAAGTGCTTATTGCTTATTTATAAGCTTATCAGTGTGCTTCTTTGCATTATTTTGCCTCAGATCTGTTCATTAAGCATATTTGAATCCACTTTGAGCTTTTGTTTCATCTTTTAAGCTTGTTAGAGCTTATTTCCACCAAACAAGCTCATAAGCCAACTGTTGGGCTTTTTACCCACCAAAATGCTTATTTGAGTTTTTGTAATTTTTTGTCTTTGTTAAAGTTTCTTAATATTAATATATAAGTAGTTTTCAAAAATAAAAATCACAAAAACATCAATATAAAAATAGTGATAGCGTTTATTTAAGATTTTTTTTTAGCTTTTTAATTTTTCTTTTCAACTTTTTAATAAGCAAATCTTGTTTTTATAGTTTTCTTAGGTTTCTGTCATCTTATAGGATTTTTAGAAAAAGTTTCAGATTTTTCTCTTTCTTTTTAGTATTTATTATAATTTTAATTAGTTAAAAATAGTATTTAATTATTAATAAATAATTAAAAAGTCTAAAAAATATATTTTCTGTTTTAAAATTAGTTTTATAGTATTTTAGATTTTTCAAAGTTAAAATTTTATTTTTCCAAGTTTATTTTCTATTTTCTAGTATTTAAGTGTATTTTAAATAGTTATTAATTAATAATAATTAGATAAAAAGTGTGAAAAATATATTTTTAGTTTTAAAATTAGTTTTATAGTATTTTAGATTTTTCAGAATCATAAGTTTATTTTTCTAGCCTTATTTTGTATTTTCTTTCATTTTAGAGTATTTATTAAATAGTTAAAATAGTTTTTAATTAATAGTAATTAATTAAATAGTCTTAAAAATAAGTTTCCTTTTCTAATAATTTTCTTTTATTTTTAGGATTCCAAAATGTCTTTTTATATTTTAGGCCTTTTATTTCTTAGTTTTCACTTTTTATTTTGTGCGTCTGCGTAGTTTTTAAAACTCACGTTTACGTTTTTCTCATCTGGTTGTTGTGCTTTCCAATTCTGCCTCCATTCCTTTCCAATCAATCAGTAGTGTAATTTCTAATCAAGACCTTTACAGATCACTATCCTTAGTGATCATTCTATCCTCTGAGTTTGTTTTAAACACACCATTGAGTCTCCTTGGGACTAAACGACCCGGGAATTCACTGTATTCTCTGGACTTCATTGTATTTGTGTCTGAGCAGTTTTAAGTCTGTTAGGACTTGACGGTTCGGACCAGATCAAATTTTGGCGCCGCTGCCGGGGAGGCTTTAGCGTGTGTTTAGCCATTTTCAGATCCATTGTTGCACATACCCACCATTTGTAAAAAGTTTTTGTAAAGTTATAAGAAAACCAAAAAAAAAAGTCATTAACACTTTTCCTAAAGTGTTAAAACACCAAAAAAAAAATATAAAAACAACAAAACAATTGGAACGTTTTCTATTTTGTATTATCTTTAAGGTGATTCTTGAAGAGATACGATTTGGTTAAACGGGACGATAACAAAAATATTGTCCAAAAGTTTTTGAACCCATCTGCACAAATCTAACCTACGTCTTTTCAGTGGTACTTAATATACATAAAAATCAACCACCGCAAATCAAGGCAGTGCACTACCTAACTGGGGGTGCGACCATTAATAAGTTCCCGAACATCAGATTTAAAACTTGCCTTTGTGTCACTTGTGATTTGGTGTACCTTTTTCAAAGAAGCCATTTCATCTGTGATTATTGGTTAAGTTCACTTGTGTTTTGCCTCATTTGTTTTGAAAATTGGTTTTTATACATAGTGCATGCGCACTCGTTCTTCCAGTTTGTGACAACCCGTACTTTCAGGTCATTTCTCGACACAATTCATGCCTCACTATTTCAACATTTATAGTAAACTTGGTTTACTTGTTTCAAATTCGCGTAACCTTTAAGGTTTAGCGGCGAATTCATGATCATAACATCACGTACATTTCATATGGACTAAGATTAGTCTACATTTCATTGACATCATTTGCATCATGATAATTCATTCATGACATTTCATTTCACACTAAACGCGTAATTTTTATATTAAATAAACGTGGTCGCGTGAGTTATTATTTTGAACATTTAATCCGATACTTCCAAAAATGATCCCGACATATTTTTATACTTATATTTAGTTTATAAAAACTATATTTTGAGTTTACCTAATGTTCTAAATTTATTTTGTATATAAATTGTTATATTTATATAATTACGACAGTTTTTGTAAATACTACACGATAAATATTTATTCACTAAATACTTGTGAGAAATACATTTTTATAATTTTTATGACTTCATTACACTTTATTTTATTCCACTAAAATTTATTTATAAGTTAACTCAATACCCAATTAATAATACCTATATTATTATACAAATATATATACATGTATACATTATATACTTCCCAACCAAGAGACAAGATCATTTATTACACCATGACTCTTCCCCCTCTTTTCCTCCAAAAATTCAGCCGAACCCCCCCTTGGTGATATTGTGGAAATCTTATTTCATTCAAGTTGACTTACACATTTATTAGTTCTTGGTTTTACTTACACATACAAAATACACAAGTCAAGGTGAAAGACCAAAAACATTTCTCTCTTTTTCTTGCTCTATAGAACCGGCCTATAGGTGATATCAAGAAGGGATCAAAAACTTTTCTAGTTCAAGTGTTTATACAATCTAGTTTATACTCTTTATTAGGTTTTGAAATAAAAACCAAGAGTATTTAGGTTTAACCTTGTCACTTACACCTCATCATATTCACTTGTAAGTATATTTCTTTCATTTTTCATGTTTCCTTATCATTTCATATTCATCTTTTCATTTTTGGAGCAACATGCAAGACATATGTGATTTATACCATTTTTCATGCTTTTTAGATATATATATATACATAAGGTCATCCTATAAATATCCCCTTGGTATTCTTTGGTCTTGATGATGTCTAGGAACCCATGACACCCTAAGAAGGTGTATGGTAGGATTAGATTAGCTTTGGAGTTGATTTGAAGGGATTAGAATAGGTTTTGTCCGAGAAAAACTATTTTCGATAAGTTATAAATTATGTTCTGTCCTTGTTTCATTTTTCTGGAAAATCCGACAGTTGGTACGAAACTTTGGCCTTGATATTTAGAAAATATACTTTAAAACGAATCCGTGGCCGCTTGAACGGATTAAAACGGAGTTATAACGAAGAAGTTATGGATTTTACAAGTTTGACGACGAAATGTATAGTTTTCTGAAATTTCAGCAACATGTTTTTAATTTGTCCGAGTCAAAAACGAGCCTTAAGCTTTACAAATTATTTCGACTTGTCAAAAATATATTAGTATACTTTGATACGAAGCTAAGGACGTATTATACGTAGAAAACGGATTTGAAACGACAAAGATATGCACGTTTTCATAAAATTACCGTAACTATTATTTTTAGAAAACTATATTATTTTTACGAGATAAGTGTTACGGTAACTAAAATCACCATCTTTAACCCTTATTATCTTTATGTTCGAGACCTTTATGTCAAAAACTCCTGAACTGAAACTTCTAGATTTCGATGCAAACTTTCCAAAACCGTCGAGTTCGTTCTCTAACGATCGACGTACACCGTTTTACGGCTAGTTTTCCAAAGCCATTTTTGTTAATTTCATGAAAATTCCGACGACATTGTTTTGCGACGAAAAGTGGAAATTTCACCAAAAATCATTATTAAATCATTGTAGGATGACATTTTGACGTAAAAACTTGTAAAGTCATTTTTGAATGGTCAAGACGTCAAGAGGGTATTTTTCGACGATAAGTAATATTTTCAAAACTCGCAAATGGTATAAATAACATACGAAATGCATGCATAACATTACATTGCAACTCATTACATGTCATATCATTCATCATAGGTCAAGATTTGCGTATCACATTACATCTCGGTGTACTCACTTTTGTCTTCGCATCATTCCACCAAGTGAGTCATAGCCCCTACTCTTTTAATTGTTTTGAATTACTTTTGGGGGAGATACATGCTCAATGATTTTTATTACATTCATGATTATTTGCAACTACATGTTTATCTTAACTGAATGCTAGACATACGAATTAACATTATTGCCATACTTAGAATTTCTATATCATATATTCAATGGTCTAACGGACTTGGTATATTCATTGGTCTAACGGACTTGGTATATTCATTGGTCTAACGGTCTTGGTATATTCATTGGTCTAATGGTCTTGGTATATTCATTGGTCTAACGGACTTGGTATAATATTGATCTAACGGACTTGGTATACGATTATGGACTAACGGTCTTGGAACGATTTGAACATACACTATACATATTCTGGCAGTGGGTTGTGAACACACAGGTTGCAAGTTTTGTATGGGCTAGGAACTTGGACCGGTGGATTTACAATGCCTTTGTTGCATAAACGATTTCGATACATTGAGCCATGCACTATTTTGTGAATTCATTTGACGATTTCTGTTTGAACATAAACTATATACACATTTTGGCAATGGGTTGTGAACACACAGGTTGCAAGTTTTGTATGGGGACTTGGCTGAGTGGATTTACAATGCCTTTGCTACATAATCGATTTTGAAAGTCTTTATTTGATGCCTTTCTTTGCACTAATGATTTGAAAGGCTTTACATTTCAACTCAAACTCTATGAACTCACTCAACCTTTGTGTTGACACTTTTAGCATGTTTTATCTCGGGTATCTAAGGCATTCACTTCATGGCATGCATTTGGACACATCATGGAGTCGAGTGGTGACGGCGTCTCACTGGGTTTTACGCTTAAAACATCGTTTGACTTGTACAAACTTATTTCCGCACAAGTTGATTTTCATTTGGGACCTATACTTTGTAAACTCCGATTATTTTATTAAATCAAACGATGTATTTTCCAAACGACACTTTAGGTCGTTCAATATAACTGGGATTGTGATGCTATGACGGTCAATCCCGAAATTCCATTCCATTTTAAAGCGGTAATTTGGGGTGTGACGGAATGGCATGAGCTTGGTTATAGAGAACTAGGTTGCATCATTGACCCTAGACTATAACTACATCATCATAGCATCTCATCATTTCATCATAAGTGCATGTTCACTTTGCATACGATTTATACGTACATTTTTCGAGTTATTTACTTTCATTTCATAACTATTGTCACATGGATGCCCCGTCATTCCTATCACAATTTTTTACACCGGTTGACTTAACACCAAACATCATATGAGTCGATTAGTCCAAGCATTGCATAGTTACTCCAAAATTATACATAGCCTTTCACCTATGTCAATTAGGGAAGAATCATAATGAAGGGAGTAATAGTCTCATATGATAAGATCAAATAATCGGCAAATTTTCAAAAGATTTTCTTCAACCACTTGTTTCCGGTTTGATCCGTAAGCAGATTCTTGTTTGATGAGTTGCAAAGATCGAGCTAGAAACAAGTTGTTACCTAAAACGATTTAGCCTAATCTCATGACAGTTCTTGTTTGATGAGTTGTGAGATTAAGTAAAAAAAATCGGTTACCAAGTCTTTTGAGGTTTTGCTCGGAATGGTGCCACATCAAACCCTAAACCCGAGAGACCAACCGGCTGAATTCAGGGACTGAATTCCTTTTTGAATGGGCGAATGTGACAACCCGTACTTTCAGGTCATTTCTCGACACAATTCATGCCTCACTATTTCAACATTTATAGTAAACTTGGTTTACTTGTTTCAAATCAGCGTAACCTTTAAGGTTTAGCGGCGAATTCATGATCATAACATCACGTGCATTTCATATGGACTAAGATTAGTCTACATTTCATTGACATCATTTGCATCATGATAATTCATTCATGACATTTCATTTCACACTAAACGCGTAATTTTTATATTAAATAAACGTGGTCGCGTGAGTTATTATTTTGAACATTTAATCCGATACTTCCAAAAATGATCCCGACATATTTTTTATTATATTTAGTTTATAAAAACTATATTTTGAGTTTACCTAATGTTCTAAATTTATTTTGTATATAAATTGTTATATTTATATAATTCTGACGATTTTTGTAAAAACTACGATAAATATTTATTCACTAAATACTTGTGAGAAATACATTTTTATAATTTTTATGACTTCATTACACTTTATTTTATTCCACTAAAATTTATTTATAAGTTAACTCAATACCCAATTAATAATACCTATATTATTATACAAATATATATACATGTATACATTATATACTTCCCAACCAAGAGACAAGATCATTTATTACACCATGACTCTTCCCTCTTTCCTCCAAAATTCAGCGAACCCCCCTTGGTGATATTGTGGAAATCTTATTTCATTCAAGTTGACTTACACATTTATTAGTTCTTGGTTTTACTTACACATACAAAATACACAAGTCAAGGTGAAAGACCAAAAACATTTCTCTCTTTTTCTTGCTCTATAGAACCGGCCTATAGGTGATATCAAGAAGGGATCAAAAACTTTTCTAGTTCAAGTGTTTATACAATCTAGTTTATACTCTTTATTAGGTTTTGAAATAAAAACCAAGAGTATTTAGGTTTAACCTTGTCACTTACACCTCATCATATTCACTTGTAAGTATATTTCTTTCATTTTTCATGTTTCCTTATCATTTCATATTCATCTTTTCATTTTTGGAGCAACATGCAAGACATATGTGATTTATACCATTTTTCATGCTTTTTAGATATATATATATACATAAGGTCATCCTATAAATATCCCTTGATTCTTTGGTCTTGATGATGTCTAGGAACCCATGACACCCTAAGAAGGTGTATGGTAGGATTAGATTAGCTTTGGAGTTGATTTGAAGGGATTAGAATAGGTTTTGTCCGAGAAAAACTATTTTCGATAAGTTATAAATTATGTTCTGTCCTTGTTTCATTTTTCTGGAAAATCCGACAGTTGGTACGAAACTTTGGCCTTGATATTTAGAAAATATACTTTAAAACGAATCCGTGGCCGCTTGAGCGGATTAAAACGGAGTTATAACGAAGAAGTTATGGATTTTACAAGTTTGACGACGAAATGTATAGTTTTATGAAATTTCAGCAACATGTTTTTAATTTGTCGAGTCAAAAGCGAGCCTTAAAACTTTAAAATTATTTCGACTTGTCAAAAATATATTAGTATACTTTGTCTGAAGCTAAGGGCGTATTATCGTAGAAAACGGATTTGAAACGACAAAGATATGCACGTTTTCATAAAATTACCGTAACTATTATTTTTAGAAAAACTATATTATTTTTATGAGATAAGTGTTACGGTAACTAAAATCACCATCTTTAACCCTTATTATCTTTATGTTCGAGACCTTTATGTCAAAAACTCCTGAACTGAAACTTCTAGATTTCGATGCAAACTTTCCAAAACCGTCGAGTTCGTTCTCTAACGATCGACGTACACCGTTTTACGGCTAGTTTTCCAAAGCCATTTTGGTTGATTTCATGAAAATTCGGCGACACATTGTTTTGCGGCGAAAAGTGGAAATTTCACCAAAATCATTATTAAACCATTGTAGGATGACATTTTGACGTAAAAACTTGTAAAGTCATTTTGAATGGTCAAGCGTCAAGAGGTATTTTTCAGCGATAAGTAATATTTTCAAAACTCGCAAATGGTATAAATAACATACTAAATGCATGCATAACATTACATTGCAACTCATTACATGTCATATCATTCATCATAGGTCAAGATATGCGTATCACATTACATCTCGGTGTACTCACTTTTGTCTTCGCATCATTACCAAGTGAGTCATAGCCCCTACTCTTTTAATTGTTTTGAATTACTTTTGGGGAGATACATGCTCAATGATTTTTATTACATTCATGATTATTTGCAAACTACATGTTTATCTTAACGAATGCTAGACATAAATTAACATTATTGCCATACTTAAAATTTCTATATCATATATTCAATGGTCTAACGGACTTGGTATATTCATTGGTCTAACGGTCTTGGTATATTCATTGGTCTAACGGTCTTGGTATATTCATTGGTCTAATGGTCTTGGTATATTCATTGGTCTAACGGACTTGGTATAATATTGATCTAACGGACTTGGTATACGATTATGGACTAACGGTCTTGGAACGATTTGAACATACACTATACATATTCCAGCGTGGGTTGTGAACACACGAGGTTGCAAGTTTTGTATGGAACTTGGAACTGAGTGGATTTACAATGCCTTTTTTCGCATAAACGATTTCGATACATTGAGCCATGCACTATTTTGTGAATTCATTTGACGATTTCTGTTTGAACATAAACTATATACATTTTGGCAATGGGTTGTAAACACACAAGTTGCAAGTTTTGTATGGCGGACTTGGGAACTGAGTGGATTTACAATGCCTTTGCTACATAATCGATTTTGATAGTCTTTACATTTCAACGATTTACAATGCCTTTGCTGCATGAACGATTTCGAAAGGCTTTACATTTCAACTCAAACTCTATGAACTCACTCAACCTTTGTGTTGACACTTTTAGCATGTTTTATCTCAGGTATCTAAGGCATTCACTTCATGGCATGCATTTGGACACATCATGGAGTCGTGGTGACGACGCGTCTCACTTGGGTTTTACGCACTTTAAAACATCGTTTGAATTGTACAAACTTATTTCCGCACAAGTTGATTTTCATTTGGGACCTACTTTGTAAACTCTGATTATTTTATTAAATCAAACGATGTATTTTCCAAACGACACTTTAGGTCGTTCAATATAACTGTGATTGTGATGCTATGACAGTCAATCCCCAGGAATTCCATTCCGCTGCAAAACAGGTAATTTGGGGGTGTGACACAGTTCTACAAGTCCACTTTCCGAACTTGGAAACATTCCTCGAAGACGTAGAGGACGTTCAGCTCCTTCAGCCGTGACTGAGGAACGTCTACCACCACCACCTCCTGTCGAAATGGCAGATGAACGTACTATGGCGGAAATGCTCCAGGCACCCACCGAGGGTTATGGAGATGCCATTGTTTTACCCGTAATCAATTACGATCATCGAATTGAAGACACATTTGATCCAACTTGTGTCTACAAATCAATTCCACGGGTTTGATCGTGAAGACCCGTATGCACACATCCGTTGGTTTAACAAATTGACTTCAACTATCAATTATAAGGATGTTCCACAAAAAGTCATCAAGTTGATGCTTTTTCCATTCTCTCTTGAGGGGGACCCCCGGATTTGGTGGAAAAAGAACCCCTCGATCTATCGAAACTTGGGAGGATCTTGTTCAAAAGTTTGTGAACTACTTCTTTCCTCCATCAAAGACGACTAATCTTAAAAATGAAATTTCTGGATTTCGTCAAAATTTTGATGAAAACTTTGGAGAGGCATGGGAGAGATTCAAAGATCTCCTCAGGAAATGCCCCCATCATGAATTCATGGAGCTTCAACAAGTCAATATCTTTTACAATGGGTTGAACGGTAATGATCAGATTCCTTGAATGCAGCTCGCGGCGGCAATATCTTGAATCGTAGACCCAAAGATGTGATTGAGATTTGCGAGCAAAAATCAAAAGTTCCTATTTCTCGCAACAAAGTCAATACTCCTAACACTCCTGCTCCTTCATCCAAGAACTCTTCGAGTTAGCGCTCAGATAGCGCTCTAACGGATGCCATCCGTTGTATGATTAAGGATGTTAAGGAAATTAAAAGTGAAATTCATAAGCCTGAGCTGGTCAAGCCGTAAACAAGGTGTGTGAAACTTGTAGTGGTCCACACGCGTACTATGATTGTCAAGCAACCGATGCTTCCTTTTACCAAGCCCCCGTAGCTTCGGTAAACCATAATCAATACCGACCACATGCTGAACCACACTACCGTGCTAACACCAATCAGGCACCACCCGGTTTCAACCAGAATCATAACATGCAAAACCGGAATCAAAACCCACCAAGAATGAACCAAGGTTATCAAAACCAAGGTAATTTCTATCCTGCACCCACTCAAGGTTTCCAACATCAAGGGAACCTTCATCAAAACAATTTCAATCGAGGGAATCAATTTCATGGGAATATGAATCCTAATCAAGGGAATTTTGGTCATACTCAAAACATACGACCTCAAATTATCCCTCCAGCTCCTCCCATCATTACTCCTCCAGGACCATCATCTGATGATGTACTGAAGCAGTTTATGAAGTCCCAAGATGAAATGAACAGGTTGTTGGTCGTCGATTGCGATCTGAAGAAGTCTTTAAATGATCGACCCTCGGGCTCAGGTACTTTACCGAGCAACACGCTCGCTAACCCGAGGGCGATGCAAGGCGATCACAACCCGAAGTGGTGTTTCATACCTGGACTCCTGTTCCTACTACCTCTTCTTCTTCTTCTCTCCCTAAGGTAGTGGAAAGTGAACCGAGGACACACAATGGACCTACGACTCCAATGCCACCTCCACCTGTGCCAATGAGTCAAGTTACCAAGGAAGCTACGGACAAAGTGCATTATTCAAGCCCACGAAGTACAGCACACGTCCTACCTTCGGTAGTCCAACCTCAAGTTGTCCAGAAACCCCAGTCAAATCAAGGAGTTGTTTTTGAACCTCCTGTAGCTCTGTTGAAACAAATCCAAATCTTCTCTTCCTTACCCATCGAGAATGCATGATGAGAAGCTTCAAGACAAAAACAAAGAGCAAATGGAAAAATTTTTCCAAATTTTCAATGAATTGCACTTTGATATAAGCTTCGTTGATGCTCTCGTTCTCATGCCCAAATTTGCATCTACTCTCAAAGGGTTACTAAGCAACAAAGATAAGTTATCCGAAATGGCTAAAACCCCTCTCAATGAGCAATGCTCAGCGGTCCTTCTTAAAAAGCTTCCCGAAAAGCTTGAAGACCCTGGCAAATTTTTAATCCCATGTGATTTCTTGGGGATGGTTCAATGCTCCGGCTTGGCCGATCTTGGCGCTAGTATTAACCTCATGCCACTCTCAGTGTGGAAGAAACTTTCTCTCCCTGAACTTACTCCTACTTGTATGACTCTCGAGCTAGCGGACTGTACCATAACTCGTCCACTTGGAATAGCTGAGGATGTCGTGGTTAAAGTAGGGAAGTTTCATTTTCCCACTGACTTTGTTATAGTAAACTTTGATCCAGATCCTAGAGTTCCCCTTATATTAGGGAGAGCTTTCTTGAGAACGAGCCGTGCTCTAATCGATGTATTTGCTGAAGAGTTGACTCTACGGGTTGATAACGAAGAGCTCACGTTGAATATCAAACAGAACTCCAAACCTCTGAACAAACATAGTGTTGCCACAATCGATCAAAAATCCAAAAGAATCGATGCAACACTCTCAAATTTCACGGTTAAGAGTGTTCAACAAAAACGTGCTGAGCTGAAAGCTATGAAAATCAAACCTGGTACAAGCAAATGGTTTGAAAGTTGTACCAAGGGAGTCATGAGTATTCTTGATGATGATGATCTTGATTCGGAGATTTCATCGGAAGTGGTGAAAACTGCTAGCTCTAAGAGCATACCACTTGTCCCACCTAGGAATCGCTTTGTCGTATTGAGTTTGCTAACTCTGTGGATGAAACTGAATTCTCTTCAAAAGATCCAATCATATTTGAAAATCAACCTATCATAGCCAATTCTACTCCGTCTCTCACTCATTTTGAGGGAAGTGACTCAATCTTGGAAGAGATTGAAGCATACTTGGCTAGTGATTCTGTTCCTTGGGAGATTGATCATGCCCCAATTGATATCGAAGGGGACATACTTCTCATTGAGAAGTTGCTTTATGGAGATCCATCATCCATTTCATATCCTGATCCTATTGTTTCCGACTTTTCCATTCCTTCTCTCAATCCGGATGAGGAAAGTGATTCTATTATGGATGAGATTGATGATTATCTCAATCTGGATACATTTCTTCCTGGTATTGATGATACCGAGAGTAATCAAGAGGAAGATGTTATTCTTCTTCTTGAACAACTGCTGTACCCAGAAAATTATACCATCCTTCCTCCCAAACAACTTCATAAAGAGGAATCCAAATCAGTTGAGAAAACTGATAAAATTCCTGAGATCAAGCATAAGACCTCCCCTCCTTCAATTAAATTTCAAATTCTTGAGGAGGAAGTCCTTGTGATTACTGCTTTCTGATCTCCTTCTACCCTTCACCTACCCGGTGATTTCTCCTTCTCTTCACTCATTCGGGAGTGAAGATGTTATTTTTGACCCCGGTATTATGCTTTATAGTTTCCACTATTAACAATACCGGTTATATCTCGTCGGAGTGGAACTTTCTGATGCTCATGTGTTCATTAACATTGTGAATGAAAGTCCGGTCGAGATTGGTTGTCCACGTTACTTTCCCCATGAACAAATGAATGCGGGGATCGAGTCAAGCTAGTGACTCGGTAATCAAAAACATTAGCACGCACCATATGGGTTCTCACCCATAATTCTGTCTTCTTTCTATTTTCTACCACCCTAGTGTGGGGGGGTTGCCCACATGTTAAAAAAATCTTCTTTCTAAATAATGGCCGTAGTATTTCCCTTTCACGTTCTATGTTTCGGCATAACTGCCGGACTTTGAATATTGAGGGCAATATTCATTTCTAAGTGTGGGGGGGAATTCTCACGAATTTCATATATATTATCTACCCAATTCCCCTGTTTTTGGCCAAAATTTTTTTTGGAGTAAGTGTTTTACACTTTCTCATTTGGTTATCATCCGCCTTGTCAGTAAGACAAAAGGATTGGCTAATCCAGGAGCAAACGGCTCTTGGTAAAGATTAATCAAATCCGTTTATATGGCTTGCAATTTGCCCAAAATTGTATGGTTCTTCAGCCCCATCATCCTCAAAAGATAATGAGTTGGCTAGCCCGCAAGGTTATGGCTTGTGGTAAAGGCAGTGGGAAATCCATAATTGGTAATCAGCTCACCAAAGATAAAATTGATAATTTATCTAAGAGTTGGCTAGTCCAGAAGGGTACGGCTTCTGGTAAAGACATATCAAATCCGTTATATGGTTTATGATTTGCCAATAAATCATCTGGTTATCGTTGTACCAAGATTCTTACTTGAATCAAAACAATCGGCTACTCCAGAAGTGATGGCTTTTGGTAAAGAGTTTTTCAAATCCATCAAGGTTTTCTCAAATCATTGCTAGGGACTAGCAATATCTCAGTGTGGGGGATTGATGAGTGTCCAAATACTCATCATTTTTGTGTAATCTAAACTGCAAAATCATCTGAAAACACTCAGAAACACATTAAAATGATCAAATTATCACAAATCAGTGTTTTATGTGTTTTAAATGCAAAAATATCAAAATCAGATGAAAAATGTATCAAATTTGCAAAATTGGCAGTTTTAGTCCCCCGAGTTTTAAAAGTTGTCAACTCTAGTCCCTGGAATTCAAAAATGTGGAAATTCATCATTCAAGGTCCCTGAAGTATTCTAAGTTGTTTAAAATGATCCTTGATTGAATTTTTGGTCAATTGGCAAGAAAGGTCCCTAAACTTTGGAAATTTACAAAAATAGTCCTTGGACCTTTAAAAAATGGATTTTATGCAAAAAGGGTTCTTGTATTATCAAAGTTGGCAAATTTAGTCCTTGTGAGAAGTTTGGAAACATGGCACTTTCAGTCCTTGAGTTTGGATAATTTACAAAATTGGTCCTTGTATTAAGCTTAAACCAAACGGACACCTTTGATATTATTCAAGCCCAACACAAACATAAGCCCAATCTAACTGCTAGCCCAATTCAGTTGACCCTTTGCCCTTGGACCCTTGAACCTTGACCCCCTTTGTGTTATTAAATCTGTGGTCAAAGAAAGTCAAAAACACCAAAAACGCGCCTAATACCAGGGTACTGTAGCTCCCTCACCCTCACTTCTCTTTTAACCAAAACCATGACTGGTTTCCACTCCAATTTTCAACCCACTCCCATACCATGTCCCCTCCAACCCCTCTACATTCCAAAAGCTTTAATTAACTTAACCAAACTCATTAAAGCTCAAAACCTGCTATGTGGAAAAATGGCGCCAAAATCACAAATGGACGGATATGATCAATCTCAAGCATCCAATGGTTTAAACTTGGTGGGATTCAATCAGAAGCACGTGGGGAGTCTGAAAAGCTTATAAAGATGAAGTGAGAGGCAATGAAAAGATATCTAGTGTAGTATTTACTTTTTAAGTCGAATTAGTGTAATTTTCAATTTCAGTTTGTATTTTAAGCTTAAAACTTTGTATTTCAAGTTGTTATGTTATGATAAAGCTTTTGTGAACCTTAAATTCAAGTTCCAAGTTAAATTTCAGTTTATGCAAAATCTCTTGTTTATGCAAAATCTCATGTTGTTTCAAATGGTGTTTTCAGTGGTTTGTATGGACTAGATTAAGTCATGTAAGCTCCTAGAAAGCTTAAGCAAGCTTTTAGCAACCCTAAAATTCAGTTAGTTTCAAAAACAAAAAAAAATCACAAATATACCAAAAAAATAGTTAAAAATCAAAAATCACTTGAAAGGTACGAGAAAAGCTGGAGCAAGGTTTATCTTGGATGGCCTTGGGTTAGTGAACCTGTGGAGGTTCTATAGGAAGTTCTACTTGGTCTTGGTTCTCAGTTTGGAGCTTGGAAGCTATTGTAAGCATTTTTAAGTAATTTAGCATTTCATTGTTGTGGTTAATTAGTTGTTGAATTTTCTTGTTCTTTGTGTTCATTAGTGGTAGTTAAGTGTTTCTAGGTTTTAAAAACAGTAGCTTGTTCATTTAAATTTGTGTTTTGAGAAAATCTTAATTAGGCAGTCATTATAGTTCAAGCTTCATTTCTTGGTTTTAAGTTATTATTTCTGTGGATTCAAGTTTGTTTAGTCTTAATTAATGATTATGTGAAGTTTGAAATCAAGTTCATGGTTTAAAACTTTGTTTTGCTTTGAAAACATCAAAACAGTCAAGCATAAGAGGGTGTTTGGTTTAGTGTGTTCAAAAGTCTTTGGTTCTTAGTTTTGTTGGAAACTTGTCTAACTAAGTCTAAACTACTCATATTAGTCAAGAAATCAAGTTCTTATATGCAAAAAGTAAAAAAATCACTTTGGATCTTATCTTGCAGTCACTGTTGACAGATTCATGATCCAAGATCATTGATTTGTGTTAGAAAGTTGATAATATTGCTCTAGTTAGTCTTAAAACACATCATAACATCATAATCAGTGCTCTAGATCAGATCAAAACTCACTTTGGTCAAATTTTTGGTTTTTTTCAAAAAGTCAAAATTCTCATGGGTCATTTTTGAATAAACTTTGGATTTTTACTGTGGGTTCATTAGTAGGTTTAAGATTATAAGATCTTGGGGATTTGTAGTTTGGTTGCTAAAGAAAATTACAAAAATGATAGTTCTTGGTTTATCAACTGTTTAAGTGCTTATTTATCTGCTTATTGTGGGTACCCTATCTGCTCAAGTGCCCTGTGCACAGAAATTGATCCCAACTTGAAAAGCTTGCATTGAGCTCATTACTTGTCCAAATCTTGTCATTCTTGTTTCTTTGGAAAGCCAACTTGGTCATCTTGAGGACCCTAGTCTTGTTTTTAACTTTGGACCTCATTTGCTAGGGCTGCTATAAGCCTAGATCTTGTCCCATTTTCTGTTTTTCTTCATTACAGCTCAAGTGCTTATTGCTTATTTATAAGCTTATCAGTGTGCTTCTTTGCATTATTTTGCCTCAGATCTGTTCATTAAGCATATTTGAATCCACTTTGAGCTTTTGTTTCATCTTTTAAGCTTGTTAGAGCTTATTTCCACCAAACAAGCTCATAAGCTAACTGTTGGGCTTTTTACCCACCAAATCAGCTTATTTGAGTTTTGTAATTTTTTTTGTCTTTGTTAAAGTTTCTTAATATTAATATATAAGTAGTTTTCAAAAATAAAAATCACAAAAACATCAATATAAAAATAGTGATAGCGTTTATTTAAGATTTTTTTTTAGCTTTTTAATTCTTCTTTTCAACTTTTTAATAAGCAAATCTTGTTTTTATAGTTTTCTTAGGTTTCTGTCATCTTATAGGATTTTTAGAAAAAGTTTCAGATTTTTCTCTTTCTTTTTAGTATTTATTATAATTTTAATTAGTTAAAAATAGTATTTAATTAGTAATAAATAATTAAAAAGTCTAAAAAATATATTTTCTGTTTTAAAATTAGTTTTATAGTATTTTAGATTTTTCAAAGTTAAAATTTTATTTTTCCAAGTTTATTTTCTATTTTCTAGTATTTAAGTGTATTTTAAATAGTTATTAATTAATAATAATTAGATAAAAAGTGTGAAAAATATATTTTTAGTTTTAAAATTAGTTTTATAGTATTTTAGATTTTTCAGAATCATAAGTTTATTTTTCTAGCCTTATTTTGTATTTTCTTTCATTTTAGAGTATTTATTAAATAGTTAAAATAGTTTTTAATTAATAGTAATTAATTAAATAGTCTTAAAAATAAGTTTCCTTTTCTAATAATTTTCTTTTATTTTTAGGATTCCAAAAATGTCTTTTTTATATTTTTAGGCCTTTTATTTCTTAGTTTTCACTTTTTATTTTGTGCGTCTGCGTAGTTTTTAAAACTCACGTTTACGTTTTTCTCATCTGGTTGTTGTGCTTTCCAATTCTGCCTCCATTCCTTTCCAATCAATCAGTAGTGTAATTTCTAATCAAGACCTTTACAGATCACTATCCTTAGTGATCATTCTATCCTCTGAGTTTGTTTTAAACACACCATTGAGTCTCCTTGGGACTAAACGACCCGGGAATTCACTGTATTCTCTGGACTTCATTGTATTTGTGTCTGAGCAGTTTTAAGTCTGTTAGGACTTGACGGTTCGGACAGATCAGAAATTTTGGCGCCGCTAGCGGGAGGCTTTAGCGTGTGTTTAGCCATTTTCAGATCCATTGTTGCACATACCCACCATTTGTAAAAAGTTTTTGTAAAGTTATAAGAAAATCAAAAAGTTCATTAACACTTTTCCTAAAGTGTTAAAACACCAAAAAAAATATAAAAACAACAAAACAATTGGAACGTTTTCTATTTTGTATTATCTTTAAGGTGATTCTTGAAGAGATACGATTTGGTTAAACGGGACGATAACAAAAATATTGTCCAAAAGTTTTTGAACCCATCTGCACAAATCTAACCTACGTCTTTTCAGTGGTACTTAATATACATAAAAATCAACCACCGCATAAATCAAGGCAAGCACTACCTAACTGGGGTGCGACCATTAATAAGTTCCGAACATCGATTTAAAACTTGCCTTTGTGTCACTTGTGATTTGGTGTACCTTTTTCAAAGAAGCCATTTCATTCGTGATTATTGGTTAAGTTCACTTGTGTTTTGCCTCATTTGTTTTGAAAATTGGTTTTTATACATAGTGCATGCGCACTCGTTCTTCCAGTTCTACAAGTCCACTTTCCGAACTTGGAAACATTCCTCGCAGACGTAGGGGCGTTCAGCTCCTCAGCCGTGATCGAGGAACGTCTACCACCACCACCTCCGTCGAAATGGCAGATGAAGGCGTACTATGGCGGAAATGCTCCGTGCACCCACCGAGGGTTATGGAGATGCCATCGTTTTACCCGTAATCAATTCGATCACTTCGAATTGAAGACACATTTGATCCAACTTGTGTCTACAAATCAATTCCACGGGTTTGATCGTGAAGACCCGTATGCACACATCCGTTGGTTTAACAAATTGACTTCAACTATCAATTATAAGGATGTTCCACAAAAAGTCATCAAGTTGATGCTTTTTCCATTCTCTCTTGAGGGACAGCGGATTTGGCTGGAAAAAGAACCCCCTCGATCTATCGAAACTTGGGAGGATCTTGTTCAAAAGTTTGTGAACTACTTCTTTCCTCCATCAAAGACGACTAATCTTAAAATGAAATTTCGATTTCGTCAAAATTTCGATGAAAACTTTGGAGAGGCATGGGAGAGATTCAAAGATCTCCTCAAGAAATGCCCCCATCATGAATTCACGGAGCTTCAACAAGTCAATATCTTTTACAATGGGTTGAACGGTGACGATCAAGATTCCTTGAATGCAGCGCAGCGGCAATATCTTGAATCGTAGACCCAAAGATGTGATTGAGATTTGCGAGCAAAAATCAAAAGTTCCTATTTCTCGCAACAAAGTCAATACTCCTAACACTCCTGCTCCTTCATCCAAGTAACTCTTCGAGTTAGCATTTCCGATAATGCTCTAACGGATGCCATCCGTTGTATGATTAAGGATGTTAAGGAAATCAAAAGTGAAATTCATAAGCGAGCCATCAAAGCCGTAAACAAGGTGTGTGAAACTTGTAGTGGTCCACACGCGTACTATGATTGTCAAGCAACCGATGCTTCTTTTTACCAAGCCCCCGTAGCTTCGGTAAACCATAATCAATACCGACCACATGCTGAACCACACTACCGTGCTAACACCAATCAGGCACCACCCGGTTTCAACCAGAATCATAACATGCAAAACCGGAATCAAAACCCACCAAGAATGAACCAAGGTTATCAAAACCAAGGTAATTTCTATCCTGCACCCACTCAAGGTTTCCAACATCAAGGGAACCTTCATCAAAACAATTTCAATCGAGGGAATCAATTTCATGGGAATATGAATCCTAATCAAGGGAATTTTGGTCATACTCAAAACATACGACCTCAAATTATCCCTCCAGCTCCTCCCATCATTACTCCTCCAGGACCATCATATTGCTTAAATTATTCTTCTTATAATATAAGAGTTGAGTTATTTTGCATTCACTTATCTTTTTTCATTTTGAGAGATTCATCCAAAATTTTTGATCAAAGAGATTAGATGAAACATTAAAAATATTAACTTTCATCCCTTTCACACGCGTCTGTTATAAATAAAACTCATATCAAGATATGTGATATAACATTAATTTGTATCTAACATGATGTTGTGAAAAGAGCATAAATATTTGTGTAAAACTTAAAATGATACTGTAATATTTTGGCATTAAGAAAAATGGCAAATGTTTTTAATAAGTATCATACTTGCCATCATTTGCTTTTGTCGGTAGCGAACAAATTTTTTTACTTTTTTGGGTACTTTTCTTTCAAATTCATCATTTTTTTTGGTATTTTACGAAATTTTTGGACATTTTTGCCCCTCTTAGCTAATAGAAATTTTTTTTCCCCGAATGGTAAAAATGTCACATAGTACCCTAAAAATGATAATTTGAAAGAAAAGTATCCACAAAAGCAAAAAAATTTGTTCACTACCCACAAAAGTAAATGATGGCAAGTATGATATATTTTAAAAACATTTGCCAATAAAAAACACATCATTGGCTTTCCAGCCATATATCAAACATAATTCATGAACATTCAAATCAATACATTTTATTCATATAAGTTGGAAGAAATAAAGATTTTTTTAAAGTCAAACTCGCTTGACGTATCACATGTGATATAATACTAATCTAACGCTCAAAATGTTGTACTAGAAGTATTAGTATAGAACTCCAAAAGATTCATCATTTTTTGTATTCAAAAATACACATTTTATGCTTTCCAACCATATATCACATGTGTTATTTGAACCTATAAATCAATATGTTTAGTAAGTTGTTGAGAAAATAGAAAAAAATTAATGTTAAAACTCATTTGATATATCACTTATGATATAACACTAATATGTAAGTTTTTTAACACTAAATATTTTGTCGTAAAATGGTCATAAGTATTTGCATACAACTTCAAAAGATTCACCATTTCTCGCATTTATGTCAATATCTCAAATCTATAAATTAATGTTATATCACATGTGATATATCAAACGTGTTTGAATATAGTAAAAAGAAAATCATATATTTGCATTTATGTCAATATCTTTTGTCTTCGAATCTATAAATTAGTGTTATATCACTTGTGATATATCAAACGTGTTTGAATATAAAAGAAAATCATATATTTTTTCAACTTCTATGAATAAAGTGTATTAATTTTTAGGTTCAAAAATGTGTGATATCAAGAATTAGAAATTTTAAATGCAAAAGAATGGTGAATAATTTGGAGTTATAGACAAATACTTAAGCTAATTTTAAAATAGTACGTTAAGTGTTCGAACTTACAGATTGGTATTATATCACAAATGATATATCAAAGCAAAATACTGCAACGGAAAAAAACAAAATATACAAAAAAAATATTTGTCGAAAATATGTGAAAGTGCTCATCTACTTAAAGATGATTAAATGCTCGTAACAATGGTGTAATTTTTTTTATGTTAAGAGTTTACGGTTTTTGAGATTTATATATATTTTTTTAAAAGGAGTGAAGGTGAGTTTTAGGTAAAACAAAAGTGACAAGTTAATGTTTTTTAATGTTTAATCTTGTCAATTTGATCAACTAATTTGAATGGTGGTGATTAATCCTCAGGGCCCGTTTGGTTCGGCGGAATCCTAAGGATTCTGGTGGAATTGGAATCCAATTATATTTCATAACGTGTTTGGTTGAAAATTTAAAGAATTTGGAATCTGAATTCCATTCCTTGCTGTGTTTGGTTGGCAAACGGAATGGAATGAAATTTCTTCAAAATCCCATATATATGGAATTCAACATTCCATGGCTATATGAGAAGGATTGTTTACAATTCCATAGAATTCATATTATGTTTATCATTGTCATAATTGCTATTATTATTATTATTATTATTATTATTATTATTATTATTATTATTATTATTTATTTTATTTATTTATTTATTTTATTTTTATTATTTATTATTTATTATAATTTTTTTAATTTTTTATTATTTTTAATTTTTATTATTATTATTATTATTATTATTATTATTATTATTATTATTATTATTATTATTATAAACGATCATTTAATTATTATTGTTATTATTATTATTTTTTATAAATAACCATGTTATTAAGATTTAAAAATTATTATTTATTTAAAATTGAATATAAATTATTATTTATTTAAAAAAATTTATTATTATTATATTTAAAAATTACTTTTTTTAAAAATTAAATATAATTTATTTGTAGCTTACTTTTTTAATTTATACTTTAAAAAATACAATTGTCTTTTATATAAAAAGTTTATTTATTTAATATATTAGTTTATATAATATTATTTAAAAAATTATTATTATTATTTGATAAGTAATTTATTTATTAAATAATATTTAGTTTATTAATCTTAAACTAAAATTAAATTTTAAATATTTTAATATAATTGTTTTTCTCATTTCATTCTTCCAACCAAACATGCGCTAGTATTTGCAGATTTCAATTCCGTCAGATTTTAAATCCTAATAATTTCAATTTCTAACATTCCATTCATTCACATTCCAATTCCTTGAACAAATTCCAATTCCGTCAAAAACATTCTGCGAATCAAACGAGCCCTCAGTTTACAACAAAATAAGTGTCTATAAATGAACTTTTCTCTGTAATATAAATGTTGGGGGATAAGTAATGCAAATTTTGATAACATACTAACGTTTTTGGTTTGTTAGAAACATCACAAACTTTAGAAGAAAAAAAACTTACTTTCTTCATATCAAAATAATTGTTTTTAGTTTTGATTTTTATAATTTTTTTTTTTTTTTTCCTTTTTTTTTTTTCCAGCTTTGAGTTTAAGGTTTTTTTTTTTTTTTTGTGTTATATAATACTTCATAAAAATTATACCAATAAAAAACATTTAAAAACCCAATCTATTAATATATTTTCTATCATGTATTATACAGAGTATATTATATAAGACAAAAGAAAATATTTTAGGCTAAAACTGAAAAGAAAGATTTTCAAAAAATCAAAACTGTAGTCGCATCTTTTTATTTTTCTTTCCCTTTTTAGAACGGTATTTTTTTTAACTCGATCACTCACAATATTTATATCACAAATCTATCTCATATGTAATAAGCAGGACTTGAACGGGAAACTTCTCACACAACATTGAGTATCAATGAAATACAAACCCTTTAATAGCCGTCTTTTTAATCTTGGTCTTAAGTAACACAATTTATATTTTACATGTTTACCGTAACACAATTTATATTTCACATGTTTACTGTAATACATACCAATACATGTACTTATGTCTTATGATAGCAACTCAATAGTGGATGACATGTAACATAACATGAAAGTCACGAGTTGCAAACTTGCAATCACTGTAGTCACGTCTTTTTAATTTTGGTCTTAACTAACACAATTTATATTTCACATGTTTACCGTAAGATCCGACAGTAATAGCCGCCATTGAGTCAATTTCCCATTGTTACACAGCTAAATTTGTTTCAAATACAATGACATATAAGTTGCTAAAGAAAGGCAAGAAAATTAGGTAAATGGCTAATTTAACAAGCAGAACAAAAAATATTGAAATGTCCATTATTATTTTAGATGTCATCACCTATGGGTAGAGATTTGGTGCGATGAAAATTTAAAATAAAAAAGATAAAAATAACTATAATTATATAATTGAGCTGCATTGACTTGAATTATACACATCTCTATTCATTACGATGCATCTCAATTAGTTTTGAAAGTGAAATTGAAGTGAAAGTGATTGAAAGTAGTAATAGCAACAAATTGACCCGTAGAGGACGAAAAATACATAAGATTCGTCAAATTTGATGAGATGCATCTAATATATGTATATATGTATATAATTTTTATGTGGAAAATATTTTATGGCGTATCTAAAAGATTAATAATGCATCTAATTTTAGTCAATGCATATCTAATGTATAATTATAATTATTTTTATATTATTTTATTTTTTTCATTACAAGCTGTGAATTATACATCAATTACAAGCTGTGAATTATACAGTTTAAAAAAAGAGTACACCAAAACCTACAACATATGTACAAACTTCATTACAAGCCGTGAGTTATACATCAGTTTTAATGGTATACAAATTACTGCTTTTGACTAAAAGTTTAGCTATTTAAGAGCACCCGGTGTCAGCTCGTTATTCCCCTTCGTCGTCCACTCTGGCACTTCGCCGTGGTTCGTTGTGACACCGGGTATGCTCGCCGGCGTTCGTTGTTGGGTTGCAAATCGTGGTGACAACGAGCAAATGTTTTGACAAAAGTGGGACCTAATTGATATATAAACGGTTTCATTTTTTCTTCTTTTTTCCTTTTTTGATTTTCAAGTGTGTGTAAGTGTGTGTGTATACGCAGGAAGTGAAGAAGAAGAAGAAATGTGATATATATATATATATATATATATATATATATATATATATATATATATATTTTTTTTTCTTTTTCTCAGTCAAATTTGGGCCAATGGACAAGTGGGTTACTTTTACTTAATTATTGTTAGACTTTTTAAATTTTGGGCCAATGGAGTTATGTTTTTATTTTTTTGAACTTTGTTTTATAAAAAATGTTATTTGTATTATTTGAATGAAATAAATATTAATATGTTATGTATTGTATTTTTAATTTGAATGAAATGAATTTATTTAGTTTATTTGGAAATGAAAATTGAATAAAAAAAATAAAGTGGTAGTGGTGGGTCCCAAATGAAGAGATTGAGGTTTGTTATGATGTTGGTGATGGGGTTTTTGTGGTAGTTGTGGAAAAATGGGATGCTGATGTGGCGCTGAGGTGGCACGACGACGAGCCTTAGGCTCGTTTTGACACCTAGTGCTCTTAGGCAATGTTTTAAAACCCAGTTTGATCGCTGGTTTATTGGGTCACTGGTTTAACTGGTTGAACCGCTGGATCGAATTGGTTCTATGCTTATGTATATTTTTCAATATTTAATATGTAGTATTGAATAATCTCATAATTTATCGACTTTTTTTCTACATTCGATTGAACCGATGAAAAAGATAGAAACGCTATCGATAAGTTTTGTTTTTAAGTTCTATATCTAATCTAACTACATATAATGCACGAAGGCACCTCACTCTTAATTTTAAGACGTACAAGAAAATACGCATAATGTACACCACTTTAATGCACCCAATTTTCAGAATTACAACAAAGTAAGCATAACGTACAACAAAATAAAGCGTGGTGTCATTTTAAGACCAAAATTCTATCAAACAACATTAATGCTATTAAAAACACCAATTCACAAAAAATTACAACCATTTAAGCACAATGTACAATGTACAATAGCTGCAACCAATTTTCAGATTTACAACAAAATAAGCATAGTGTACAACAAATAAGCATGATGTAATTTTATTACAGACTTACAACATTAATGCTATTAAAGTGGTCAATGTTATTAGTGACTATAATGGCTACTACTTACAAGAAAAGAAACATAGTGTACAACACTTTAATACACATATTTTTCAGACATACAAGACAAGAAGCATAATGTACAACAAAACACCACCTATTTAGTGTAGTCAATTATTTAACTCGTCAATAAATACAACTAATACAGTTATTAAAACACCCCTTACATAAGAAACACAAATTATCAAGCATATTGTACAACCAAATTAAATACAATTCATGCATTAAATTTCACTACTAAAAATAATAAAGCACATTATACAAATATTCAAGCCCGAACGGGCAACGGCCCAAATGGGCTTGAGCCCGAACGGGCGCGGTCCAAACGGGCTCAAGTTCGAGTAGACACGAGCCAACGGGTTCGAGCCCGAACGGGCACGGGCTATACGAAATTCTTGATATCCGTAAATTTATTGTTAAAAAGAACATAATAAACTAAAATACATTATTAATCGAAAAGTTTTATTTCAGGGTACCCGCCGCAGCAAAGCGCGGGTACCCTGCTAGTTTATAATAATTTAGCAAAGATCTGCAACAACAATCAACTTATAATTTTAAGTTATATCAATCTATATTAAAACAATATTAGTTGGTGTTTCTAAGATAATTTATAATTCTAATTTAATATTTTACAATTTTAACCAACATTAGCCATTTAGCCTCTACTTGCCAATTAAATTTGGAAAGGTTGATCGGAAAAAAAGATTTTGTTAGATTTTTGATAAAAGTCTTGACCCGGACAGGTTTGTAAAACAAGGTCAACATGGGTCAACAAAAAACCGATGATTTCATCCGGTTCTCAAACGAGCAAAAATCCGGTCACATCCGGCCCGGTCTCCGAGCCGGTTCCCGATTCAACCTGTTGAATCGGTCGGGTCAACCCGGGTTTTAAAACATTTTAGGGTTGTTGTGTGATGTTCACCACTTCTGTTAACAGGTTGTTTGCTTTATTCGGCTTGGTTATGTTAGTTTGGCTTTGATTCGTGTAAAATCACAAAACCAAACAGAGCAGAAACCAAATTTTAATTTGGTTTGATTTTTGGGTTGACCCGAATAACATAATTTATATTTTTTTCATTTAATTCTATAGTTTTTTAGCAACAAATATTTCAAACTTAAAAAATCCCCAAAAGCGAAGACCGAAGAACCGCCAGGTTGTCGAAGACACGTATGAGGATATTATTTTTATACTAAGAAAGAGTTTTAATGTTTTTTATACAAATGTGGAGTATATAAAAAATATTTATATTCATGTGAATTTGGTTTTCAATTCACTTCGGTTTTAACAAATTCGGTTCGCTTCAATTTCGGTTTTCAATTTATGTATTACTTGCTATGTGAAGAACCACATATACAAAAGGGAATGATTTGCACACTTAAACTTTTGATTGAGACACTCCATTATATGCACTTAATACTTATACAAAGTTCATAGTGTGCTTTAACTGTTTATACATTTGAGTGTCTCAATCACAAAATTAACTGTGCAAATCACCTCCTATATACAAATCACTACTTTTGACCAAAAACTTTAGGGTTGTTGCGCATATCACTCAGGGATATTTTAGCCCTATTAAATGTCTCATAGTCTCAAAAAAGAATCTCATAGTCTCATACAAAATGATCTGGGCCATTGTCTTTCCTATTTAGCCCATTTAACAAAATATCCACAGTCACCACCTGTAACAATTACTACAAGATTCCCCAAAAAAATATAAAAGAGAAAAAAAAAAAAAAAAAAAAAAAAAAAAAAAAAAGTAAAAATATAACCACAAGAAAAAAAGACACACAGTGCTATTTCCCTTGTAAAAAAAGTGATTCACAACAAACGAACATTACGCCTTACAAACAAATCACACACACCAAATGATTCACAAATAATTTCCGTACATTTACATCATCATCATCTAAGGTATATTTTCTTTTTTATTAAATCATTCTCGTTAATTTCTATGTTTTTATTCCTGTTTTATTAATTTGCATAATATTATGTTGTTGTTAGCGTTCGTTTGTTGTTTAGGTTAATTTATTGTAAATGGATTATTGCCGTCATGTGTTTAAAATTAAGAATAATAAAATCGTGTTTTTGAAACCCTAAGGTCTAGGGATTTCTAGTGTTTTTAATTTATGTTTGTAAGATTAAATGTGACGTCATTAATATATTATTATTCTTTTGTTGTCAGATAGTTGCTGAGGGATTAATATAATGGTGATTAATGGGATAACAAGTCCAATCGGGGATAATGGTTTTGCGGTTCCTGTTAAATGGAAGCCGCGGAGTGTGTCTGCTGTTAGGGATTTTCCGCCAGGTTGTGGGCCGATTGTTCCGTTAGTTGTTGATAATGGAGTGAGTGATGGCGGGACTCAAGGGGCGGAAGTTGTTGAGTCGTTGCCGCCACTGCAAAATGGAGATCATCAGGGGATGGAGAATGGTGGTGGTAGTGTTAAGGAAGATATGCAAAATGGAGATAAGCAAGCGGTTGAAGTGGTTAATGTGAAGATGTTACCGATAAACGAGATGGAGAATGGTGGTGGTGGTGGAGTTAAAGAAGATATGCAAAACGGAGACAAGCAAGTGGTTGAAGTGGAGGACGTGAAGATGTTACCGATAAACGAGATGGAGAATGGTGGTGGTGGAGTTAAGGAAGATATGCGAAACGGAGACAAGCAAGCGGTTGAAGTGAATGATGTGAAGGTGTTACCGATAAACGAGATGGAGAATGGTGGCATTGTTGTTGAAGAAGGTACGCAGAAGATGAAGTTTCCTAGGAGGAGAGTGTCTGCTGTTCGTGATTTTCCTCCTTATTGTGGGCCGAATGCAGCTGAACCCACAGAAGAAGAACGGAAAAGAATTAATGGAAGTAGCTATGTGCCGTTGACAGAGGCTATGGTGCTAGATGGTGAACCGTCAAACAAGGGTGGTATATCAAGTAACGAGACTCAAAATGAAGAATCAAATATGAATGTCGAAGATATTAAAGTTCGTGTTATTGATGAACCATGTCAGGAGCTTGTGGCATACACAAATGATAATGCCGTGAGCAAAGAAACGCCTTCACATGATGATGACAAACATTCTTCAGATGATGATGACGCAGATATACAAGAGATGTTAAATAGATCAATCGCTCTAGTTCAAAATGATATCAAGAAAGTTGCCGGTCAGAAACCGGGCCATGAGAAACGCCCTCACAAGAGGCCATTGGATGATGACAGTAGACACCTGGTGATCGGTCTGCAAGTTTCCGACGACGAGGAGGATCATCGAAATGATTTTGAAGGACAAATGATGGTGGGCAAGAATATCGGCAGTCAGAAAGTGGCCCATGATGCTTCTGCAAAAAAACAGAAAGTGGGCCAGGATGCCTCCCAAAAAAAGCAGAAAGTTGGCCATGATAAACGTATTTTTCAGAGGCCATTGGATATTAGACCTCAACCTCTGGTGGTCGGTCTGCAGGCTCCATCACTCTGTGCACAAGGGGGTGTAAAACTGGAGTTAACCAGTGTGGATGACAGTATAAAAGCTAAGGCAGCGGAGCCTGCTTCTGTGACACCTAAAATGCTCGTTAAGAAGAAACACAAAAAGCAAGTAAAAGTTGTTGGGGAGTCGAGCGGAGCTGGGAAGGCCGCGGTTACTTATACCGGTACACTAGAAATGGTTGTTAGGAAGGAAGAAAATATTGATGTTAAACCCAAAGAACAAGGAGACGCCCTCTTTAATTCCTATGGCCCAGGCCCACTCGACTTTGAAGTGACATTACCTCCATTTGGTCCCAGGAGTTCAAGTGACGCGCGTAATAAAGTTCGTGAAACCTTAAGGCGCTATCACGCCATATGTCGTAAGCTTATAAAATGCGAAGAATCAAAAACTGTTGACTTTATGGCAGGTTACCAAAAGAAACGAATTGATCTTGCAGCAAAAGCAATGATGAAAGAAGAAGGTAAATTAATGGACTTAGGTCCAAAAGAATGTGGGCCCGTCGAGGGAGTTGAAGTTGGAGACGAGTTTCAATATCGCGTTGAACTGGCTTTAGTTGGTATTCACAGCCCATTTCAAGCTGGTATAGATTCTGTTAAGAAGGGGAAAGACGTTTTTGCAGTTAGTATTGTAGCTTCAGGAGGTTATGATAATGAAATTGATAAACCCGACTGCTTGCTATATTCTGGTGCTGGCGGGGTCACTAAAGAAAAAACTATTGAGGACCAAAAGCTCGAAAGAGGAAATTTAGCCTTGTATAACAATATAGCTGCCAAGCTTCCTGTACGGGTTGTCCGTGGGTATAGATCTTCGGAAACTTCAGATTCTGATTCAAGATCTAAATTAATGACAACATATATATATGACGGGTTATACATGGTGAACGATTACAAGAGGGAAACCGGACCCAAAGGAAACTTGGTTTTTAAGTTTGAGTTGACACGAATACCGGGCCAACCTGAACTTGCGATACGGGAAGTGAAATCCAAGAAATTCAAAACAAAAAGAGAAGGCGTTTGTTCTAAGGATATAAGTGACGGTAAAGAGTCGTTTCGCATATGTGCTATCAATACAGTCGATGATGACCCCCCACCATCATTTACTTACATCACCAAGATCATGTATCCGGATTGGTACCGTCCGGTTTTACCAAAAGGTTGTGCTTGTGTGGGTCGATGTTCTGACTATAAATGCGAGTGTGCGTTCAAGAACGGTGGCGAAATCCCTTACAATCAAAACGGTGCAATAGTTGAAGTAAAACCGTTAGTTTATGAATGTGGTCCATCTTGTGGCTGTCCACCCAGCTGTTACAATCGAGTCACACAGCATGGGATAAAACTCAAGCTCGAGATTTTTAAAACCGAGTCACGGGGGTGGGGGGTTAGGTCGTTAAGTTCGATATCTTCTGGAAGCTTTATATGCGAGTATGTTGGCGAGCTTCTAGAAGATACGGAAGCTGAGAAACGAACGGGTAACGATGAGTACTTATTTGATATTGGGCAAAATTGTAGCGACTCTCTATACCCAGATGAGGCGGCTTGTGAGATGGTTGATAAGACGGGGTTTACTATCGATGCTTTACATTATGGTAATGTGGGTCGGTTTATAAACCATAGCTGTATGCCGAACCTATATGCTCAAAATGTGTTGTATGATCAGGAAGATAAACGGATGCCACATATAATGCTTTTTGCTGCGGAAAATATTCCACCTTTGCAGGAGCTCACTTATCATTACAACTATGCTGTCAATACGGTTCATGATGCTCATGGTAATATAAAGATCAAGAATTGTTATTGTGGTTCTTCAGAATGTACAGGCAGGCTTTATTAGGTAAGTTGAAACTTTACTTTGTTTTTTGATGCACACGGTTATATGGCGTTTTATCAGCTTCTGTAATGCTTTACCTTGTATCGTGTTATATATCAGGATCCTGAATGACAGAAGTAGCTAATGACAGAGTTGTAGTTGAATTGCTTTGCTTCGTTAATCAATGGCTAATGTTGTTACTTTCATCGTTTTTGAGGCTGTGATAAGCGAATTTCGGTTTCTAGTTATGTCAATGTCTGTAAGCTCAATGGCTATTGTGGTTCTTCAGAATGCTTTACTAGGTAAGTTGAAACATTACTTTGTTTTTTGATGCACACAGTTATATGGCGTTTTATCAGCTTTTGTAATGCTTTACCTTGTATCGTGTTATATAGTTTAAAGTCTGGTGATCCTCAGGATCCTGAATGACAGAAGTAGCCAATGACAGATGTTGTAGTTGAATTGTTTGCTTCGTTACTCAATGGCTGATGTTACTTTCATCGTTTTTTAGGCTGTGATAAGCGAATTTCCGTTTCTGTTTCTAGTTATGTCAATGTCTGTAAGCTCAAATCACTATGTATATATTGTTAAGAATCTAGTTGGTTTCTTTACTTTCATTAGTTGGAGTTTGAATGTATTTTAGTACAGTCGTGTTGAGAAATTTTCTGTTGTTTACTCTTATTTTGGTGCTTATCAAGGGACAAATCTCTACCATCCATTTAGTTTGATCTTATAGTGGGAATTAACCTAGATTTAATATGTCAACTTAATGTCTTTTTCTTGCCTTTTTATTGTCTTTTTGTATTTCTTATTTATTCACATTTTTTTTGTTTTTTTTAATTCACGTTTTCTTTTTTAATTCATGATTTTTTTTTTTCTTTTTTTTTTTAGCTTTTTAAAATTTTTTAAATTCACGTTTTATTTAAATCAACTTTTTTTTTTTCACTTTCGTTCGTTTTCGTCTATTTTTCATACGTTTCCGTCCGTTTTTAGACGTTTTTAAGCTTTCATACGTTTTCGTCCGTTTTAATACGTATTCGTTCGTTTTCATACGTTTTCACAAATGATATTTTTGTGATATTTTGAATAGCACTTGTGATTTTCATATTACAAATCATTAGTTGAAAATCACTTGTGATATTCTGAATTTCACATAATATCACTTGTGATATTTAGAATATCACCTGTGATAATATTCTGAATATCACCTGAATATCACAGAATATCACTTGTGATATCCAGAATGTCACTTGTGCTATTCAGAAACGTATGAAAACGTCTGAAAACGGCCGAAAACATTTAAAAACGGACGAAAACGTATGAAAACGGACGAAAACGTATGAAAGCATAAAAATACGTAAACTGACAAAAACGTATGAAAACGGACGAAAACAGATGAAAACGTATAAAAACGGTCGAAAACGTATGAAAACAGACGAAGACATATAAAAGCGAAAAAAAATGTGAATAAAAAAAAATGTGAATAAATAAGAAAACAAGAAAAATACGTGGACTTAGGTTGACATATTAAATCTTAGCTTAATCTTCACCATTAAATCAAACTAGATGGATGACGGAGATTTGTCCCTTGGTAAGCACTAAAATAAGAGTATGCAAAATAACTCACGTCTAGTCGTGTTATAAATACTTGCGTTGAGTGTTTGATTTAGTATTGGTTTTGTTAGGACACAAAATAACTGTTGGGCTATTTCATTACCTGATGGCATTAGCAAAGTCGAGTTCTCATTGTTTTGTCTGACATGTAGATTGTTCTTAATGGTTCTGTGTCTGCATAGCTTTCTGTACAATTCTTTAGGATGGGGTCATTTTCTTCATGTGTAAATGCATTCGGGGTGCGTATGGGTCGGTTATGGCCGACAACTGAAATCCTCAATCATTGAGAAGTGAAAACCGTTCGATTTCAGTTATATTTGTTTGGTTATTACTTTAGTCAGTGGGAGTAGAAAAGGCCAAAGCGGGTTTCCCCTCAGAATGTTTACCTGTAACAAGAGAAAGATCCCTGTCTATCACAGGGGTATCCGTATACTGTGACCCTACTTCCGAGTTAGAAGGGCCCCCCAAAGAAGAAGCTGGAGTCACTTCTGACCAGTTTTGGGCTTGGACCAATTCGGTCAAACGAACAAACGTACATCAGTAATCAAGTTTTATCTGATCTTTTGGCTCAATACTTGCAGCTCTACATTTTTACAATACTACATTTCTTCTGGCACATTAGCAAAGTCGAGTTCTCGTTGTTTTGTCTGACATGTAGTTCGTTTTTTTATGGTTGTGTGTCTATACCATTCTGTACAATTCTTTAGGATGGGTTCATTTTCTGCATGAGTAAATGCATTCGGGGTGCGTACGGAGACTTGAAACATAAAATCCATCACTAGTAGTGTCTTTGTGCGCCTCATAAGTCCATATACTCAATACGAACAGAGATCCGATGATCTTCCCACGTATTTTTTGGACCAAGAAATACTAGTAGAACAAAACCACTCTTAAATCGAGGGGAAAAATCGGACAGGTCAACTTTTCCAAGATAGAAAATTTACACATGTCCATGAAAAGGAGTATATATAAAGAAAGTACACCAGCAACTACCAAAAATGAAGACACCAGTCCATGAAAAGGCCAAAGTGTCATCCAATCAAGGCTCAAAACAAGATCTTCCTGCATATTAAAACTAGAAGACAATAACACATGTTGTTTAATCTTTTTGTACCAAAGAATTAACTAGTATCCAGTTATTCGAGACTTGGAGTAGATTACATATAATAAGCCATTTCCAGACACTCTTCTTTCCATTTTGCAGAAAAAAGGACCAAAGGCTCTCTCTAAAACTCATGATATAGAAGTATAGGACTAACCTTTCGCTATTGAACTATTGCGGAGACCAGCAAATTGCGAAGAATTTATAACGCTTATGACTAGTACATTCGTTATCATGATTTTCTTATCATTCACACTCTTGTTCTTGATCTATTGCTAGAGTTCTCACGGATAACATCCAAATTTTTATATCCAATTTCGAATATACAAAGTTTTGGATTTAATATCGGATACTACATTGACAAATATGTATTGTTGAAAGAAGTATTAGTTCACATAGACATCCACATAGATACAGCCGCCAAATCTTCATGCTTAGATGGTGTTTTATGATCATGAGGATAAATGAAAAAAAGATTACTATTATGATGAAATAAAAAAGAGAAATGTTCCATGGACCTAGGTCTAAATTTCGACCTAAAATCAAGTGTCATCAACCTGATAGCTGCAGGGACCTACTTATTTTACAATAAATCAGGTTGATGCCAAGTGGTTTTAGGTCTAAGTTTAGGCCTAAGTTTAGATACATGTATCATTTCTCAATAAAAAATTATTGTTTTTTTACATTTGTAAAATGTAATGATTAATTAAAATGAATAATCAATTACAACAAAATCTACCATTTTAATTCTTTTTGGGTACTTTTTTTTTACCTTGTAATGAAACCAAAATTATATAAAAGTCCATCATTAATTAACCATATTAAATAAACTTTTTATCATTAACAAGTAATTTAGTCTTTTTCATATCGATTTTATTTCGACGTATCATACAAACAAAACACGATTAATAAAGGTAATGAATCATTACATTATATCATTTATTCTATTACGTAGTTTATTCTTTTTCATTTGACATTTTATTCCGTCCTACCAAACGAACCCGATAATCCCCATGATTATGCCATCTAAAAGTTATTTATTTTTATTTTTCTTTTACAAGCAACTAATTAAATGTCTCATTAGTCCTTGACGTCTTAATGTTTTTTCTCCCCAAACACAACTTTAAAAAATGTACCCATCAAATAACTATACCATAAAGATAAGGGAGATGATTTGCACACTCCACAAAATAATTTAGACACTCTAATTTATTATGTTTGGACATTTATACTTTCATAAGAGTGAAAATGCAAGGATAACCGTAAGGGAGGAGGGAGTGGTACCCTAATACCCTGGGTGTCACATCACCTATATCCAATAAAAACCCTCCAACTCAAAACTACCCAATTTTACCCTAATACTACCCTAAGTGGAGAGAGTGGTACCCTAGTACCCGATTTTTTTTTAAATACATAAAATCAAATACAATATTTAAAATAAAAACATACCATTTCATTAAAAATAAAACATTACATAATACTTAAAAAAAGAAACATAACATAATACTTAAAAAAAACTAGATTAAAATAATAAAAACCCACTAATCATCGAGATGCGGCAAGTATTGACGTGCTACGTGTTCCGTGAGATCATATCGAAGACGGTCATGGAGAACTTCGTCTAGTAACTCCGCTACCACCGGTTGTCGAACACTCGGCTTGGCTGACTGCTCATCCATTATATGAACTGGTGAGATTGCCCTCCCTTCGCGTTTTATAACCATATTGTGCAAAATAACACACGCATGAACCTGATTGGCAATCTTTGCTTTGGTCATAGCTCGTAGAGGTCGATCGAGAATTTTCCATTTTCCTTTGAGAGCACCAAGTAAAAGCTCGCCGGTTAATCCTTTCTCTTGTAACTTCTAAATCTCTTTTCCTTCGTGGGTTGGATCTGATAATTTTGCAAGATGCTTTTAACAAATAATGGACCACTTTAGGATAGATTCCATCTCAATGTAGTAGCGTTTGATAAAAGCGTCCATTCACGTGGAATGAACTTGTTAATACAAATATCGTCATTAAACGTTATTTATATTTTTGATCTTTACCTAAGTTTTGTTAACGACAAAAGTAAATTTAATTTGTATAAAAGCTTAAAGCTTGTCAAGTTTAATAGATATTAAAACAAGCTTTTTCAAACAATATATTCATCATTCAAGCATTTACATTTATGATTAGTAACATCTTGATATGACTCTAATCATTATGTATGATAGTAGTTTTAGAATGTGTTAGGTTCTTAAAACCAAACACTACTTAAGTACTTGCATATTTCTAAAATAGAAATACAACATATGACATCATGTGATGCATCATGGAAATCATTGGAAGATTTCATTAGATATTTTGTGTGGATTTGTACTCTTCATATCTTGCACAATCTCACTTAGATAGAGTTGACTTTAGCAATGATTTGATATCTTGACTGTCGATCGGCGGTACCAAAATGTACACGGCGGAACCCTTTAAGGGTTCCGCGGTCCGTGGACGCTCACGTCCACTTTTGGCTATAAATAGCAATGCCAAGCCAAGTAGTTTTTCATCCTTTCTAACATACTCTCATACATATCTTCTCTCTAACCTTTCTAACTCAGGTTCATATCATATTAGTGATCTCTTTTGTAGCAAAGAAGATCAAGTCACATTCAAGCTTCAAACGAGAAGTTGGAAGTCTTGTTTGTTTAGTGTTGTATGATCTTGTGTTGATTCATACTTCATTGTTGTATTAAACCATCATAATCTTGTGAGTGTGAGTAGTTAGTATTTTAGTCCTCAAAATGCGTTGTGTGTGGGAGTGGTTGTACCCTTGGAAAGAACTCGACATCTAGCTTAGTGTAAGCGAAGTGTAAAGGTTTTCTCCGCCGGTGAAAGGAGCTTGTTGACTAGTGAAGTTAAACTCTCGAGTGTGAGACTCGAGGAGTGGAGTAGGGCAAGGAAAAAGAGTCCTTGTAGACCGAACCACTATAAACAACTTGTTGTGGTTTGATCATTTCTTTCCTTATTTACTCCTTACATATTGCTTGCATATTTCATTAACATATCTAAGATCAATATCAATTGATCTTTACAATAAGTTTCAAAACAAAGTTTTAATTGGTAAACTATTCAACCCCCTTCTAGTTTTCTACAATTGGTACCAGAGCCTCGTTGCTCAAGAATTTCTAAAATAACTTGTATTTTATAAACTTGAAACGATCCATGGATTTTGAAAACTTTAAAGAAGGGCAATCTATGCAAAGACCACCACTCTTTGAAACCAATGGTTTTATCTATTGGAAAACCGCTTTTGAAACATATGTAAAATCAAAAGATATAGATCTTTGGTTTATTATTGTTAAAGGGATTTTAGTTCTACAACAAAGGATATTTCCGTTGATGAACAAGGAAGTTGCTAAAAATAATAAAGCTAAAATGATGCTTTATAATGCTTTACCTAGAAAAGAATATGAATTTTTATGTGTGAAACCGCCAAAAATATTTGGGAATCTTTAATTGTTACACATCAAGGTAATTCACAAGTCAAGGATAACAAAATTGATCTTCTTGTTCAACAAAATGAACAATTTGTTATTCCCGAAGATGAAACCATTGATTGTGGCTTTGCTCGCTTTAACACTATTATTACATCACTTAAAGCACTTGATGAATCTTTTCGTAGTAAGAACTTTGTCCGGAAATTTCTTAGAGCACTCCATCCCAAATGGAGAGCTAAAGTGACCGCCATTGAGGAATCAAAAGATCTCTCAATAATGTCACTAGACGAGTTGATCGGTAACCTCAAAGTACACGAAATGGTGATGGAGAAAGATTCTGAGATCATCAAAGGAAAAAGGGAGAAGATCAAATCCGTTGCTCTAAAAGCAAAAAGCGGAATCAAGTGATGATGACGAATCTTGCTCCGATAGTGAAGATGAGGAATATGCCATGGCCGTTAGAGATTTTAAGAAGTTCTTTAGAAGAAGAGGAAAGTTCGTAAGACAACCTCGAGAAGAAAAGAAGCCATTCCGAAAAGATCGGGATGACAAGAAGGGTAAAGGTGAAAGAAAATGTTTTAGATGTGGTGATGCAAGTCACCTCATAGGAGAATGTCCCAAGCCACCTAAAAGCAAAACTCAACGAGCTTTTGTAAGTGGTGCTTGGAGTGATAGTGAAGACGATGAAGAATCAAGCAAAGAAGAGATCGCTCTAATGGCACATGAGTCAAATGAGGTACTTTCCGACTCTTCTTATTCTTCTATTGATGATGACACTTTGCAAAAACAATATAATCAATTGTGTGAGCTAAGTCTAAAAATCATAACTAAAAATAAATTTTTAAAAACCAAAAGGAATTTTTGGAAAATGAAGTTTATGAGTTAAAAGAAAAAGCAAAACGACTAGAAAAGGAAAAGCAAATGACGATGATTGTAAATCATGTCAAGAGCTTAAACTTGAAATAGAAAAACTAAAGCTCACACAAGATGTTTTAATCGAAAACAATTCTAAATTTAAAAGGTTTAACAAGAACATCGCTCTTGCCGATGAAATAGTTAAAATTCATAAAACACCCGGAGACATGAATGGGCTAGGTTTTAATGAAGTATTAATTCCAAAGAGTCAAAATAAACCGGCCGAAAAGGACGAACATTCTGTCAAAATTGCTGCAGTACGATAAAGCACGGACCGACGGAACCAAAATAAGGGTTCCGTTCGTTGTGCAAAAATGGTGCCGTGGGTACTTCAGCAGAACGTATGTTCGCATCGGACCGTACTGAATTTGTTAAAATAACAAAGAAAACCAATAATAGTATTAAACTAAAACCAGCTGTTACATCAGGAGTAGGACTTGTCAAAAATGAATTTAGATCAAAAACTACTCAACAACGATATAAAACTCCTTTTGCCAAACGCCCCTTTTCTAAGAGCAACCACAACGTACAACCCAACTACCAACACAATGGTTGGAATCAAAACTTTCCTAGACCATATCAAACTCCAGATTACATGCCATGGAACTCTTACCCATCGTTTCCATACATGAATCAAATAAATGGTATGTTTAACCCAAATGGACCCATGAGATATTGGGGACCAAATGCTTGAGTTATTTGCTTCTTAGGTATGCTTGAAAGTTGGATTGGAACCCGATGAATGGATAAAAGATAGTGGATGCTCACGACACATGACGGGCAACAAAAGTCTCTTCTCATCATACCAAGAGTATGACGGAGGTAATGTCACCTTTGGTAGCAATCTCAAAAGCAAAATTATTGGCAAAGGTACGATTGCTCATAACTCCCTAACTATTGAAAATGTTGCTCATGTGGATAGGTTAGGATTTAATCTACTTAGTATTAGCCAACTATGTGATAAAAAGTATAAAGTACTATTTGATGAAAATGGTAGTAAAATACTAAAAGATGGTATCACCATAGCTAAAGGAGTTAGGAAAAATAACATATACGTCATGAAAATAGATAAAACATATAATGACAAACTTTGCCTAACAACATTAGATGATAGCTCATCTCTTTGGCATAGGCGTTTAGGTCACGCTAATATGAGACTTATACAAAACCTATCTTCAAAAGAATTGGTTAGGAATTTACCAAAACTTAAATATGACCAACACTTTTGCGACGCTTGCAAAATTGGTAAACAAACACATAGTAGTCACAAATCTAAAAATATGGTGTCCACATCTAAGTGTCTAGAATTATTACATATGGACTTGTTTGGACCATCCGCTATAAGAAGCTATGGAGGCAACTTATACACTTTGGTCATAGTAGATGATTACTCAAGGTTTACTTGGACGTTGTTTTTGAAAACCAAAAATGAAGCTTTTGATAAATTTGAAATACTTAGCAAGAAAATTCAAAATCTTCTAGGTGTCAAAAATGTGTCGATCCGAACGGATCATGGTCGTGAATTTGACAACGAAACTCAATTTGGAAACTTTTGTGATACAAATGGTATAACACATAACTTTTCGGCTCCACGAACACCTCAATCAAATGGAGTAGTAGAACGTAAAATAGAACAATTCAAGAAATGAGTAGAACAATGCTTAATGAACAAAACATTTCTCAAAAGTTTTGGTGTAAGCCATGTTGACACTTCTACATATATTTTGAATAGAGTCTTAATACGCCCTTTCTTAAACAAAACACCATATGAACTCTATAAAGGTAAAAGCCAACGTTAGGATATTTTAGAGTCTTTGGTTGTAAATGCTTTATTCTTAATACTAAGGATTATCTCACCAAGTTTGACCCAAAGTCTTATGAAGGTGTATTTCTTGGTTACTCTCAAACTAGTAAAGCTTACATTGTCCTAAACAAAGAAACAATGATAGTCGAGGAATCGTTGAACATAACATTCGACGAAAGTCCACCTCCCTCTAAGACATCACCTTTGGTAGATGATGACTTAGTTGAAAGTCAAATGATAGAAGGTCAAGAAATAATTAATAATAACAAGGAAGATGAACCATTAAATAAAAAAATTGTCAACATCAAAGAATCTAAAAGTCATCCTTTAGAAAAAGTCATAGGACAACTTAATCAAAGAACCTTAAGGTCACAAGCCCAAAATCAAAGTAATTATTTTTTTGTATCCACCATTGAACCGAAAACCATAAATGAAGCAATAAAAGATGAATCATGGGTTATTGCCATGCAAGAAGAATTAAACCAATTCGTTAGAAATGATGTTTGGAAATTAGTTCCAAAACCTAAAGATCAAACTATAATTGGAACAAAATGGGTTTTTCGAAATAAAATGGATGAAAATGGGATAGTATCTAGAAACAAAGCTAGGCTTGTAGCACAAGGTTATAATCAACAAGAGGGGATTGATTATGATGAAACTTATGCACCGGTAGCTAGGCTTGAGTCTATTAGAATATTGCTTGCTTATGCATGTGCCTATGATTTTAAATTATTTCAAATGGATGTTAAAAGTGCCTTTCTTAATGGGTTTATTAACGAAGAAGTGTATGTTGCTCAACCTCTCGGTTTCACCGACTTTGAGAAACCACATCATGTCTTCAAACTCAAGAAAGCATTGTATGGTCCTAAGCAAGCACCAAAAGCTTGGTACGACCGACTTAAGACTTTTCTTATTGATAACAAATATACTATGGGATTAGTAGATAATACTCTTTTTACCAAGAAAAAGGAATCACATATTATCATTGTTCAAATATACGTTGATGACATTATATTCGGATCAACTTGTCAAGAATTATGTGATGATTTCTCTAAAATCATGCACGGCGAGTTTGAAATGAGTATGATGGGTGAGTTAAATTTCTTTCTAGGACTTCAAATAAAACAACTAGAAGATGGCATATTCTTTAACCAATCTAAATATATAAAAGACATGCTTAGGAAATTTGGTCTTGAAGATTCCAAACCAACTAAAACACCCATGTCCTCGGACACTAAACTAACCAAGGATGAGGAAGGTGAATCCGTAGATAACACTAAATATAGAGGAATGATTGGTAGCCTACTCTATCTTACGGCTAGTAGACCCGACATTATGTTTAGTGTTTGTCTATGTGCTCGCTTTCAAGAAAACCCAAAGGCATCACACTTAGAAGCCCTAAAAAGGATTTTAGATACATTAAGGGAACAACGTGTTTAGGATTATGGTATCCCAAAGGAACCGGTGTAGAAACCATAGTGTATGCCGACTCGGATCATGCCGGTGACTATGTCGATAGAAAAAGTACAAGTGGTATTTGCACTTTTGTTGGACATTGTCTCACCTCATGGTTTGCAAAAAAGCAAACGGCCTTAGCATCTCAACTCTGGCCGAGTGCACGTCTCACCCGGAAAAGCATGTCAACAAGCTCTTTGGATGAAGCAAGCGCTCGTAGATTACGGAATTCATCTCAACGACATTGTGATACTTTGCGACAACAAAGGAGCCATCGATCTCAGCAAGAATCCCGTTCAACATGCTCGTACAAAGCATATTGAAATCCGCCATCACTTTCTTCGCGACAATGTTCAAAAAGGAAACATTTCAATCGAGAAAGTATCCTCCGCAGACAACATTGCCGACATCTTAACTAAGCCTCTTAAACGAGAACCTTTTAATCTTCTTAGACTTGGTTTAGGGTTAATGGAACCAAACATGTAGGATAAACATAGCCCAAAACATTAGAATAGTCAAAAGTAAAAAAATTTGTCTTGTACTCTGTAGCCACGCACCAAGCGACAACAAAGACGGAACCAAATTTTTGGTGCCGGTCTGGTCCGTGGTGTCTACTGAATAAAACTGCTATATACAAATCATCCTCTTCCTCAAAACCCACTTTACCAAAACGTGTAAAACTTAAACCAAGCTCATTATTGTCATCGTCCAACTCACTAATCAATCGAAGATAACATCATTGTAAGTATCCTAACTACATTTCATCTCTTAATTCCGAGTCTAGGATTCTTATTTATGCACAAAACTATCACAAATCATTACATGGGGTTTTATGTATGCTTTTATACCAAATATGAATTCAATTGGCAAATTGCATAACTAGTCATTGAAATTAGGTACTACATTATCATATTGCATAAACAAATCATGCTTCCCACTAATTGATAGATAATGAATATAAGGCCCTATTCAAACAACCAAACACCCCATGTCAAAAGTTTTGAAAAGCTTCTCACTTGTAGGAAAACAATTTTTTCATTGCTAATACAAATAGAAACGTTAAATTTTCATCACTTGCATGCTCTTGAATACTAAAGGTATTGCATAACTAATATGCATTCCCGGGTATATTCAAATGAAGCCACATTGAATTAGGAGCATTTGGGTTATCTCATGGTATTTGCCAAACACCCCACTAAAACCATCTTTGTGCATAAAATGAGTCGAGATAACCGCAACTCCAAATTGTTTTCATATAGGCACACACTAGAACCAAAAACGTTAAAACTTATTCTCATTTTTAACATATTAACTCTTGTCCTTAGGAATAACCATGGTAGCCGCAAGATTCTATGATCACAAAGACACCCTTAACTACATTCCCAAACACCACAAAACCAAAGGACTTACCAAGGAACAAGTAGAAATATTTAGGGTCTAGAATCAAGGTATTTCCATGAGGGTAGAACCATTCACTCATCCTTCCTTGAAAATACCAACCTTCGTGAAGAACTAGCCGCCATTCAATTCGATCGTCTTCTTGACATCGATGAACCAATTTGTCCTAGGTTTGTGTTAGAATTCTATGCTAGTGTGACCGGCTTTAGTGATGAAGACGATGATGAATTTTGTCTTAGGTTTAGAATCAATCAAAACGACTACACCATCACCTTAGCCAACTTTGCTCAAGTGCTAGGAATTCCCAACCGGGGAACTTGTCTCTACTCGGATAAATGGTCACTCACCGCTCTTGATGCTATCAATGACCGCTCTCTACCCTACCAAACCCGTTTGGCCGATAAGGATGTCATCCGTGAACACCTTTTTAACCCAAAGGGTGATACAACCCGAGTTACACGAAAGGGAAAGGAGGTAAACCGAGATCCATATGGAATGGAGCTAAATGAACTTAAGCCCGAATTTAAGAAATGGGAGGAGCTACTTAGAGCCAACGTCATTAGCACCATAGGAAATAGGGATCACATTAACGCTTGTCTTTGTCATATGCTCTACAACTTGTCCACCCGTCAACCATTCAATTTAGCTTACTACATAGCTAGGAGAATGATTGATATTCCAACTCAAGGATCGGTTGCTCTTCCGTACGGGATGCTTCTCACCCGTCTCTATAGAAACTTCGCACCAATTCCACCAACACCAAAAGGGATGCACCTTCACTATGAGCTCATCCCTCACATCTTTGTACCTTTGAGTGATGCACGAGTTGCTAAGACAAAAGGCAAGAGAGCAAAACCTCCAACTCCATCATCATCATCATCAAATAGCTCCGAGGATGGTCTTCCAAGCTCTCATCTTCCGCCTCATGAGTATTATGCATCTCTTCCCGAAATAGAGAATGAATCAGCGGAGTTCAAGCAAACTAAGGGAATGTTCAAGTGCCTTGGTAGGATGATGAACAAGATTTACAAGAAGTTGGACAAATAAGGGTACTTTTAAGGAGTGTTTGGAACAATGCATTATCATTAATGTTTGATACAATTTCGTTGTTTTTATTATGTAGGATGATAATATAACTTGAAACAATGGTGAATGCTAACAATTTCATGCAGGGGATAGCACAAGTATGCTATCAAATTTTACCCATTTTCACTATAATGTGAAAATCAAAAAGCCTTGCTCAAAATACATGCTCCACTATGTTTATACATATATTATCTGCTTTTCCTAACTTGAAATGTTTAGTATAACATGTTTTGAGAAGAATTTCAGGTTTCGGAAAAGTCCCCGACACCTAAAAACGAACTCTGTCCATTTTCTGCACTTCACGGATCAGACGGCACCATAAATTTGGTACCGTCCGTTATGTAAATTGGTACCCCAGCCGTACATGCAGGCGGACAGACGGCACCCTTTAGGGTTCCGCCGTGGGTATTTTTGGTGCCGTGGATCCTTCAGGTAACTTTCTGAATTTTGACTATTTCGTGATTCCAAATTACCATCCAATGCTTATAAATCAATCCTAAATTGCTTATACTCTTATTAGAACTAGTATAATTCACTTAGGTATATAAGAAATCCATTTCCCACCAAAATTCAAAAATTTGAAAAATCCACCCAAGGAGCCCTTTTGCATAAAGGAAGGAACCAAATTTTTGGTACCTTCAAATCCGTGGGTGATCTGAATATTAGGAAATTCCACTCACTAGAACACATTTATTGCAAATCTTTTCTTCTTCACTCTATCTCTCTTGAATGGCTTGACTTGGGTGATATGACTAGCATTCAACCCACTTCCAAATCATTAGGAACCTCATCTCTTCAATGGCTTAACATCAAATCAAACACATTTCTCCACGATTTTTCACTTCTATAAATTGAGAGGTTTTACCATGATCATCCTCACACCTTCTTCATTCTCACTATCATCTAGCAAAGACAAACCAAAGTCAAAAATGACAAAATCATCTCCAAAACCTTGCAAGAAGACCGCTAGAATTAGTGTGAGGCCTTGTTGCTTCGTTAACCTTAGCTCCTCATCCGAGTCTTCTCCACTCACAATCTCATCTCCCATCCGAGATGATACAAACCTTACCTTAGCCACACCTACTCAATCACACATTGTGATCACCACTCCACCACCACCAAAAACACCAACTTCACCTCCACCCGCACCCATCCAAACATCCAAAACACCCTCACCACCTTCACCAAGGTCTCCAACTCTCATTCCTATGGAGTTATTTTCCACTCCACCTACTTCCCCAAATCCTTTCTTGGAGGACTTGGATGACTTGCCTCCTAGGCCAAATCATCCACCACCATTGCCATCATTTAGCTCAATTGAGCGGATGGCTCATGAGTCACCTCGGTCATCCTTTGACCCAAACGCCCCATTAGGGCCTAAACCTCTTCTCTTCCACCCCATTCACAAAGACATTCATGGTCCTTTGTACGGGGATCATTCACTCCCCACATCAATGTTCCCTCATCTTGAGGACATTGAGGAGTGTATGTGGGATGCCAATCCCACTAGAGAGGAGATTCAAATGGAACTCCACAACCTCCACCAAATCAAAGGCATGGTGGACTCTCACTTGAGTGAGACAATGCAAATGCAAAGTGCTTTGCTTGCTTCCATCATGACCACCCAAACATTTCCACCAACACCAACACATCTACCATTCCACCACCACAACCTCCCCAAACATACTACCCCTAGGCATGGTTGCTCAACTTGTGAGCAAACGGCCCAAACCATGATAGGACCGGGTTATGGTCCTTGACTTTCAAGAAGAAATGAGGTTCATCCTCAATCATATCCTTGAGCGGCTCAACGCTCTTTCTCATCCACCATCAAATTAGGATGGTCATAGTTTAGCATTTCTAGTTTTCTCTTCTTAGGATTATTTTTTTTCTTTTCTTCTTGTACTAAAACACATCATTGTGTTCCCATTTCATGATCTTTATTCATGAAAATTTTAACTAATGAATAGTGTTTTTATTATAGTGTTGGTGCTTTTACATAGTATTTGGAAATGCTTGTAAATGATCATTATTACTAACATTTTTTTGTAGCTTTATTTTCACAATCCATGTATCTTCCCATTAAGCACCCAATTTAAGGGGAGCTTTGATCAAGAGGGAGATAATGGCTCGGGCTCATTACATTCCGCATCGCCTCTTCTTTTTGTTGAGACAAAAAGGGGGAGAAAATATAGAACTTGATTACATTTTGACTTTTCTTAAAAGTCAAACTGCACTTTGACTTTCTTTCTGAAAAAGTCAACATCATACATCAACTAGTGAACACTTTGACTTTCATAAATAGTCAAACATCATACACTTGCATTATCTTTCTCTTTTCAAGTTCTAAAACTAATATTTTTACAACTCTTGCACAAACTTTGTATCTTTTATAAAAATAAAATTTATATTTTGTCCTCAACAAAAGGGGAGATTGTTAATACAAATATCGTCATTAAACGTTATTTATATTTTTGATCTTTACCTAAGTTTTGTTAACGACAAAAGTAAATTTAATTTGTATAAAAGCTTAAAGCTTGTCAAGTTTAATAGATATTAAAACAAGCTTTTTCAAACAATATATTCATCATTCAAGCATTTACATTTATGATTAGTAACATCTTGATATAACTCTAATCATTATGTATGATAGTAGTTTTTAGAATGTGTTAGGTTCTTAAAACCAAACACTACTTAAGTACTTGCATATTTCTAAAAATAGAAATACAACATATGACATCATGTGTTGCATCATGGAAATCATTGGAAGATTTCATTAGATATTTTGTGTGGATTTGTACTCTTCATATCTTGCACAATCTCACTTAGAGAGAGTTGACTTTAGCAAATATTTGATATCTTGACGTGGGAATCCGGGCGGTAAAATGGTACACGGTAGGAACCCTTTTAAGGGTTCCGCGTCCGTGGGACGCTCACGTCCCACTTTGGCTATAAATAGCAATGCCAAGCCAAGTAGTTTTTCATCATTTCTAACATACTCTCATACATATCTTCTCTCTAACCTTTCTAACTCAGTTTCATATCATATTAGTGATCTCTTTTGTAGCTAAGAAGATCAAGTCACATTCAAGCTTCAAACGAGAAGTTGGAAGTCTTGTTTGTTTAGTGTTGTATGATCTTGTGTTGATTCATACTTCATTGTTGTATTAAACCATCATAATCTTGTGAGTGTGAGTGGTTAGTATTTTAGTCCTCAAAATACGTTGTGAGTGGGAGTGGTTGTACCCTTGGAAAGAACTCGACATCAAGCTTAGTGTAAGCGAAGTGTAAAGGTTTTATCCGCCGGTGAAAGGAGCTTGTTGACTAGTGAAGTTAAACTCTCGAGTGTGAGACTCGAGGAGTGGAGTAGGGCAAGGAAAAAGAGTCCTTGTAGACCGAACCACTATAAACAACTTGTTGTGGTTTGATAATTTCTTTCCTTATTTACTCCTTATATATTGCTTGCATATTTCATTAACATATCTAAGATCAATATCAATTGATCTTTACAATAAGTTTCAAAACAAAGTTTTAATTGGTAAACTATTCAACCCCCCTTCTAGTTTTCTACAGAACTATTCATCGCCGTTCCATTTCGATATGTAAGATACAAGTCAGACTGATTCAATACGTTGATATCGTTGTTTGACCCCGGGGGACCAAAAAAAGCATGCCAAATCCACATATCTTGTGACGCGGTGACTTCAAGTATAATAGTGGGAACACCATAGTCACCTATCGTATATTGCCCTCTCAAATGTCTAGGACAATTTTTCCATCGGCGTGTGTACGGTCGATGCTACCAAACATACCAGAGGTGATGCTTCGCTTCATGGGCCTGGAAAATAGATGCGAGCAAGATGGTGTCTTGTCGGCCTACCGTAGTACTCTCGGACCGTACAACTCCATGATGGCCTCACAAAAATAATCAAGACTTTCACGTGGCGTTTCTGCGATTTATGCATAAATATTCATCATACTTGATGAGGAATTATAAATACTCATCATTTTTTGTATACAGTTTAGAATGCCAAAACATCTGAAAACACTCAGAAATGCATCAAAATGATAAAATATCACAAATAAGTGTTTTATGTGTTTTAAATGCAAAAATACCAAAATCGGTGAAAAAAGCGTATCAAGTTTACACAATTGGCAGTTTTAGTCCCCCAAGTTTCAAAAGTTGTCAAATATAGTCCCTGGTAAATCAAAATAAAGAAAAATGTTATTTAAAGTCCTTAGGGATTCATGAGTTGTCAAACTTGGTCCTTGAAGTTTAAAATTTCAAAATAACAACTTAGGTCCCTAAAGTTTGAAAATTGTCATAAAAGGTCCTTGGATATTTAAAAATGGAAAATTATCAAATGTGGTCCTTGTACTATTCATAAATGGCAGGATAGGTCCTTGTGATAACTTTGGAATGTTGGCAGGTTCAGCCCCTTAACTTTGCAAAAATTACATAAATGGTCCTTGTGTTAATACCAAACCAAACGGACCCTTGTATTAATATCCAAGCCCAATCTTGACCCCTGAACTTGAGCGGTCATCCAAAACCCACTTGACACCAATACCATATTGTGAACCCCCACTTAATAATAAAAAGCGGGTCAAAAAGTCAAATCCGCCCAAAACCAGAAGCTGTGCTTATGCCTCCCTCACCACCCCTTGCTACCCACAAAACCGGTGGTTTTCACCACCACTGTTCTCTCCACCTTTCCACCTCAACCATCACCTTTACACCTCTCTAGACCCACTCCCCTAACACTCCATACATCCACCAAAATTCATTAATTGTTAAAACACTGCTTAAGACTTTTTGGCGCCAAAATTGACATGTGTATGATTCGATGAAATTGAAGTGAATTCAAGGGTGAAATCAAGTGGGAAGCGTTCAGAGATCGACACCAAGTCAAAAGATCATTATAAGAAGAGATGAAGCAAGGTGGAATGTCTAGAGTAATCTTTAATTTCACTTTCGCTTTTATTATTAATTTAAACTTTTCAGTGTATTTCTTAGCTTTCACGTACTCTTGTTATCAATTTCAGTGTAATATGAATCTTTTTCAATCATCAATTCCAAGTTTTCAGTATCATTTTCAAGTTTATGCATTTTTAAGCTTAAAATCTCAATTTAGCTTAATGTTGTTTGTAGCTGTTATTATGGACTCATAAGCTCACTTAAGCTCCTATATAGCTTATGTAAGCTATTAGAAACCTTAAAACTCTGTTTAGTATTAAAAAGAAAAAAAAATACCAAAAATACTAAAAAAAATGTTGGAAAATCAAAAATCCATGGAGAAGATGATCAAGAAGTTGGGCAGGTTAATTTTTGGATTGTCTTGGGTTTAGAGCTTCTTGGGAAGCTATAGGAAGTTGTTTCAGTCTTTGGTTCTCAGTCTCCACTTGAATTCCAACTTGTAAACTATTTCTTCAAGATTTGCATTTTCTAGTATAAGTGTTTAAAACACATTTAATTTTAGCTTAATCCTATTTCAATATAGTTATTATAAGTTATTCAATAGATTTCATGGCTTGAATTTGTGAAATCCTTGAAAAGTTTCAAAAACAGTCTAGTAATGACTGTTTTGGTTTTGCTTAGTTGCTTGTGGTAGAGGTTATTTGTATCATTGCTTTTGTTTGTTTCATGTCACATTAGTACCTAAGAACTTAAAGAAGCAAGAAAAATCAGTGCTCATAAGTGTAAAAGTCAAAATAGCATTTGATCATATCTTGTTCATTAACTGTTGGATTTTCATGATCCATGATCTTGTTTTCATGATTATAAGTTGTTATTGTTGATCAAATCAGTTTTAATCCACCTTAATACATCATAATCAGTGATTATGATTGATTCAAAGTTCATATTAGTCAACATATTAGTGTAATATAAAAATTCAAAATTTCCATTGGTCCGTTTTTAAATAAAATAGATTAATTTCTATAAGGTTTAACTTTGAGTTTCAAGTTTTATGCTTTTGGAATATTAAAATATAATTGCTCATCTTTATCATACTATTTTTATAATTTCTAGATTGCGGTTAAGCTGCTTATTTTTAGCTTATTTTGAGTCCGTGTCTGAAAATGTGTCACGTGCCTGCACAGTTTAAGCTAACTTCTTCATAAGCTTGTCAAAAGCTCATTAGTGAGTCCCAGCTTGTGTACTTTAGCTTTTTGGAAAGCTTATTCACCCATATCTCTAGTTCATTGCTTATTTTCATCTTTCTAGCTCATTTGGTAGGTCTGCTTATTGCTTTTAGTTGTGTCCATTTAACTTAGTACACCAATCATTCAGTGTTTATAAGCTCTTTCAAAAGCAAGTTACAAGCTCATTATTGTAATCCAAACTTTGGAAATTAGCGTTTTAGAGTTTAGGCGGTATACTTGTTAGTCTAGTGCTTATTTTCATTTCCAAGCTTATTGCATAAGCATAAATTAGCCTTCAAAGTTGTCCCAAAACCTGTTTGGTTAATCAAGTTAACTGGATTGCTTATTTGATTCATGTGGCTTATTTAGTGTCTATTCTTAGTCATTTGCTTCTCGGTTATAATATTAGCTTATAATCAATTGATTAGCTTATTTCCAATTTACCTTTGCTTATTTTCTAGCTTATTAGCCATTTGGCTTATCTTGTGCTTTTTCCATTTCTTGCTAACTGTTAAGTAATCATAAGCTTATTAAAGCTTGTAGTGGTTTTTTTTATAAAAGTTCTAGTTTTGAAATTTGCTTATTTCATTGTTCTTTATTAGTTTCAAAAGAAAAGAAAAGTCAAAAGAAAATAAAAATAAAGTCCATTCTTTGGGATTCAGAACCTGGCCACCCACTGACTCACCACACACACACGCTACTTCACAGTTGCCCTTGGGTCTTTTTTGGGTATTTCTTTGCAACATTTAATACTTACCCCTTGTTTTCTATTTAGCTTATACGAGTTCATTAGCTTATTTACAGCTTATTAAAACAAGCTTTCACACCTTTTGTATTTTTCTTAGCTTTGTATTGTTATAAAGTATTTTATAAAAAAGTTTCAGAATTTTTTGAATAGTTTTAGTATTTTTAATCATTTAATTAGTTTAAAATAGTATTTAATTCATAATAAAAAATATAAAAGTAAAAAAAATATAAATGTTTTTTTCAAAAATTTTATTTTGTCATATAGTAAGTAAGAAAATTGTTTTTACACTCGTAGGACTTTTATTTTACAAATTTTACGTTTTTTCTTACGCACTCGCGTAATTTTTATATATAACGCGCGTTTTCATTCTAGGTCACGTTTTTAGATAATTTAGGTTTACGCTTTAATTAAAATAGTTTATTTAAGTTATTTTGTTTTATAAAATCAAGAAAAACCAACTTTAAAAATAGTGATAGCGTTTATTTAATATAATTTAGTTTTTTTTAAATTTTCTTTAATTTGCATTTAAGCACCTGTAATTTAGAAACTTTCTCTTTAGGTGTAATTACCACTCAAAATCCTTATTGATCATTATCCTTAGTGATCATTCGACATCTGAACGTTTTGAAGCACCATTAATCCTCAGTGGGACTTAACGACCCGGGAATCCACTATATTCCAAGGGAAATTGCATTGGTTTTAGACTGTTTTAATTTTATTACGGTTGACCATTCACAAGTGGTTGACTTGTGTGATAAACTTGACGGTTTGAGCCCGACCAATACTCATCGGGGGGATTGCCAGTTGCGAGTTGCCTAACGGCCGATGTGATTTTTTGTTTCACCGTGAAACTTTTTTTCAATCGCGCGTCATATCATTCTTGAAAATATGGGTATCTAGCTTCAATGTCACCCACTATTTGCAAAAACATGCTTTTCTCCATTCGAATTTTTTAAAGTATGCGTCGTTGTACTTTGGTGTTTCAACGAACCAATCATTCTCTAAAGTTTGAAGACCTATTTCCCGATGGCGATTTACGCTATTCGGCTGGAGCTTGCCGTGTCTTCAATATTGACCGCTAGTTGAAGCATATGTTGCAACGAGCTACCCGATGATAGCTCGTCGGACGAAGACGGAATAACGTATTCGGAAGAATCGGAAGACATTTTTTTTGGAGAGATTAGTGTATGTTTTTTTTAAAGGTGGGGTAATTATTTTTTTTTGGAGAGATTAGTGTGTTTTTTTTTTGAAAAAAATGAGTGTATGTTATTTGGTTTTAAAAGGAATTTTTTTTTTTTTTTTTTTTTTTTTTTTTTTTTTTCCTTGCATCTACCGTTGGCCCTCCCACGGTCAATTTTTTTTCAAATTTTGCATGATACTCCTCGCGCTCACAGCCATTTGCTTACTCTATCCAATACCCGATTTGCCTGGCGGGTGTACCCGCTCCGGGTTCATGTATCGTGGCACGACCGTGCCCACTCCCTCCTCCAAGGTTAGTCCTCAACACATAAATTAGAAGTCCAATTATTTTGGAGTATGTAAATCACTTTCCTAAAGATAAAGGTTATTCGTAAACCTGACGGCTTAATGAGATTGGTGTATCTATATTTATATTATATTATAATGCATGGATAACCCAACCCTAACTACAAGCCTAACTCCTAACCAAAAATTAAGATAAGGACCTCCAATCATGAGATGACATGTGTCACTTCTTAACAAACTCCAAGCCTAACCTATTAACCAAAATTAAAATAATGAGCTAATCTTGGTAACATAGTGTCGCTTCTTAACAAAAAATTCACCTTTATTTTCAAACTGAAATATTTTTTTATTCAATTATATTTCTTTTATAATCTAATTTCATCATATTTTTTAAAATTTTGAAATTTTGTGCTCATTAATTGAACTCTATTTTGATACATTTTTATAAGTTTTTAGATTTTACATTTTAATGGGTTTATTTTATTTTGATTCACAATTTTAAAACTTTAATGTTTATTTCAATCAATACAATCTTGATTCGTCACTATCATATACTTTTGAGGAGAGTGTTTGACTAGTAAGAATTTATGAGGGTCTTTCTATATGCGGGAATAATGAGGTCAAGGGAAAGTGTGCAAAACTAGATGAGTGGGGGGTTGATAGTTTTAAAACGACAACCGATTTCAAACTGGGTTTTAAACTATTTTAGATTGTTAGAATTAGAAATTCCAGTATTAAAGAGTCGGTCACCTCAAGTATATGTAATCGTTAGAAAGCTCGTAGTCGTTGTTATTTTAAGTTAAGTAGTATTTAGTTAAGTAACATCGTGGAGGACGGACGTTCTTTACCCCGTATGCCTGATCCACAGCCCAGTGTGTGGCGTTTTATGTAAGACTATAAATACTCTCTACCTCCCAAGGTAGAGAGTTGGAGCTCATATAATATCTTTCACTTTCTCTCACTAAGTTCCTAAACCTCTAACTTTCTCTCTCTAGAATTCCATCTATATGCTACCTTGTGTTAATGTTATGATGTGTATGTGAAAAGTTATAACTTACAATTGGTATCAAGAGCCATGGTTAGATCATATCTTGCACATCTTTGGATTTCTAGTGGTTTTTTAGGTGGTTTTTGAGTTTGAAAAAGTTAGTGGTTTTAGCATCATTTTATTGATTTCTAGTGTTAAAGTTTCGATTTTGGTTGTACTTTTATGTTTAGAATCATCAAAAGTGCTTAGGTTTTCATTTGGTAAGCTTGAATCATCTTGGTTGGGTTGTTTTTGTTGAAGTGAGGTTTATATGTTTTTTTTCAAGCTAGCGACTTAGCTCACGGAATAGTTTCTTGGTAGCGACTTGCTTCACATTTTTTGTAGCGACTTCAGTGTTGGAGCTAGCGAGTAGACCTAGCGAGTTACAGTACAAGTAGTGGATTCTCCACTATGGGTAGCGACTTGGTGGTAGCGACTTGTGGTCATAGCGAGTTGCTCTTTAGCGACTTGTGTCTTCTAGCGACTTGTGTCTCGAATTGCTGCCAAAATTTGGTTAGCGACTTGGTCTGTAGCGATTACTACTTTAAAACTTTGTTTTCTGTTAGCGACTTGGGACTCTAGCGACTTAGGGCTGTAGCGAATTAAGGGTTAGCGACTTAGTGCATTATTTCTACGACTTAGTGCACCAATTTCTAGCGACTTAGTGCATTATCTTCTAGCGATTTAGTATTTTATCATCTAGAGTCTTGAGTGTTTGTTTACGGTTTTCTCTTGATTAGTTAAAATCCCGTGAAAGAATCCATTTCCGTTTAATCATAGAGCTATAAATCCCGTATAATCTGTTTACCATGTCTACCAACGTTCCCACTGTTATCTCCCCTGTTTTCCGAGATGTTCAAGCAGCTGGCTCAGATACTCGTCCCCCCATGCTTGACAGAACTGACTACGACTCTTGGGCTCAACGAATTAGACTGTACTGCCTTGGAAAGGAAAATGGTGTCAACATTCTCAAATCCATTGATGAAGGACCATATCGAGTTGAGACGACTAGAGACATACTTGATACTAATGCAGATGGTACTCCTGTTTAAGGAATAGACAGACCTAAGATGTATGATGAGCTTGATGATAAGGATAAAAAGAGATTTGATGCAGATATCAGGGCCTCAAACATTGTTCTTCAAGGTCTTCCTAAAGACATCTACAAGCTGATCACTCATACACAGAATGCTAAGGCCTTTGGGACTGTTGATGCTTCTCTCATGTTCTGAATTACTATGGAGACAGAGAATCCCAACTCTGATGAATTTGAGCATTTCAAGATGAAACCCGATGAAGAGTGTCTATGATTACTATGTGAGATTTCATAAGTGTTAATGACATGAGGAACATCAGAAACTATGCCTAACATTCAGTTGAACTCAAATTTGTGACAACATGAATCCCGAATGGCACAAGTTTGTTACCGCTGTGAAGCTCCCTAAAGGATTGAAGAATACAAACTATGAGCAACTCTATGCCTTCCTCCTTCAGAATGAGAGACATACTATGTTTGAAAAATAATTCTCAATCATTCAAACCACCAGGGAGAGACAAGCTCGTCTAATGACTCTACAGCTTTCTACTAAACATCGGATCACACCAAAGCATCACAAGTCATACCCTTGGGTAATGGTAATCACAAACTCATTCCTGATCCCTAGTACAACAAGCTGTGCTGATCCACACGTGGGTAGCTTCATTAATCAACTAGCTCTTCTCATCAGTCAAAACATGAATACTCTCCCACAAACCAACAACAACCTCAGGACTGCATCTAACCCACACAATCAAGCCACTATTAAAGATGGAAGGATCGTGGTGCAACCAGTTTAGGAAAGACAGTATGATCGTACGATGTGGAGCTGGGAGAGGTTATGTTGGAAACCAGAATCGAGGAAGGAATGGTAACCAAGGTCAAACTAAGCTCATCAAATGTTATAACTGTAGTGGAGAGGGACACATGCAGGAACTGTACATCTCCAGCGCCCACGAATGCTGATTACTTCAGAGAGAAGATGCTGCTGCTCAGCCTCAGAGGACAATGGTGCTACTCTGAATGAAGAGGAATTGCTATTTCTTGCTGAAGGCAATGCCAAGACCTATGATGCAGATGTGGATGGGCAGCCTATTCAGGAGATAGGTCACAATCATCAGAATGCCTTTCAAGTCGCTGACTGTTATGCATACGACTCTGATGTGGATGATGGACCTACGGCACACAACATTTTTATGGCTAGCATTTCTCCAATGGTTTCTCCCAAGGTCCCTCCGCTCATCACTAGCTTGCCATCCCATAACAGCTCATCTCAGAGGTTAAAACTATACGATGAGCTGATGTGCACCAGATGCATGACAAAGTACATCAACTGAAACTATTGATCAAATATTGAAAATGGGTAATATCAATATTGTCCCATATGATCAATACGTGAAACAAAGTGAAAGTGAAGTTGTACCAAGTGATGCATCTTCTGCAGTCAACAATGACTATTTTTTGATGAATACACTGCATGGTCCCCTGATGATTCCATTATTTCTGACTAAATGCCTATACAGAACGTGTTGCCATTTATGAACAACGTGCTAAATTTGAGTTGACCACTCGTGAGCAGGAAATGGATAACCAAGTAAGTACAGTAATTAGAAAGTAAGTTTTAGAAGAAATATTGAAACAAGAATTAAATTCCTTGCAAGAAAACTTCTAAAACATCTAAACAAAACAGAACTTCAAGAAAATGTGAAAATGCTTAAGCAAGATTTTAATGCAAAGGAATCAAAACTCTTGAGAGATTTTTCTAATCTGAAAACTTTGAAAAACAAACTTGAGAACAAGTTGTACATACAAGGAAACACCATTCAGACTGCTCACATGGTCACTAAACATCGAGTCTTAAGCGATAAGCATAGCATTCCCCTTATTGAGGAACCGAATCCAGAGGTAATTAAAAAGGCTAAAATGCTCATAGGTGCTTTATGATGGTAATGAAATTCTTAGCTGGCAGAAACCTAGTTGCATTGAGTGCACTGAGGAAGATAAGAAATCAGATGAAGTCACTAGGGAAAGGATGAACAAAAAACTAGATGACCCTAAATGCAAAGAGAAAAAGATTATTATCACTCCCCATGACTACAAGAAGGAAAACTGATTTCCTGAACATGTTTAAGCCTCAAACATTGCAGACCCCTAACAAGTGTTTCTGGAAAAAGGATTGACTTGCAAAAAGCTGAAATCTTGTTGAAAAGAATCCCCCTTGTAGGAAATTCCCTAAAGCGACTGTGTATCCTCCAAATACACCAATGCATTTAGTTCCTAGAACTATCTCCACTAATAGCAAGACCTTAATCGTCATATGTTATTCTTCAACTATTTACCGATTTTGAGAAAACTTGTAAGAAAAGGATCACACCCACTGGGATAACTGAAGGGAAAGGGGTTTTGAGCAAATGAAAGAATGTTATTTAACTGAGGTCATGCCTTTCTTTAAACAACTAAAAGATCGATTTGAGAGTCTTAAACGGGACAAATCAGATTTAAAGAATGGAAAAGGAATTTGATGCAATGGTAGTTGAAGTTAGTGATTATGAGCGTGCACTAAATATAATGAGATTGAGAGGAAGAACTTGCATACCTTAAATGAGACTCTTATTACTGAATGTGTTGCTCAAGATATCTTTTTCACTGCTTCCAATTGCTCTATTAATGCTTCCAAATTTCATGAACTATCTGTTGCCCTGAAAGTCTCCCATGATCGGGTCATTGAGCTTGAAAAAACTAATTCTAAACTAAACGAGAAAATTGAACTAGATGATCACAACATTTGTTAAACATTTTCTAAACTGGAAGTTGAGCATTTTAATTTACAACTAAAATATCAACATCTTAAAGAAAATGTGAAAACTTCAAATGTCAGACATCGTCAGATGCTCCAGAGTTTGATGCAGTTTTTCAAATTAACAAACGTGATGAACAGATGCAAGCTCAGTGCAACGCGTCAGAAGTTGAAAGCCCAAATCTCTCAATTAAAGGGTCAACGAACAATAAGACAGGCCCCAAATCCCTCCTCCTTTAGATTCTCAGAATTCACAAACTTTTCATCTTCAAAACTTAGTAGATGCCTTACAAAAGGAAAACGAGAGTTTTCTAGAAGAAAATGAAAAAGTTAAACGACATTTTAAAGAGTTATATGATTCAATGAAAGTCACCCGTGACCAAAACAACGAAAAAATAACGTCTTTACAAAAGGAAATTGAGAATCTAAGAAGTCAGGGAAAAGGGAAACTGCCACTTGTTTTCAATAAGAATGTTGTCTCAAAGTCACCCTTATACTGCAAATACACTGTGACAGTTAAATATATTCCTCCTCATCTTAGGAATTATGAACATGCTTTTCATGAATCTGTGCTCCCTTAGGATATCTAGAATGTCTCCGTGAGATTGTCGAAGAGGATTTCATTAAAAAACCTCTTGATAGTGAAATTAGGTTTGCTTGCCTCCAGCCAAACGATCTCAAGAGTTGCTAGAATGTGTAATTGCCACATGCCAAAAATCCTTAACCTTAGGTGAAAAAGGCAAAGCTGTGATGCCCTGTTCTATGCCTAGTGCCAAGCAGGAAATCCGTTCTATTCCCAGTCTTAAAAAAGAAACCTAATGTGCCTTCAAGTAGTTCAGATTCCAGAAATGTTGGTGCTAAGAAGTGAACTTTAGTGTGCCTGCAAAAAGCTCAAATCACAGTCTTAAAGTATACCCTAATGTGCCTTCTAGTACTTCCGATCCTTGCACATCAAGTTCAGGAATGCAAAAATTAGATCAACCAACTAATGTTCCCATTCCCTCTACAGGAGTAATCAGTGACTTTAAAGCGAGCAGGTCAAAGTCTCAAGACAATACAAGGAATGATAGGACCTTGCAAGCTAAGAATGTGCACTGGAAGAGAGTAGAAGACCAATCTAGGAACGTTAGGCTTGAGTTAAATAAAAAGCGTGTTGATTCTAGTATTAGCCTTAGGCGTATGTAATTAATTGAATTCTGATACTATCTGCAAACCTGGTAATGTTTCATGCTTGAATTCTGTTGCTAATCATGAATGTGGTGTGAATGCTTTGTCTAATGCTGTCAAATGCCCAGTTAAAATTGCTAATGCTAATAATCGTGCAAATAAGGCAAAAAGGCAAAAACGAAAGACTGTTAGAAAACAGTGGAAACCCACAGGAAGAACTTTTATAAAGATAGGTTATTATTGGATACCTTTTGGCCATAAGAATAATCAGTTTGTTCTCAAACTGCTAAGATTATGCCCACTAGAAAATGGATGCCTACTGTAGAACTATTCCCTTAAGAAGTGAACATACTTTGAATAGGGCAAATACAGCACCACATTGCATCTATTCCCAATGATTCCATTGCTTCTACTTCTGATATGGATGTTTCTGTTTCTTATGTGGGTGTTCCAATCTGTTTTACTAACCATGGAACCCTTCTCTTGCATGGGGATCCCAATTATCCAGTTATCCATTTTTGTCTGTGTTCAACTGCAGATCGTTCAAATCGTTCTGTGGTACCTGGACTCAGGCCGTTCCAAGCATATGACTGGAGACCGGTCGCGGCTCATGAACTTCGTGAGCAAGTTCATCGGGACTGTTAGATTTGGTAATGATCCTTTCGGTGCTATTATGGGTTATGGAGATTATGTTGTTGGTGATAGTGTCATCTCGAGAGTCTACTATGTGGAAGGGTTGGGTCATAATCTGTTCTCCGTTGGTCAATTCTGTGACTCTGATCTAGAAGTTGCCTTCAGAAAACATACCTGCTTTGTTAGAGATCTTAATGGTAAGGAACTGTTAAAAGGAACTCGTGGGTCAAACCTTTACACCATCTCTATCGATGACATGATGAGGGCTTCTCCAATCTGCTTGTTATCAAAGGCTTCAAAAACAAAGTCATGGTTATGGCACCGCCGTCTCAATCACTTGAACTTCGCACCATCACGATCTTTCCAGAAAGGACCTAGTTGTAGGTTTACCTAGACTAAAGTATGAAAAGGATCATCTTTGTTCCGCATGTCAATTGGGAAAAAGCAAGAAGTATGCCCATAAACCCAACCTACTAACTCTGTCACAGAAGTCCTTCATATGATTCATATGGACTTATGTGGACCAATGAGGGTACCAAATATCTTTGGGAAGAAATATGTGTTAGTTGTGGTTGATGATTACTCTAGATTCACCTGGGTCACGTTCATAAGGACAAAGGATGAAACTCCTGATATCATCATCAAACTCATCAACAGCTGCAGGTTCGACTTAACAAAACCGTCAGAAATTGTCAACAGACAATGGAACTGAGTTTGTCAACAAACAACTTAATGAATTCTATGAAAGCGTTGGAATCAATCATCAAAGAAGTATTTTCACGAACTCCTCAACAGAACGGTGTAGTTGAAAGACGAAATCGAACTCTGGTTGAAGCCGCTTAACAATGTTGATTTACTCAAAAGTTCCAATGTTTCTCTGGGCTGAGGCAATCGCCACTGCATGCTATACACAAAATCGTTCCCTAACCCACACCGTCATGGAAAAACTCCATATGAACTTGTCCACCACAGAAAACCTAATCTCTCTTTCCTTCGTGTGTTTGGTGCATTGTGCTATCCAACTAATGAGGGTCAAGACTTAGGGGAACTAAGGGCTAGCTGACATTGAGAGTATTTGTAGGATACGCACCAAACAAAAAGGGATACCGAATCTATAACAAAAGAACCCGAAATATCATGGAAACCATTCACGTTACGTTTGATGAGCTGACCCGTCAAATGGCTCCTGGACAATCCAGCTCAGGACCCGCACTTCAAGACAGTCCCATTGGTTCATCTCTTGTTCCAAACTCTCCTCAAGAAACTCCATATGTACCCCATCTGAAGATGATGTAAAGAAATTGTTTGATCCTATGTTTGATGAACTGTATGATTCAAACACTAATGAGGTAATGATTCCTGCAACAGAGGATGCTCATATTCCTGTGAATGAAGTCAATCCTTCAGTCTCAATATCTTTAAGTCAAGAAGCACCTGCTGCTGATCCTTCAGTCTCATCAACAAATCATCATTCTTCAATTGTACATCATGGAAATGTTCTGGCATCAATGATGAAGTTAATCCCTTTGCTACTTCCTGAGGATGCTCCATTTGAAAACATATTTGCTACTCCTGAATCATCATCAGAACCATCTTCTTCAGGAGACATCGACTCAGCTACCTCAGTTCCCCTCAACACTGCCACATGAACACCTTCGAAATGGACTCACGATCATCCATTAGACAACATCATTGGAAATCCCTCTCGTCCTGTATCTACCCTGAAACAACTTGCAACGATGCCTTATGGTGTTTCTTCAACTCCGTACTATCTAAGATCGAACCAAAGATGTTAAAACCGCCATGAATGAAGACAGCTGGTTCAATGCCATGCAAGATGAATTCATGAGTTTGATCGACTTGATGTATGGGAATTAGTACCTGCTCCAGACTGTGCTATGATTTATAGCTCTCAATGGATCTTCAAAGTAAAACTTGATGAGCATGGTGATGTGTTGAAAACAAGGCTCGTTAGTTGCTAAAGGATATCGTCAGAGGAGGGTATAGACTTTGAAGAATCTTTGCTCCTGTTGCTCGAATCGAGGCAATCAAATCTTTCTGGCTAACGCCTGCTAGTAAGAACATGGTAGTGTATCAGATGGATGTAAGACGGGCATTTCGAACGGAGATCTTAAAGAAGTCGTCTACGTCAGGCAACCTGAAGGATTTGTGAATCAAGAGCATCCTACTCACGTTTATCGTCTGAAGAAGGCTCTCTACGGTTTAAAGCAAGCACCGAGGGCATGGTATGATACACTGTCAAAGGTTCTTCTATCATCCGGATTCAGTAAAGGAGCAGTTGATCCTACTTGTTCACCAGGAGTCGCAAACATTTAACTCATGTTTCAAATTTATGTTGATGATATTATTTTTGCTTCGACTGACCCAATGGAATGTGATCATTTTTCTAATGAAATGAGTTCTAAGTTTCAAATGTCAATGATGGGACAAATGTCGGTTTTCTTGGGATTACAAATTTCACAAAGTCCCGGAGGCATTTTCATAAATCAATCTAAATATGCAACAGAGAATTTAAAGAAATTTGGATTTGATTCATGTGACCCTGTTGACACCCCCATGATTGATCGAACCAAACTAGATGAGGACCACTCAGGGATCATGATTGGCCAAACGAAATATCGTAGTATGATTGGATCCCTGATGTACCTCACAGCTAGTAGACCATACATCTTGTTCGCTGTTTGCATGTGTGCTAGATACCAGGCTAAGCCTACTAAAAGATACCTTGAAGCGGTTAACGGTCTTCGGTATCTCCAAGGAACCATCATATGGGACTATGGTCCCGAAGGACACCGTATGTCACTAACGGCCTATGCAGATGCTGATCATGCAGGTGTCAAGATACACGTCCGAGTACATCTGGAGTGCTCAGTTTTTGGGTGATAAGCTTGTGAGCTGGTCTTCAAAGAAGCAAATGAGTACTTCTATTTCCTCTACAGAGGCTGAATACATAGCCATGTCATCTTGTTGTGCTCAAATCTTATGGATGAGATCTCAATTATCTGACTATGGCTTTGAATTCAACAAAATCCCTCTGTACTGTGATAATAAAAGTGCTATTGCTCTCTCATGCAACAACGTTCAACACTCAAGAGCAAAGCATATCGACATTCGACATCATTTCATCAGGGAACAAGTGGAAAAGGTGTGGTGGAACTATATTTTGTGAGGTCTGAATATCAGTTAGCGGACATCTTCACCAAAGCTCTTCCAAGAGAACGTTTTGAGTTTATTCTTCCACGACATGACTTGAAAAGCCTTCACCAGATACTCTCAACGTCTTCAGAGGAGACGAGGAGTAAAGGTCTATCTTCATCTATCTCTTGTATATATCTATTCGAAAATCATAATACAAAATTATAAACCTCAAAATCCATAAAATCTGAAATTCGAAAATCTTCAACTATTGTCTTTTTGTCATGCGTTTCTCGTTCATCAATATCTACGGTCTTTGTGCTGTCATTCAAAGAATGACACGGGACTTTAGATGTTGGTCGAATTCCAAAAAAAAAAAAAAAAAAAAAAAAAAAAAAAATCAAAAATAAAAATTATGTTGAGAGAAAGAGAAAAAAAAATGGTTATTGTCATTTTCAGGCAATAACCCGTTTTAAAAGAAAGAACAGCCCATGTTTTACCATGTTTTTCAAATTCCTGCTCTCATTCTATAACATTTATCTGCTGAAAACTAAATGCTTTGAAATAACTCGTCTCTATTTTTGATAATCATCAGGACTTATTTGTCAAATCCTATCGCTCATCAACAACCTATGTCATTGATTGAGGGGAGAATGAATTTCAATTAAATTAAAAAGTTATTTGGCATTAAATTGTTTTCAAAAGATGTACATGCATGTATTATCAATGGAGTTTAAGTCTTAAATCCCATCCTTATCAGTGAAAACGCTTCATAATCAAGTCACAATTCTCCTTAAAAGCTTTCAATCAATTTAAATCAATAGAGATCACAAATCTCAAATGATTTAATAATGTGATCGGGGGAGAAGTGGTGATTTAAACTGGATTTAAACTGATAATTGGTAAATGGTTTTATAAGGTGTACAGCATCCGCTCACCATGTGACAAACGATTTCAAATTTTCCATGCACATGTTGAGGGGAGCATCTTAACCTATGATTTGAAACGTGATCATTTATCTCAATGTGCAGGTTCCCTCTATAATGGTAAAACTCCTTTCAAACCTAGAAGCACATATTGAGGGGAGCAAAATCATGAAAATCTCATCCTTCCCCAAAATGCTTTATCTACTTGATTCGATTTGGGAAGAGATGTTGATATCTTTAGAAATGGTATCAAAGAAGTTAATTCTTTCTCTTGCCTCCGTGTGCAAAACATTTTCAAATACTTGATGCACATGTTGAGGGGTAGTTCTCGTTCTAAAAATATCAAAACAATTAGGTACAAATGCTTTGATAATATATCACAAGTATCTGAATTGATTTTCAAATGGTTTTCAATTGGTTCCAACAGCAGATGAACAATACCAAAAAGACCGACCACTTTACTTTATGTACTGGTGATATAAGGACGATAAGGTTAGGTTTGTGTTCCCAAGATCCGCCAGAAACCGGAGGATCTACCCAGGGACTATCCACTAGTTAGTGTAGAGTTCTTAGGTATGATGATAAAAGGAGAAAAATGAGATATGGGAAGAGTGCGGACTAAGACTGAGCTAGTACTGGAATAAACCCAACAAGGTTCTAGCTATGAAGTCTCGGTAAGCACTGAAGGGGTTGAAGAATTAAAAAGAATTGAATGAGAAAAGGGTGAAAACAAATAGCCCTCCATTTATTCAACCTTAGGGCAGAAACCGGGTTCAATTCATATGCTACTGATGGTAACATCGGTATTGAAGACAAGACGTCATGGACCCAGTGACGCACTGCACTTCAACTTTCCAAACCACTCAAGTTCCTCTTAAAGGACTTGTTTCATTCTCACGGGGAACCGACATATATCTATCTGACTTTCTCTAGAGATTGTTGATATTGAAGAGGAGCCCTCTCCCTAGTCTCCGGCCAGATCCAAATATGCACAAAATTATGCCAAAGTCTGAGCACGAGATCATCAATAAATCTCATTAGGACACTTTCAATGAAGACTCTCTGTTACACACAATGTGGAAAGAGAGATTATATCTTGAGTCCTACGCATTATCCTTGTGGTATTGCCAGAACATCTGAGTGATATGCAAACATACTCACAATGAAGATGGAAAGCCTTCTGGAGCCAACATCTAACAAGCTCCTGGTAGGTGGCATGTGAGATCTATTATACAGATCAACCATGTGACAACTGAACAGAAACAATGGGGCGATTCATTCTTTTGAATCAATCCTGGTTCAGGTTATGGATTGACGGATACCTTTGAAAAACCGGTCTTTGTGCTTTAAAACTCTTTTCATTAGCACGTCGACCGTGTACTAATTTTCAAATCAAAAGGTGTTTTATGATTGATAATTGATTTTCATTAAAACCTTCATTTTATTGCAAAAACAATTTCTATTGAGCAATACACGATTGTTTTCAAATATCTTTTCATCAATCGATGGACTCAAATTATGGTTCACTCACTCGTGTTGTCTTCTTTGAGATGTTCGGTTTGAGCGGCTAGAAGCAGTGCGAAACCATGAAATTCTTGAATTATACGATCGCGGCGGTACTTGTCGCGATCAGCGAGGAACCGTGGGCGTGTACCTCAATTCAGCGAAAGTGATCAAAGACACACTTTAGATGCGATTTATGCTAAGCGTTGTATGCGAATGCGCCCGGCGTTCGCTTGTTGAGAATGAAGCGGTCAATCCATAGCCGCATGCTCATAACATTCATCTCAAAAGATCATGATTAGTGCATCAATGACTCACGATATTTTCACTCCATGCTTACGCTTTCTGTGCTACGCCATATCATGATTCAACAAATGCTTCCGCTACTCGATGAAGATATCATGATCCAGAATGTGAGCATGTCGGTCCAAAAGTCACAACATCACATAATGCCAACACCACAATGGATGATCGAGAGATTTTTATGGTGATTATCTCAAATGATGGCTCAAAATTATTATCCGTGGATCATAAAAGACCTCCACTTGAAGTAACCAAACATGCAATGTGAAGAATCAATGACTGACTTAGGAACAAAGACTACATCAAGAATGCAAGAACAATTGTTAATGTCATATCTGTTTGTATTCAATGTAATTTTAGTGCATGATTGAGGTGACCTCCTTTAGGGGGAGATTGTTAGGAATTAGAAATTCCAGGTATTAAAGAGTCGGTCACCTGTATATGTGTCATTAAGAAAGCTTCGTGAGTCATAGTTATTTTAAGTTAAGTAGTATTTAGTTAAGTAGTGGAGGGCGGACGGTCTACCCGTCTTATGCCGATCACGACCCGATGTGTGGCGTTTATGTAAGACTATAAATACTCTCTACCTCCCAAGGTAGAGAGTTGGAGCTCATAATAATATCTTTCACTTTCTCTCACTAAGTTCCCTAAACCTCTAACTTTCTCTCTCTAGAATTCCATCTATATGCTACCTTGTGTTAATGTTATGATGTGTATGTGAAAAGTTATATCTTACATAGATCGACTTATGTCAATCTATTAAACTTGAGTGTTGGATGTTGATAGACAAGCATATAGATATATAAATATGTAATGAAAAGATATTAAAAGTAAGCCTGAAAACCTGTAGCGGTATTTATAGTGGTTATTTTAAGGACACCTTCACTTTTACTTTCAACTCCCGAAATCACTACTTTCGGTTTGTAATCACTAATAACACCAACTCCTTGTGGCGGAGAAGCCCATAGCGTTACTTCTTCTTTTATCAGGTACAAGGCTGAATCTTAGGGTTCTTCACGGGTATAACCAAACCTATCTCTTGCGTGTACCACTTTATCGGGTACTAGGATGAATGCCGGTTCAGCACAATGGAGGAACTTCTTGCCCGACACTACAAATCTATCTCTGGGAGATCTTTCCTTATGACAACATCAACAAGGATATCAATATCGCTTTGCCAATATCATCTATCGTGTACATCGGAACACGCCATATCGATAACACCTTCCGGCCTTTCCTTAATGCCTTTGACACAACTTCTAGGCACCCTTCATAATGCCTTGTGACGGACTTCTAGGCCCTTCACTAATTACCTTTAGCCTTGACTTCTAGCACCTTTCTTAGTGCTTTTAATATGAAGCGTTAACACCTTTCACTAATGTCTTCGATCTTGACCCTTTAGACATCTTTCACTAATGTCTTGACACTACACTTCAATGGAATGGAAGGACTTATCAACAAGAGAACCTCAGTGGTCTTGATGATGTGAACATGGCAACTCATGGACTTGAGCTTGCTGGACTTCAAAATGATGATCTCGCTTTAAGAGGAACCCTAGAGAATCACACAAAACAAAACTACATACAAAGATCACTTGGATATGTGGTTAGAGAGTCTACAACTCAAAGAGAAAATATATGTGAAAAGGGGTGAGTTACAATGAATAAATGGCTCACTATTTATAGAGGAGAAAATGCTACTGTTCCACGGATCCCTCACTTGAGGGATCCGTCCAGTGTAATCATGGGGATCCGTGGGACGCTCCTCTTTGCCCATGTGTTTTGGGTCATGGGTTCTAGACTTTGGACCATGGGTATCCAAGTAGATACAATGTATCTACAAGATGCAATGCATCTAGTCCATGGGTCATGAGTTAAAACCATGGGTCATGGATAATATCCATATATGGCTTATGCATGATGTCATGCAATGGGTTATGGGTTATGCTCCATGGGTATAGGTCTTGGACTTTGGGTTTTACCCAACAACATTCAATGTATTTAGTCAATGGGTCAAATACTTATACTTCTACCCATTATAATACATACTAATTATGTATATATCTACCCAATATGTAAACACTAGTTGTTGTACATATGTATTACTTAATCATAAAATCGCTTTTACTTGTTTAGTGTTTTATGTGAAAACGTAAGTGTGTTAGTAAACTATTGGCTCAAACCATTTACGTATTTTATTTGTTTCATTAAAATGATTTTACGTTTGTTATCGACAAAACATTAGAAGATCGTAAAATATAAATAAACGTTTTTACAGCTTATTTGTATTAACAGAAAGCTACGGAAACCCAAGCAAACACATACAACTAACACACATACATTCGGAGTGTTGTGAAACGAATTCACTAAGCGGGTAACCAAACACATATAATTATACTTATCGTCGCCGCTGTGCGCGGGTATCTGACTATTTTTGTCTAAAACACACCACATCCAATTCTGTTAAATGCGCTCACGCTAAATAAATAAAGTAATAGACTATAGCCCGAATTTCGCGAGTTTCATACCAAAATTTTGTTAGAAAAAAAATATTGGAAAAAATAGTCAAAGTTCTCATAGAATTTAGCTTATAAACTCGCGAAATTCATTACAAATCAAACATAATCGGAAAGAAATTAAAATCGTTTACTAAGAGTTAGAAACTCAAATGAGTAGTTATTTTCCCTCCTTAAATATGGGAGGTGATTTGCACACTCAACTTTGTGATTGGGACACTTAACTGTACAAATAGTTAAAGCATACTGTGAATCTTGTACAAGTATCCAATGCACACAATATAGTGTCCTAATCAAAAATTTGAGTGTGCAAATCAATTCCCTTAAAATATACTCGGTAAGTAAAGTTGGTGATAAATTTTAGGACAGGAACCCAATAGAAACGGACACCCTTATAACCAAACACAAACATCTAATTCAAAAACAAAAAAACATTTTGTATGTTGTTTATATCGATCTTCCCATAATTCAATACTAATATCTCCAACAACGTCGTCAAGGGGAGCGCGCTCGGGTATTAAAAGCGATGACGTCGACAACAAATGGTACCGTGAGAATCAAGCAAGACTGTTGGCTTTAATCCCACCGGCTTGTTAGAAATATATAAGCTAAGGGCTTATATTGTCATGTTGGTATTCTTGTTTCTCTTGTTGTGTATTGTTCATGTTTGTTGTGGAAAGGAGATTAAAGCTCAGGGACTGAAGTTGTAGTTGGGTAAAGTTCAAGGAGAATAGTTGCTCAAGATGGAAGACACTTTAGTAGAGGCTATATATAGTCTTCTTTCTCTCATTGTAGATTATTATTGATTAGGGTTCACTGTGTGTTTTCTTCAGACAGTTGTTTAGTTGTTAGTATTCTGTATTCAACACTTTTCCTATTCTTGTATTGTAAAACTATGTATGAATCGACCATAGGGGTGGTTGGTTGGGTTGATTCTAAATCCATTTTGTTGAAATCTGATAATATTTTCTTGGTAATCGATCATTATTTGTATAAATTTAACATGGAATTAGAGCCAGGTTGGCTTTGATACAAAGTTTTTGATCGAAAATCGTTTTTTCATAAATTTAGGGTTTCAATAAAATTTAGGGGTTTCTTGTTTTGAGTTCAGATCTTACTAGATCTGTGTGTTAATCGTTTAATTAGTGGTTGAATCGGTGTTTTTGGGTACCAATTGAAGGTCAATTGGTTGTGTCAAATTTTATTCAATACAGTGGTTGTTAGAGTGATTAACAAGTGTTAATCTGTTGGTTTTGATCAAGCTCGTATAGATCTTGATATCATTTGAGTGTCTTCAAAATTAGGGCTTACTGCATCAAACCCTAATTCAGGATTAGAGTGTTTCTTGATTCAATTTGCCAATTATTGATTTCTATTTGTTTATTCTTGTTTTTTGTGTACATTACTACTTTCTAATTTTGTTATGTTCTTTTTCAGGTGAAAGATTTTGATTCCGATGTGCATTGTTGTTGGTTGATCTTCTTGATCATTATTGCTTGGAGTTTCGTGCACTGTAACACCCCTCATCACCCTGTCTCATAGGAAATTTGTTTTTTAGTGTTTTAGATTTGATTGATGAAAGTGTATGTTAAAGGAATTGTTTGTGTTGGTGTTGTTTGGATTATTGGTGGTTATCTGTGACTGAAGGTGATATAAGGTGTATCTGTTTTGTTTTTGTTTTTTGGTTATCCTTTGAGTCTTCAGTATGACTATTGAATATAGAAATAAGGATAAAGCATCTGGTTCTAATGATGCTGATCATCTTGATCAATTTGACCCATTGTTTTTGCACAGTAATGATACTAATGGTATACCTTTAATAAGTTTTAAACTGGAAGGACCTGGAAATTATAAGGTATGGTCTGTTGCTATTACTATAGCAATCCATACTAAAAACAAGTTTGGTTTTATAAATGGAAAAAGAGTAAAGTCCAAAATACATCCTTGTGGTTTGCCCTTTGTCTCGCTTTACATCCCTAAACTTTTTTTGGCACAAAACCATCCCTCCGTTAGTAAAGTTGGCACAAATACACCCCTCTGTTAGCAAATTAGGTTAATGGACTAACGGTGCAAAATTTCTCCGTTATCTCCCAGCGAAAATATTTGCCGTTAGTCGGACCTTTCTATGCGACCACCCAACACCACCGCGCCACCGCCCAGGCCTCCACCGCCGCCGCCCATGCCACCACTACACGCGACCTCCACCCACCACCAGCGCCCACCCCACTTTCGCGTAGCCATCCACCATTACACCGCCGCCCACTTTACACCACCACCAACCACCGCCCACCCAGCCAACTTCACCCCACCACCCCAACCACCGCCTCTACCATCGTCGTCTACCACCCAACTGACCATACCAGCCAGCGCCACCTTCGCCAACCATAGCAACATCGCCATCAGCCAGCGCTTGGTCACCGCCTTGCCCGCCACCACCCGCCCACCCACCACCACCATCAACAAAAATAGGTGGTGGTTGGTGGTGGTGTGTAATAGTAACGTGGTGGTGGTGGAGGTGGTGGTAGCAATGGCATGGCCAGGTAGGAATTAGGCGACCTGGTGGTGGTGGTGGAGAATGGTGAATGGTGAAGGCTGTGGTGAGAGGTGAGAGGTGGTGATGGTGGTGATGCGGCGACGTGGTGGGGGTGGCGGTAATGAAGTGGCGTTGGAAGCAGTGGTGGTGGAGGTAATGGTGTAGTGGTGGTAGAAGTGGTGGTGTAGTGGTGGCGGTGGGTGAAGTGGTGTGGTAGTGGTGGCGGCGGGTGGTGGCGGTGGAGGTGGGGGGTGGTGGCGTTGAGTGGTGGCGGTGGCGGTGGTAGGTGGCGATTGGGTGCGCCGTTGGTCCTTAGGACTACGATGCAATTTATTTTATTGCATCGTTAGTCCTAAGGCTAATGGTGCAAATATTTTCTCTTTAGTTGAGAATAACGGAGAAAATTTTGCAGATTAGTCCTTATTAGCGGTTTACTAACAGGAGGGATGTATTGTGCCAACTCTACTAACGGAGGGATGGTTTTGTGCCAAAAAATAGTTTAGGGATGTAAAGCGAGACAAAGGGCAAACCACAAGGATGTATTTTGGACTTTACTCATGGAAAAAATACAAGGCCTGATCAGGTTGATTTTATGCAAGAACAATGGGATAGGTGTAACTCTGTGGTTCTTTCTTGGATTCTTAGATGTGTTTCACAAGATGTGTTTATGGGTTAAATATTCTCAAAAAATGCTAAATATGTATGGATGAATTAAAAGAAACATATGATAAACAATATGCTTCCATAATCTTCAATATGCATTATAAAATTCACTCATTCACACAATCTGGAATAACTTTCTCTGAATATTATCATAAGATGAATGCTCGTGGAAATATGACTCCCTAGTCATTTTCTAGAGTGTACTTGTATTGGTTTAGCTAAACTAAAAGATCATAATAATCTCATCAAACTTATGCAATTTCTAATGGGGTTAGATGAGATTTATGCTCCTATCAGGAGTATAATTCTTACTGGCTTTACATTCACGATGTGAAAGGGCCTTTGCCACCTTGTCCAGGGGATGAATCACCTGAAGTACTTCAACTCACAGTACTTCTAAAGCGATAACCTTGCTTTTGTTTCTAGGACTAATCACAAACTCAAGGAGCAAGTCTTGCGGCCAGATATCTTGCTTTATTCACGGGATGGAGGGCAAGGCGTGCGTGTCGATTTGGCGGGGTCGTCTCCCTCAGCTAACTGGTATGATTGATTTTGTGCCAGTCGTGTGGTGATTGATGCCGTAAGCGTAAGCGCGCTCAAGTATGAATCCAAATGTGCGGATATTGGATATGGGTTCATCCCTTTCTCATTTTCCTCTTTGGGGGAACTTGAGGAATCGCGGTGACCTTACTTGCGGATCGGAAGTTCTCTATTACTCAAGATATTGGGCGTCTTCTACTCATCTTCGGTAGGATAGTTTCTTATTAAAGGTGTGGGGGACCAGAATGTTTTCATGAAACTAATTCTTGTAATCCTATGGTTTTGTTTCTAATGAAAGTGATGTTTAAAAAAAAAAAAAAAATAATAATAATAATAATAATAATAATAATAATAATAATAATAATAATAATAATAATAATAATAATAATAAATTATATATAATAATAATAATCGATTTAGAAGGCTAAATAGACCAAACTTGAGTGCGCCTGTAATAAAATGAATGGACATACTGGCGATAGGTGTTTTGAGTTAGTTCGATATCCTTCGGTTTCAAAAGAAAAATATTACTAATCAAAACAATGCCGAGTAATACCATTTAGGGCAAAAGGATAAGCTGGCGGTTCATCTAACTCATTAACAGATGATCGATTATAAAAGCTCATAGCTTTTATCAATGATAAGGTGCATCAAGATGCACCTGCAAACATTGCATGTATAAAGCGTGCTATAAGCTTTTGTCATTCTAGGTTCTTTAATCATAATACCAACATAAGCACTTATAACATATACATTGGTTTGGTTATTGACTCAATTGCAAGTCAACATATGACTTACGGTATTAAACATGTTTAATGTATCTAAACTAAATATGACAGTTGGTCATTCTAATGGTACTAAACTCAAGTTACCCACATTGGTAACTTAAAATTGATAGATAAATTGATCATAATTGATGTCTTGGTTGTACCTAGATATCAAGTTAGCTTGTTGTCTGTACACAAGCTTAGTAAAGATAATAAATGCAGAGTAGTTTTTGATGAAGATATTTGTATTCTTCAGGATTCTGTTCTAAGGACCCAGATGGGGACTGGTAATCAAAGTAATGGTCCGTATTTTCTTATCTGGTAAAAGTTAACTAATCATAATATTCGCTTGTTGTTTATCCAAGTGTATATGGCATAACAGTTGGGTCATCCTTAAGCCAAGTTTTGAACATTCTTAAACACAAACTTAAAATTGATAATGAATCAAAGAATGATCCTTGTGATGTGTGTCATAAGGCTAAGCAAACCAGAGAACCTTTTTCTCTTAGTGAACATCAAACCAGCGAAGTTGAATGATTGTTCACCTAGATGTTTTGGGTCCTACAAAGTTTAATTAAAAGGCTATAAGTACTTTCATTTGTTGTTGATGATTTTTCAAGATTTGTTTGGGTGTTCTCGTTAAGGGGGAAAATTGAAGTATTTTCACATATTGTTACATTTTATTATCGATTAAACATCGGTTTGATAAAACTATAAAAGTTTTTAGAAGTGACAATGGAACTGAGTTTGTGAATCAAAATTTGGATAAGTTTTGTAAAGATAATGGTATTCATCAACAAACCTCATGTTCTTATACCCCTCAATGAGAATGGTTTAGCGAAGAAAACCACGACTTACTCGTTAAATGTAGCTAAAGCCCACATGTTTCGGGATGGAATTCCTTTGAACATGTGGTCTGAGTGTCTAATTGTTGTTTACTTAATTAACATGACACCTAGCTCTGTGCTGTCTGGAAAATAACACACAATCATAAAAATAACACACAACACAATCCTAGCCCAAAGCTTCCACATGGATGCGAGCAATTCTATGGCCATTAGAGCTAATCTTGGTCACGAGAAGCCACCTGATTGCTCCATTACAAACTTTGGCTGACAAAAATGATTCTCTTCTGGCGACAAGTCTAGAGACATGTCAACATGTTCGGCAACTTTGATCATCAATTTGCAATAAATACGTCTTATGTCATAAATAATTAATCAAATCCTAAATTATGCTCTCAGAAACAAGGACTAACAAAATCATCTTATTGCGGTGAAGAAAATCAATCTCTAGTATAATAACATGTTTAGTTTTGTCAAAAAGGCGATACCATCAATGAAAGACTCTAATAGAAACATAGCAGTGAACCTAAACATATGCTATAGAAAAGAGCTCACAAAAAGTGTGGTATGTATTCTGATAAAAAAGGACCAACAAAATCATCAAAAATTATTCACCTAAAACAACATATTATTAGCCCATTTGTTAACTTATGAGCAATTTGCGCATACTATTTCTTTGACACAATAACAAACTTAGGTCAAAATTCACCACAGAACAAAGACACTTATTAAACTAATTATATTTAAACAAAAAATCCAATAATCCGTAAAGTAACAAAAATAAATCAATAGGTACATAATGAGAATAATACTAGTTACAAACTTTTGTGAAAATTAACCACAAAATAAAACTAAATAAATCTATTCAAATGCTATAGACAAACCGAAACCTAGCATCGTTTCAATACCTAATAACTTCAAAGCAAAATGTAGAGAGATTAACAAATCAGAATGAACACCAAATAATGTAGAACATAAAATAATAAAACACACCCTAAACAATAATAATAAGTCGTTTTAGAATGATAACAAAAAAAAAAAAAAAAAAAGTCGACTGTGATCCTATAAATAATTTAAAGTAATAAGGGATAAAATGGTCCTGTATAAACAAGAAAGATTTCGAAAAATGATGATGTCATGTGCTAGCTCAGACGATGCCAGCATGTTTTTCAGTACTCTGATTGTGTTGGAAAATTGTTGCACGTACGCGGATCATTCTATAACAGCTAAGTTTTGTTACATCATGAACAAATGGTGGAATATATATACTTCGGCTATATTATGCATATTTACAAGTGCCAACACCCGCTAGTGGTGATGGTGAAGAAGACGCTACAAACAAATCAATAAAGGATCCGAAATTTCGGAGAACCGAACTTCGGATGTCCGTATTTTCGGATTTGATATACTGGATACTTCGTTAACAAATATACATTGTTGGAAGAAGTGTTACTTCACATAGAGATGCACAGAGATACACCCACGAAATCTATATGCTCCAAATGTGTTTAGGATCAGAAGGATCATGAATGACACATATAATGCGTTTTTTGGGGGAAAACACTCCTCCCTTCACAAAGCGTTAACCTTATGAACTATAATCTATGTGGTCAATACGGGTTCATGATTATAATGGGAATATAAAGATTAAGAGTTGTTATTGTGGTTTTGACATAATGGTGGCAGGCTGTATCAGGAAAGTTGTATCTAGACTTCTCATCGTATGGTGTTTTATTAGCTTTATCAATGTTTTACTACCCAAATGACACAAATCATAGTTACTAGCTAGTTATGTTGATTTTTGTAAGCCTAAAATGGCTAAGTTTATGTTTTAGATTTTAAAACGTAATTCTTGTTTGTTGAGCAATTGGAACTTGGATTAATTTACATTGGTATATCTATTAATACTAATAAAAGAGAATTTTTAGCCTCCTACTAATTAATTTTTTTCAAAAATATTAAGGCCTAACACTAAGCCGTGTGCAAAAGAAGCTTTGGTTAGCTATTTTGAATTTGTCGGTGTGAAAGTTATAGTAACATTAACAAACTTTTAAAATGTCATTAAATAGGATTATTGTCGGTTACTATCAAAAGAATATTTTCATGGAATGAAATTGGGTCAATGAGTAAATTTTTAAAAGTTAAACAAATATGTTAACATATTTTTAAATAATTCATTAATAATATCATACTAAGTAATATTATTATGTAAGGTATAATCTAATTTGACATAAAATTTATCTTTTGAATGTTTGTTACGTGTTAAGCAATGCATTTATTTTTGATTTAAGGTTATGAGGAAACTTTGAAACACGTCTAACATTAACGCGTGTTAAATTTCATCGGTAAAAAACCATCAAATCTTTTGTTTCCGTATTTTTTAGCTCTATTTCAAAATTCCAATTGTAAAATATTCACTTATCAACCTTTACTTTATTATGTCAACTTATTTACAAACTATGGAATTCGTTCTATTACAGTGTTCACACCTCGTTGGACTTAACGCGGGGTACACTAAACCCTGCTGGATAATTGCATTGCATTCTCAAGTGATTGACTCTTGTTGACCATTCACCTGTTAGATGACCGTTTGAACGGATCCATGCTATAGATTTTGATGAGTTTTTTATGCCATAACTTTTGTACATGTTGGAATCACTCCTAAACATTATTCAAGTGTTAGTAACTAATATGTAATAGTTAGCTTAATTATGGCCTTTATGTTTGTTGTTAGGAATTAGAAATTCCAGGTATTAAAGAGTCGGTCACCTCAAGTATATGTAATCGTTAGAAAGCTCGTAGTCGTAGTTCTTTTTAGTTAAGTAGTATTTAGTTTAGTAACACCGTGGAGGGCCGAGACGAGTCTTTACCTTTGTATGCACGATCCACGGCCGTTGTGTGGCGATTTATGTAAGACTATAAATACTCTCTACCTCCCAAGGTAGAGAGTTGGAGCTCATAATAATATCTTTCACTTTCTCTCACTAAGTTCCCTAAACCTCTAACTTTCTCTCTCTAGAATTCCATTTATAAGCCACTTTGTGTTATGGTTTGATGTGTATGTGAAAACTTATATCCTAACAATTGGTATCAAGAGCCATGGTTAGATCATATCTTGCACATCTTTGGATTTCTAGTGGTTTTAGGTGGTTTTTGAGTTTGAAAAAGTTTAGTGGTTTTGCATCATTTGGTTGATTTCTTGTGTTAAAGTTTGGATTTTGTTAGTACTTTTATGTTTAGAATCATCACAAGTGTTTAGGTTTCATTTGGTAAGCTTGAATCATCTTGGTTGGGTTGTTTTGGATTGAAAAGTGATGTTTATGTGGTTTTTGCTAACTTAGCTCACGGATACTTTCTTGGTAGCGACTTGCTTTACAAATTTGTAGCGACTTACAGTTTTAGACCTAGCGACTTAGATCTAGCGATTAAACGTACAAGTAGTGGACTCTCTCTGGTGTGCTTGACAGTGGTAGCGACTTGGTGGTGCGACTGTCATGGCGAGAGTTGCTCTTTAGCGACTTGTATCTTTAGCGACTTGAGTAGCGAATTCTTTGCCAAAATTTTGCTAGCGACTTGAGGCTTAGCGAGTTACTACTTAGCGACTTGCATTTGTCTAGCGACTTGGGACTCTAGCGACTTAGTGGTGTAGCGAATTAAGTGTTAGCGACTTGGTGCATTATCTTCTAGCGACTTGGTGATTGTTTACGGTTTTCTCTTGATTTAGTAAAATCCGTGAAAGAATCTATTTCCCGGTTTAATCATAGAGTTATAAAATCCGTATTAATCTGTTAACATGTCTAGCGTTCCTACTATCATCTCCCATATTGCAGGGGATGTTCAAGCTTGGTTGATACTCGTCCCCATGCTTGAAACCGACTACGATTCTTGGGCTCAACGAATCAGTTATGCTTGCCTTGGAAAGGAAAATGGTGTCAACATTCTCAAATCCATTGATGAAGGACCATATCGAGTTGAGACGACATACTTGATACTAATGAAGATGGTACTCTTGTTTTACGGAATGGGACAAACCTAAAATGTATGATGAGCTTGATGATAAGGAGAAAAAGAGATTCGATCATGATATCGGGGCTTCAAACATTGTCTTCAAGAGTCTTCCTAAAGACATCTACAAGTGATCAATCATAACACGATGCAAAGGTTTGGGATAATGTTAAGATGCTTCTCGGGTTGAGAATTAACTATGGACAGAGAATCCCAACTCTATGACGAATTTGAACACTTCAAGATGAAACCACGGGAGAGAATGTCTATGAGTACTATGTGAGATTTCATAAGTTAGTGAATGACATGAGGAACATCGGAATGACTATGCCTAACATTCATTTGAACTCAAAATTTGTGAACAACATGAATCCCGAATGGCACAAGTTTGTCACCTTTGTGAAGCTCACTAAAGGATTGAAGAATACAAACTATGAGCAACTCTATGCCTTCCTCCCGGAATGAGACATGCTATGTTTGAAAAATTGATTCTCAATCGGTTCAAAACCAACGAGGGAGAGACAAGCAATCTAGACTCAATGCCTTCTACTCAAACATCGGAATCACAACCAAAGCATCACAAGTCATACCCGCCAGGTAATGGTCACAAACTCATTCGATCCTATGTTCAAACAAGGCGATCTTTGATGCACCGTGGTAACTTCATTAATCAACTAGCTCTTACGATTAGTCAAAACATGAATTCTCTCCACAAACCAACAACAACCTCGCGACATCTAACCCACATAATCAAGCCCTTTGTTAAAGATGGAAGGATCGTGGTGCAACCGTTAGGAAGGCGATATGATGAGGGGGAAGAGGTGGGTACTGTAGAGGTTATGTTGGAACGAGATCGAGGAAGGAATGGTAACCAAGGTCAAGCTAAGCCAATCAAATGTTATAACTGCGGTGGTGAGGGACACATTGCAAGGCGCACATCTCCAAAGCGTCCAGACGAGTTGATTACCGGAGATAAGATGTTCTTTTTAGTGCTCGGGACAATGGCTGCTTTGGATGAAGAGGAATTGCTTTGTTTTTCTAGAGGGCAATGCCAAGACCTATGATGCAGAGATGTGGATGAGCGGCCCTATTCGAGATAGGTCACAATCATCGAATGCCTTTCAAGTCGTGATTGTGATGCATCGACTCACGATGTGTGATGATGGACCTCACGCACACAATTTTATGGCTAGCATTTCTCCAATGGTTTCTCCCAAGGTCTCTTCTTCACCACTAGCTGGCGCATCCCAAGACAAACTCATCTCAGAGGTATTAAAACTATCACGATAATCTTGATGTGCAAAAGATGCATGACAAAGTACAATCAACTGAAACTATTGAATCAAATATTGAAAATATGGGTAATATCGATATTGTCCCATATGATCAATATGTGAAACAAAGTGAAAGTGAAGTTATACCAAGTGATGCATCTTAGCGTCAACAATGACTATGTTTTTGATGAATACTTTGCATGTGCCCGATGATTCTGTAATTTAGAACTAAATGCCTATAAAGGACGTGTTGCTATTTATGAACAACGTGCTAAGTTTGAGTTGACCACTGCGTGAGCGAGGAAATGGATGACCAAGTCGCACTGAGTCATTAGAAAAGTAATTTTAGAGAAAGTATTGAAACAAGATTAAATTCCTTGCAAGAAAAACTTTCTAAAACCACTAAGCAAAAACAAGAACTTCAAGAAAATGTGAAAATGCTTAAGCAAGAATTTAATGCAAAGGAATCAAAACTCTTGAGAGATTTTTCTAATCAGAAAACTTTGAAAAACAAACTTGAAAACAAGTTGTACATACAAGGAAACACCATTCAGATTGCTCACATGGTCACTAAACATAGAGTTCTAAGCGATAAGCATAGTGTTCCCATGATAGATAAACCCAACCTCAGTACGAAAAGATAGCAAAAGCGACTCAAAGGTGATCTATGATGGCAATGAGATTCTTAAACCTAGACAGAAACCTAGTTGCGTTGAGTGCACCGAGGAAGATAAGAAATCAGATGAAGTCACTAGGGAAAGGATGAACAAAAATTAGATGATCCTAAATGCAAAGAGAAAAAAATAATTATCACTCCCCATGACTACAAAAAGGAAAAGTGGATTTCCTTGAACATGTTTAAGCCTCAGACATTGTTGACTCCCGAACAAGTTTTACGGAAAAAGGATTTAGATAAGCGAAAAGTTGAAAATATTGTTGAAACAAACCCTCCCCTATGGAAAATGCCTAGAGCGAGTGTGTATCCTCCTAATACACCAATGCATCTTGTTCCTAGAACAATTGCCACTAAAAGCAAGACCTTAATTAGCCAATATGTTATATTTCAACTATTTGTTGATTTTGAGAAAACTTGCAAGAAAAGGATCACACCCAATGGTATAACGGAAGGAGAAAGGGGTTTTGAGCAAATGAAAGAATGTTATTTAACTGAGGTCATGCCTTTCTTTAAACTTCTAAAAGATCACTTTGAGAGTCTTAAAAGGGGATAAGCTGATATTAAGGGAATGGAAAAGGAATTTGATGCAATGGTAGTTGAAGTTAGTGATTATGAGCCTGCACTAAAATATAATGAGATTGAGAGGAAGAACTTGCATACCTTAAATGAGACTCTTATTACTGAATGTGTTGTTCAAGATATCTTTTTTGCTCAAATTGCTCTATTAATGCTTCCAAATTTCATGAACTATCTGTTGCCCTGAAAGTCTCCCATGATCGTGTCATTGAGCTTGAAAAAACTAATTTTAAACTAAACGAGAAAATTGAACTGGATGATCACGACAATTTGGTTAAACATTTTTCTAAACTGGAAGTTGAGCATTTTAATTTACAACTAAAATATCAACATCTTAAAGAAAATGTTAAAACTTCAAATATCAAGACATCCTCGGATGCTCGAGTTTGATGCGTTTTCAAATTAACAAACGTGATGAGCGATTCAAGCTCAATTGCAACACGATCGAAAGTTGAAAGCCCAAATCTCTCAATTAAAGGGTCAAACGAACAATATGACAAGGCTCCCAAATGCCTCCTCCTTTAGATTCTCGGAATTCTCAAACTTTTCATCTTCAAAACTTAGTTGATGCCTTACAAAAGGAAAACGAGAGTTTTCTAGAAGAAAATGAAAAAGTTAAGCGACATTTTAAAGAGTTATATGATTCAATAAAAGTCACCCGTGACCAAAACAACGAAAAATAACGTCTTTACAAAAGGAAATTGAGAATCGAGAAGTCGTGAAATGGGAAAGCGCCACTTGTTTTCAATAAGAATGTTGTCTCAAAGTCACCCTTAGATCAAATACTCTTTGTGATGCTTAAATATATTCCTCCTCATCTTAGGAATAATGAACATGCTTTTCATGAATCCTGTGCTCACCTTAAGGATAGTCTAGAATGTCTCCGTGAGATTGTCCAAGAGGATTTCATTAACAAACCTCTTGATAGTGAAATTAGGTTTGCTTGCCTCCATGCCAAACGATCTCAAGAGTTGCTAGAATGTGTAATTGCAACATGTCCCAAATCCTTAACCTTAGGTGCAAAAGGCAAAGCTGTGATGCCTTGTTCTATGCCTAGTGCCAAGCAGAAATCCGTTCTATGCCCAGTCTTAAGAAAGGAAACACTAATGTGCCTTCAAGTAGTTCGATTCGGATATGTTAGTGCTAAGAAAGTGAACTTTAGTGTGCCTGCAAAAAGCTCAAATCACAGCCTTAAAGTATACACTAATGTGCCTTCTAGTACTTCAGATCCTTGCACATCAAGTTCGGGAATGCAAAAATTAGATCAACCAACTAATGTTCCCATTCCCTCTACAGGAGTAATCTGTGACTTTAAAGCGAAAGGTGTCAAAGTCTCAAGACAATACAAGGAATGATAGGACCTTGCAAGCTAAGAATGTGCATTGGATAAGAGTAGAAGACCAATCTAGGAACTTTAAGCTTGAGTTGAATAAAACGAATCGTGTTGATTCTTTTATTAGCCTTAGGCGTCTTGTAATTAATCGAATTCGATACTATTTGCAAACCTTGTAATGATGTTCCGCTTGAATTCATTTGCTAATCATGAATGTGGTGTGAATGCTTTGTCTAATGTGTCAAATGCCCTAAAATTGTTAATGCTAATAATCGTGCATATAAGGCAATAAGGCAAAAACGAAAGATTGTTAGAAAAAAATGTGGAAACCCACGGGAAGAACTTTTATAAAGATAGGTTATTATTGGATACCTTTTGGCCATAAGAATAATCAGTTTTGTTCTCAAACCGCTAAGATTATGCCCACTAGAAAATGGATGCCTACCGGTAGAACTATTCCCTTAAGAAGTGAATATACTTTGAATAGGTCAAATCGCATACCGACATTGCATCTATTCCCAATGATTCCATTGCTTCTACTTCGATATGGATGTTTCATTTCGATGTGGGTGTTCCAATCACTGTTACTAACCAAGTGGAACCCATTCTTGCATGGGGATCCTAATTATTCAGTTATCCATTCTTGTTCGTGTTCAACTGCGCAGATCGTTCAAATCGCTCGTGGTACCGGACTCAGTCGCTCCAAGCATATGACCGAGACGGTCGCTGCTCATGAACTTCGTGAGCAAATTCATCGGGACTGTTAGATTTGGTAATGATCATTTCGGTGCAATTATGGGTTATGGTGATTATGTTGTTGGTGATAGTGTTATCTCTAGAGTATACTATGTTTAAGGTCTTGGTCATAATCGTTTCTCTGCTGGTCAATTCTGATTCTGATCTAGAAGTAGCCTTCTGAAAACATACTTGTTTTGTTAGAGAACTTGATGGTAAGGAACTTTTAAAAGGAACTCGTGGTTCAAATCTTTACACCATCTCTATCGAAGATATGATGAAGTCTTCTCCAATTTGCTTGCTGTCAAAGGCTTCAAAACAAAGTCATGGTTATGGCATCGACGTCTCAATCACTTGAACTTCGGCACCATCAATGATCTCTCCATAAAGGACTTAGTTGTAGGTTTACCTCGACTAAAGTATGAAAAGGATCATCTTTGTTCAGGATGTCAATTGGGAAAAAGCAAGAAGTATGCCCATAAATCCAAACCTACTAACTCTCGTCACGAAGTTCTTCATACATGATTCATATGGATTTATGTGGACCAATGAGGGTGCGAATATCTTTGGGAAGAAATATGTGTTAGTTGTGGTTGATGATTACTCTAGATTCACCTGGGTCAAGTTCTTAAGGACAAAGGATGAAACTCCCGATATCATCATCAAACTCATCAAACAAGTTGCGAGTTCGACTTAACAAAACCGTCGTAATTATCCGACGGACAATGGGAACCGAAGTTTGTTAACAAACAACTTAGTGAATTTATGAAAGCATTGGAATCAGCCATCAAAGAAGTGTTCCACGAACTCCTCAACAGAACGGTGTAGTTGAAAGATCTAAATCAACTCTTGTAGAAGCCGCTAGAACAATGTTGATTTACTCAAAAGTTCCAATGTTTCTCTGGGCTGAAGCTATTGCCACCGCATGCTACACACAAAATCGCTCCCTCGATTCACGCTTTGTTCATGGAAAGACACCATATGAACTTGTCCACAACTGAAAACCTAATCTCTCTTTCCTTCGTGTGTTTGGTGCATTGTGTTATCCAACTAATGAGGGTCAAGACTTAGGCAAACTTAGAGCTAAAGCCGACATTGGAGTATTTGTAGGATATGCACCAAACAAAAAGGGATACCGAATCTACAACAAAAGAACCCGAAATATCATGGAAACAATTCACGTTACGTTTGATGGTCGACCGGTCAAATGGCTCTGGACATCCTTCGGGACCCGCACTTCAAAACAGTCCCATTGGTTCATCCCTTGTTCCAAACTCTTCTCAAGAAACTCCATATGTACCTCCATCCGAAGATGATTTAAAGAAATTGTTTGATCCTATGTTTGATGAACTGTATGATTCAATTACTCATGAGGTGTTGATCCTACAAAGAGGATGCTCATATTCCTCGTGAATGAAGTCAATCCTTCGGCCTCAATATCTTTAAGTCAAGAAGCACTGCCGATCCTTGCCTCATCAACAAATCATCATTCTTCAAATGTACATCATGGAAATGTTTCTCGCATCAATGATGAAGTTAATCCCTTTGCTACTCCTGAAGATGCTCCATTTGAAAACATATTTGCTCCCGAATCATCATCAGAACCATCTTCTTCAGAGACATCGACTCGCTACCGGTCCCTCAACAACTACCACATGAACACCTCATAAAATGGACTCACGATCATCCATTAGACAACATCGTTGGAAATCCCTCTCGCCCCAGTATCAACCGAAACAACTTGCAACCGATGCCTTATGGTGCTTCTTCAACTCCGTACTCTCTAAGATCGAACCAAAAGATGTTAAAACCGCCATGAATGAAGATAGTTGGTTCAATGCCATGCAAGATGAAATTCATGAGTTTGATCGACTTGATGTATGGGAGTTAGTACCTGCTCAGATTGTGCTATGATTATTGCTCTTAAATGGATCTTCAAAGTGAAACTTGATGAGCATGGTGATGTGTTGAAGAACAAGGCTCGATTAGTTGCTAAAGGATACCGTCAAGAGGAGGGTATAGACTTTGAAGAATCTTTTGCTCCTATTGTTCGAATCGAGGCAATCGAATCTTTGGCTAATGCCTTTGCTAGTAAGAACATGGTAGTCTATCGATGGATGTGAAGCGGCATTTCGAGCGGAGATCTTAAAGAAGTCGTCTCACGCCGCCAACCTGGGATTTGTGAATCAAGAGCATCCTACTCACGTTTATCGTTGAAGAAGGCTCTTTATGGTTTAAAGCAAGCTCCAAGGGCATGGTATGATACACTGTCAAAGTTTCTTCTATCTAACGGATTTAGCAAAGGAGCAGTTGATCCTACATTGTTCACCAGGAAGTCATGCAAACATTTAACTCATGTTCAAATTTATGTTGATGATATTATTTTTGCCTCGACAGACCCAATGGAATGTGATCGTTTTCTAATGAAATGAGTTCAAAATTTCAAATGTCAATGATGGGACAAATGTCATTTTTCTTGGGATTACAAATTTCACAAAGTCCCTGAGGCATTTTCATAAATCAATCTAAATATGCAAAAGAGATTTTAAAGAAATTTGGATTTGATTCAAGTGACCCTGTTGACACCCCATGATTGATCGAACCAAACTAGATGAGGACCACTCAGGGATCATGATTGACCAAACGAAAAATCGTAGTATGATTGGATCCACGATGTACCTCATGCTAGTAGACCGCACATCTTGTTATTTGTTTGCATGTGTGCTAGATACCGGCTAAGCCTACTAAAAGCACCTTGAAGCGGTTAAGCGGGTCTTTCGGTATCTCCAAGGAACCATCAATATGGGACTTTGGTACCCGAAGGACACTGGTATGTCACTAACGGCCTATGCGATCGATCATGCAGGTTGTCAAGATACTCGTCGAAGTACATCCGAGGTGCTCGCTTTTGGGTGATAAGCTTGTGAGCTGGTCTTCAAAGAAGCAAATGAGTACTTCTATTTCCTCTCTAGAGGCTGAATACATAGCCATGTCATCTTGTTGTGCTCAAATCTTATGGATGAGATCTCAATTATCCGACTATGGCTTTGAATTCAACAAAATCCTCTCAGTCTTGTGATAATAAAAGTGCTATTGCTCTCTCATGCAACAACGTTCAACACTCAAGAGCAAAGCATATCGACATTCGACATCATTTCATTCGGGAACAAGTGGAAAAGGTGTGGTGGAACTCTATTTTGTGAGGTCTGAATATCGCTTAGCGACATCTTCACCAAAGCTCTTCCAAGAGAACGTTTTGAGTTTATTCTTCCACGACTTGGTTTGAAAAGCCTTCAACCGAAAACACTCAAAGCGCCTTCGGGAGGAAGGCGAGGAGTAAAGGTCTATCTTCATCTATCTCTTGTATATATTTATTCAAAAATCAAAATACAAAATTATAAAACTTCAAAATCAAATAGAAAATTATAAAATTTCAAAATCCATAAAAATCAAAATTCAAAATCTTCAAAATATTGTCATTTTGTCATGTTTTTCTCGGTTCGATAATATCTACGGTCTTTGTGTTGTCATTCAAAGAATGACACGGGACTTTAGATGTTGTTCAATTCAAAAAAAAATCAAAAAATTATTTTTGGGAGAAAGAGAAACAATGGTTTATTGTCATTTCGTGCAATAACCCGCTTTTTAAAAGAAAGAACGAGCCATACTTTATCATGTTTTCAAATTCCATGCTCGATTCTATAAACATTTATCTTGAAAACTAAATGCTTTGAAAAATAACTCAGTCTCTATTTTTGATAATCATCTCGACTTATTTGTCAAAATATCAATCTCTCAATCAACAACCTATGTCATTGATTGAGGGGAGAATGATTTCAATTAAATTAAAAAGTTATTTGGCATTCAATTGTTTTCAAAAGATATTCATGCATGTTTTATCAATGGAGTTTAAAGTCTTAAAATCCGATCATTATCAGCTAAAACGCTTTCATAATCAAGTCACAATTCTCCTTAAAAGCTTTCAAAATCAATTTAAATCTATAAGAGATCACAAATCTCAAATGATTTGATAATTGTGATCGGGGAGAATGTGTGATTTAAATTGGATTTAAACTGATAATTCGGTAAATGGTTTTAGAAGGATGTACATGCTTCCTTCCCACATGTGACAAACGATTTCAAATTTTCCATGCACATGTTGAGGGGAGCATCTATCTTAAACCTATGATTTGAAACGTGATAACTTATCTCAAGGTGCAAGTTCCCTCTAGTATGTGCAAAACTCTTTTCAAATCTCGAGGCACATATTGAGGGGAGCAAAATCATGAAAACCTCATCCTTCCCCAAAATGCTTTATCTACTTGATTCGATTAGGGAAGTGATGTTGATATTTTTGAAAATGGTAATCAAAGAAGTTAATTCTTTCTCTTGCCTCCGTGTGGAAAACTATTTCAAATACTTGATTCACATGTTGAGAGGGAGTTCTTCTTCTAAAAATATCAAAAACAATTCAGGTACAAAATGCTTTGATAAAATATCATAAGTATCCGGATTGATTTTCAAATGGTTTTCAATTGGTTCCTATGGCAGATGAACAATACCAAAAGACCGACCAACTTTACATTATGTATGGTGATATAAGGATGATAAGGTTAGGTATGTGTTCCCATGATCCGCCTGAACCGGAGGGATCTACCCGGGGACTATCCACTAGTTAGTGTAGAGTTCTTAGGTATGATGATAAAAGGAGAAAAATGAGATATGGTAAGAGTGCGGACTGAGCGAGCTAGTAATGGAATAAACCCAACAAGGTTCTAGCTATGAAGTCTCGGTAAGCACTGACGGGGTTGAAGAATTAAAAAGAATTGAATGAGAAAAGGGTGAAAACAAATAGCCCTCCATTTATTCAACCTTAGGGCAGAAACCGGTTCAATTCATATGCTACTGATGGTAACATCGGTATTGAAGACAAGGCGTCATGGACCCAAAGGTGGCCGACCGCACTTCAACTTTCCAAACCACTCAAGTTCCTCTTAAAAGGACTTGTTTCATTCTCACGGGAACCGACATTATCTATCGACTTTCTCTTAGAGATTGTTGATATTGAAGGAGGAGACCCTCTCCCTAGTCTCCGATATAGGATCCAAATATGCACAAATTGAGTCTAGAGCCACGAGATCATCAATAAATCTCATTAGGACACTTTCAATGAAGACTCTCTGCTTCACACAATGTGGAAAGAGAGATTATATCTTGAGTCCTACGCATTTTCCTTGTGGTATTGCCGTAACATCTAAGTGATGTGTTTACATATTCACAGTGAAGATGGAAAGCCTTCTGGAGCCAACATCTAACAAGCTCTTGGTAGGTGGCATGTGAGATCTATTATATAGATCAACCATGTGACAACCTGAGCGTAAACAATGGGGCGATTCAATCTTTTGAATCAATCCTGGTTCAGGTTATGGATTGACGGATACCTTTGAAAACCGGTCTTTGTGCTTTAAAACTCTTTTCATTAGCACGTCGACCGTGTACTAATTTTCAAATCAAAAGGTGTTTTATGATTGATAATTGATTTTCATTAAAACCTTCGTTATATTGCAAAACAATTTCTATTGAGCAATACACGATTGTTTTTCAAATCTCTTTTCATCAATCGGACGAATTATTGGTTCACTCACTCCGTTGTCTTCTTTGAGACGTTCGGTTTGAGAACAATTTAGAGCAATGCGAAACCCTCGCCAAGGAAATTCTTGAATTATACCGATCACGGCGGTACTTTGTACCGATCAACGGGAACCGTGGGCCGTGTACCTCAATTCATCGAAAGTGTTCAAAGACACTTTCGTGCGCTATTGCTAATGTCTTATGCGTGTACACCGGCTTGCGGTACCGATCGTAATGAAGCGGTCAATCCATAGCCGCATGCTCACCTAACACATTCATCTCAAAAGAAATCATGATTAGTGCATCAATGACTCTGATATTTTTAACTCCATGCTTCGCTACTGCCTGCCAATATCATGAATCAACGAATGCTTCCGCTACTCCGATGAGAAGATATCATGATCCAGAATGTGAGCATGTCGGTCCGAAAGTCACAACATCACATAATACCAACCCCACAATGGATGTATCGAGATTTTCTATTAGCTGATGATCTCAAAAGCTGGCTCAACATTATTATCACGTGGATCAGGAAAAGACCTCCACTTGGATTAACCAAACATGCAATGAGTGGAATCAATGACTACGAAGCTTGAGCAAAGTACTACATCAAGAATGCAAGATCAATTGTTAATGTAATATCTATTGTATTCAATGTCATTTTAGTATATGTTTGAGGTGACCTCCCTTAGGGGAGATTGTTAGGAATTAGAAATTCCGGGTATTAAAGAGTCGGTCACCTCAAGTATATGTAATCATTAGAAAGCTCGTAGTCATAGTTATTTTATGTTAAGTAGTATTTAGTTAAGTAACACCGTGGAGGATGGACGGGTCTTTACCCTTTCATATGCACGATCCACGTTGTGTGGCGATTTATGTAAGACTATAAATACTCTCTACCTCCCAAGGTAGAGAGTTGGAGCTCATAATAATATCTTTCACTTTCTCTCACTAAGTTCCCTAAACCTCTAACTTTCTCTCTCTAGAATTCCATTTATACGCCACTTTGTGTTATGGTTTGATGTGTATGTGAAAACTTATACCTAACACTCCTCAACCAGCAACTCAACCAACTGCTACAATCACACCATATGATCCTTCACAGCCTCAATCTCAACAAACTCAATTGGTTCCATACAACAACAACAATACTCAAGCACTTGTCAAGGAAAGCTAATGAGGAACGATTTGTTAACAAGCACCAACAAGGATTTGTTATGATTGCTAATGCCTTTAGCCGTTATACCAACAAATCCAACAACCATATTCATTCCTCATCTAACACAAGGAATCAAGCTGTTGTGAACAATGGACGAGTTGATGTTCGAATCGCGGGTTATGGTCGCCGATGAGCGGTGGTCAAGGGTTTAATCGTGGGTAGGAATAACAATAGAGCTAAGTGGTGGAACAGGGAAATGCTCAAAATGGGTTGAATGGTCTTCGATGCTACAATTGCAATGAGAAGGGACACTGCTAATGCATGCCCAAAGCCGAGGACAAGGGCGCGCTTATCACAAAGAGCTCTTCTTTTGGCTCTTAAGGATGAAGTTGGTGGAACTCTCACGACAAAGAACGAGCTTTATGGCAAATGCGCTTGACTTCGATGATGATATGGAGGACTTGCGGGCCAATGCATGTTATGTTGATGGCTAATATGCATGAGTTACACATGAGTGACACAGGCCCGGTATATGACACTGATGGCTTGTCTCAGAACAAACCATATTTATCTCTCGATCTAATATCTCCGCCAACATCGCATCCGGCAAGGCTCGGAATGTTCAAAATGAGTCGACCACATCTCATTCCGACGATTTTCAATTAGACCCGTAGTTATATTTGACGATCAAGATGACCAAATGGTTTCCCTCGATAATCAAATTGACTCGTGGTTATACTTGAGGATCTCAGTAATGATCATGTTGAGACTCACGTTGAACACGCCGAACTTTGCCTCATCCAGATTTTGCTCGTTTAATACAAGACCAACAAACCATAGTGGAAGAATGTCATGCAATTAATCAGGACTTGAAAAGTAAAATGCACCTTTGTTAACCAAGGATTTTGAATGTTTACAAAAGCAACTCAACTTTTTCAAAACTCAAGAAAAGCGTGAAAAGCGGTTTTGAAGCGACCTTTGCCAAATCTCATCAAAATGAAAAATATTTAGAAAGACAGATGCGTGATCTAGCCGCTTCGAAGAATGCTTTGTTATGCAATAGAACAAGCTGAAACATGAACATAAAAAGCAAATTAACGCCTCACCTTGGAAAATCAAAAGCTAAGGTCGAAGTTGTTAACTTGTCAAAAAGCTTCTGCATACAAAAAGCATTCAACGAATAGATGATCATCTTGAAGAAATCATCGGCTTGCAAAACAAACTTAAAGAGTTTAAAAGTGTTGTTTACAAACATGGCGAGTCGGTCACGACCATTGAAAAGTTTACTTTAAAACCCAATCCAAATGGATATGGACCAATCTTGCGATTACAAACCTAAGCTTTCAACCAAAACATTCAAACCAAATCCGAAGTTTCCAAAGTCACGCGAATATAAAATTGATAATTCTGTTATGAGTGTTGTTGAATATCATCGTCAAGAGGAATTAGATGCCGAAGACGAGAGTCGATCAAAATTAGAAAAAGTTGTTTACAACAAACCTTTTAACTATTCAAAAGCGGTCACTTTCATCACACCAACGGATTTTTCTAACACACCAAGGTTATCATAAAACGCTCGAGTCTTCTAATGTTAGTCCCAAACCAGATTATGCACAAACTTATGGTCCTTTACCTTCCATCAGTGAAGTAAACTCAAAACCGAAAATCGCAAAAATTCTTAGATATTTTGACCTTTTCATGGCTGACCTCAAAACTTTACAACATGAGATAGAATATCATTCTCAAATCAAAGTTCAACATTTTCAATCTCTAGCGAGAACAAAGAGACATTTTTCCGAAAAATCTTTTACCAAATGTTAAAAATTTGAAAAGTTGTGCATTGTCTTGGGAAAGGGACTTTCATAAGGAACTTGTATTGATGAAGGTCATTTTGAGAAACGAAACATCTATTTCTAATACTAAACGTAAAAGAAACTGTTGAGAAAAGATGTTGATCGACTCTTGGAAGATGTCATGCGTTGATGTTCATAATGTTGTGTTATTGAATCTTTGTCATATGCATTTGATTATATCTCTGATCTTTTGATTATTCTCGTGGTAAATGTTGAGAACACCGATAATGTGCTTGGTCGAGTCCTTAAAAGTTGAAAATAAACGATTGTCAACGAACTTTCAAATGCAATCGCGTCGTCTTAATTGGTGTCAAAAGATATTCACGATCAACAACTTGCTTTTCAAACAAAATCACCGATTCGCGTGACAAAACTTGATCCAAAAATTGAGCAACCGGATGATCAAAACGTGTCTTTTAAGTGTCAAATCTCAAAATATGAACAAGAACTTGTAAAAGTTAAAAGGAATATGGTGTCATATTTGATTTACTCAAAAGACTCGTGATGAAGCATCAAATGAACTTGATCATTATCTTGCACACACTAAAGAAGTTATGCATTTTTTTGGAAATATTTCGAAAATCAAGATCGATTCACACTATCTTCAAGTTAAGAGAAATGTTAGGAAAGTATGAACAACTTCTGCCTACCGTGATTAAGAGAATAGCCCGAGTAACACTTAGTAATCATGAACCTAGAATCCCTACCTTGCCAAATCACAAGTTGCTAACGCGTGCTTCCTTCAATCGAAACAGAATAGTTGCGTTTTTCCAAACGTCCGCACTTCGACCTAGGAGCACTACATCGAAGAATAGGAAGTTGCGACCTAAGAAAAGATCAATAAAGAATGCTAAAGTAGAAGAACACCCTAGGACTATGAATAAGACTCACGTTGTCTCCACTATAGATATTAGGCGTCACGGCAAATGTAATAGAAATAGTGATGTAACGAATGCTAAACCGTTAAGTACTTTTGATATTCAGTCCGATGCACCTTGTGTTATTTGTCGTAAAAGTATGAATTCCGATTGTCATGACAAATGTGTTGCTAAAGCTATCATCTCTCGTTTAAGGAATCCTAAGAACTGGAATACCTCTAGGCCCACTAATCTTTCTAAGTCCGTGCTTGGTAGACCGCCATCTTTAGATTCTAAGAAACGCATTGTTGTCCCTCAGTAGCTCCAGCCACCTCCTAGGAATGTAGTACCACCTAGTGCATTCACTAAGACTAAAGCAAATACTAGTTGGAGATGGCATAAATGGATATATAACACACTAGGATTTAAATGGATACCTAAAGCTATTGATGTGTGTATGTCTACTATAACTCCTCCGGAACCCTCTAACATTTCGGGTTCCACATCTACTTCTATTCCATCCGTGTCGCCATGTGTAATGCAGGTGATACTGAGATCATTCTCGGATTGTTGATAGCGGATGTTCCCGACACATGACAGGCAACCTTAAACTGTTATCAAACTTTATTGCAAAGTTCATTGGCACCGTCAGGTTCAGGAATGATCACTTCGCAGCCTATCATGGGCTACTGAAGACTATATCAATGGGAACATCGAAATTAGCGGGGTTTATTATGTGGAAGGCCTCGGTCACAATCTGTTTTAGTAGGTCAGCTTTTGTGATGGAGATTTGGAGGTTGCTTTCGGGGGAGAAAACTTGTTTCATTAAGTGATCTACAAAGAAACGACCTTATGTCCGCTCAGCGTAATTCAAGTCTTTACACTATCTCTATGCAAGACATGGTTGCTTCATCTCCCATTTGCTTACTTTCAAAGATAACATCAACAAAATCCGGCTATGGCAATCGCCGTCGTCTCTCACATCTAAACTTTCAAACCATCACCAACCTTGCTCGACACAAACTAGTTGAAGGACTCCCACGATTTCGGTATTCTAAAGATCACCTTTGCTCGGCTTGTGAACAAGGCAAAAGCACTCGTGCTCATTTTCCTTCAAAGGTGGAACACGACTCTCAAAGATGTGCTTCATCTTCTTCACATGGATTTGTGTGGCCCGCTTGGCGCTGCAAACGATCAATGGCAAACGCTACATCTTAGTAATTGTTGATGACTATTCACATTGGACTTGGGTCTACTTTCTTTGAAGCAAAGATCAAGCTCCACAAATGATCATCACCTTTCTCAAGAAAATACAAGTTCACCAAACACCGCGACAAATCGAAATCGCATGAGGCAATCGAATTTGTTAACCAAACTCTTCGTGAATTTTATGAGAAAGTGGGAATTCAGCATCAGTCATCTATTGCACGCATACACCGCAACAAAAGCGGAGTTGTTGAAAGACTAAACCGAAGCGTTAGTGGAAGCCTGCAAGAACAATGTTAATCAATGCTAAACTTCCAGATTACTTATAGGGGCGTATCTCTTGCGATGCTATACTCAAAACCGTTCTATGATTACAAAACGCCACAACAAAACACCTATTGAGCTTGTCCACAATGTAAAAACCGAATCTCAAACACTTTCATGTATTTGGATCTCTTTGCTATCTAAATAATGATCGTGATGACTTTGGAAAGCTCAAAGCCAAACCTGACATTGGAGTCTTTATAGGATATTGTGATAATTCTAAAGGTTTCCGAATCTGGAATCGCCGAACAAAGGAAGTTATGGAGACGATTCATGCTCATTTTGATGAACTTACGGAAATGGCTTCGAGTATAACTTGACTTGGAACCGGTCACAACCGCTTAAACTTCCCCAAACCCCATCATCGAAACAAGCCCCCACCACTCGTCAACAAATGGAAAGGTTATTTGCTCCTCCGTTTCATGACGATATTGATGAACGTGCTCGTGTGTATTCCGCTGCTTTCACCGCTTCAACCCGATAATACTCTTATACGATACACACCGCTACAACAACTCGGTTGAAGAAGCACCACCATTGACTCAACACAACAGCTTGAACAAACCGCTTCCAACAATGATGAACCGGTGATGATGTTCGAATGAAGTACCCCCACCTGCATATTTTGATCCAAATGCGTTCTTCAACCAGTTTGCTAATGAGATCGCCAGACCGATGTCGCGAATCTTCAACAAAGCCATTTGAATCCTCAAAATCTGCACAATGTATACCAACATCAACCCTCCACACATAGATGTACAAAAGACCATCCTTCACGGAAAATATTATTGGCAACCCGAATCAACCGGCCGTTCACGAGACAACGCTCTTCACAGATGGTGAACATTGCATTTATGCACTCATTTGTCTGCCAATCAACCTAAAACATCAAAGACGCAATGACAAAAGACAACCGGATTGAATCCATGCAAGAAGAACTCAACCAATTCAAACGTCTTGAAGTATGGGAACCGGTTGAAAGACCAACAGGAGTCTACGTCATTGGTCTCAAATGGATATGGAAAAACAAATTGGATCAAGGAAACGTTATCGAAACAAGTCACGCCCGGTGGCTAAGGGTTATCGTCAGAAGAGGGTATTGACTTTGAAGAATCTTTTGCTCGTTGCTCGCCTTGAGGTCGCTCGGATATTTCTCACGTTAAGCGGCTCATATGAATATGGCGGTCTTTCGATGGATGTCAACCAAGCTGCTTCTAAATGGACAACTAAAAGAAACGGTTTATGTCACCAACGAAGGATTCGTTGATCCCGCTTCGAACCATGTCTACAAACTAAACAAAGCTCAGATGGTCTCAAACAAGCTCCACCGCGGCATGTACAATAAGCTATCATCTTTTCCTAAACTTGCCAATAATTTCACCAAAGGTTCAGGTTGACCCTACTCTTTTCATGGTATTTTCTTGAGTCACCCAAATATGCCCTTGAATTGTTAAACAAAGTTTGGAATGAATACCGGACACTTATGCCACACCAATGGCTCATACCAAGAAGCTAGATGCCGATTTACATGGGAAATTGGTGGACCCTACAAAATACCGTAGTATTATTGGGTATCTCATGTATCTAAAACTAGCGGGCCCGATATTGTCTTTGCCGTATCTTTGCTCTCGCTATCGATCGCGACCAACTGAAACCCACCTCTTGAGGCTAAAAGAATCCTCCGATACATCAAGGGAACCATTAATTTGGGAATCGGTATCCGAAGATTCTAGTTTTGAACTAATTTTTGGGATCATGCGACCACGCAGATGCTTAGATTCACGGAAAAGCACTTCCGAGCTTATACAATTTCTTGGTGATAAACTAGTGTCATGGCAATCGAAGAAGCGTGATTGTACATCGTTGTCATCAACCGAAGGCGTAATATGTAGCCATGTCGGCGTGTTGTGCTCAAGTCATTTGGATGAGAACACAACTCAAAGACTATGGTTACGTGTTTGACAGAATCCCGATGTATCGCGACAATCGGAGTGCCATTGCGATCTCGTGCAACTCGGCCAAAGACTTTCGAAATCAAAGCACATCGATCTTCGATATCATTTCATCAAGGATCACGGAACGTGGTACGAGTGTTGAATTATATTTTGTGGGTACAGAATACCAATTGGCGATCTTCTCACCAAAGCCTTGCCTCCCGCTAGGTTTAATGATTTGGTCCACCGGATTGGTATGAGGTGTTTGACTCAAGAGGAATTGGATGACCTCCTAAAACAGCTTAAAACCCTCATCAAACACCAAAATCTCTTTTGTAAATATTATTTTTCAAAAACAAAATACAAAAATATAAAACCCGATAAAACAACAAAAATATTCTTCTAATCTATTTTTCTTTCAACATGGCAAGTACATTTATTTCGTCAACACTTTAATCTTTCAAAATTCAGTATTTTTCCGATCAAGTGTTGAGGGGGAGAAAATAATCATTTAACTGTTTCAAAACATCTGTGTACTTGCATGTTATCTTATCCCGGTTGTTTCTTTTATCAATGGTGGTAAATTTTTCTGGTTCAACTGACACTCCTCGGACTAAAATTTATAACCTTTCATTATTTTCTTAAGTCTAGGGGGAGTGTCGTCAAAGTTATTTCCTAAAATCTTTTGTTTGGTAACCAAAATGGAAAGTTAAATGGCCTTGGATGAAAAAGGAAAAGGTGGAGGGACCAAAACTGTCAAAAGGTTAAAGTCATTTTAATAAAAACTTCCTCACCTAACTTATCTTTCACATTTATTACTCTTAACCAACTTCATCCTACGCATATAATTCGTTCAAGAAATCTGTGTTTTGGATCATCATTTTGTAAGTTGTTTCATAATCTTAACGTGTTTTTAAACATTGGTTTTGATTTTTACATGAATCCAACGGTCGAAACGTTGTATAATCTTGTTTTTGTGTTCTACGCATATGCGTATGAACACATGATCAAGATTGTGTGTTTATGGTTAAAAGGACAGTGTCAAAACGTTTCTAATACATAAATGATACCATTTTAATCATCAAAACTCACCCAGAATCACGAATTGAATGAGTTGTGAAATTAGGGTTTATGCGTGGTTTTTGGTATTTTTCAAATGTGAATGTTTTTGTCAAAAGATTGTTGTGTGATGTTGTTATCATGATGAATTAATGTTATCTAAGCTCTATAACAACCCCGAAACACTAATTGATGGTGAATTAGAAATTAGGGTTTAATGTTCTTGAGTTGTGGGTACTTATGATTCAACTGCTAATTAGGTGTTAAAACTTGGTCATTTCACTCTCACAACATCTTAGACTTACTAGAAACACTTTGGTGCATAACCTATGGCTAGATGTCATACCAGATCCTGTGAAGGATATTGCGTAAACAAAGGACTCCTAACGCGATAAGGTCTACTCTTACAGTAAGCCTTACGCGGCAGAAAGTTTTTACATGCCACGCCGTAAGCTCCCACGCGATAAAGTTACTCGTTCCTACGGCGTAACATTTCTACGCGAAGGACAGATTCCTCTGCGTAAGCTTGCGCCTCACGATATAACCCTCAAGCACGTTTCGATAAGCCTTGATCAAACCTTCGCTTTTGAATTGTTACGTGCAAACTTGTAAATAAATGAATCATAGCGTCACGAATCCAATAATGTCACTAATAAACTTAATCGTTTGATATGTTGTAAACTATAAGTGATAACATAAACTTTAAAGCTTAAAGTTAACTAACTCTGAAACGTTCACGCATCGCCATTGGACTATTGGACAAACAAGTGACTTAGGACTCGTAACAATCATTAACACTATATATTCAATAATTAGACAATAAAACCTTCTGTTGACTAACATTATGTCTTTCGATATGTTGGTTCTTTTGGCTAATGTTATTTCGGATCACGACATGGTCGCTCAAATGAATGTGGATGCACCGAAGTTCTCACAATTGCGATATCTTCCTAATGGCTATCCAAGAAAGATTGTAAAGAACAATCTCAGAGTTGACTTTGAAACCCTCACATGCTCAGAATTTTCTTGCTTGATCGCGTGGATATTCTTAGGAATCATCCGTACCGAACATGCTTTCACACTCGCTACGCACCGAGATCTACATACAACAATTCTGGAATTCAATGCAAAGGATCAAAGGTCAAAGTGCGGTGACTGTGACGTTAAATCACAAACAAGTCACCATCACACAAGCGTGATCTACGGTCGTTCCTCTAATTCGAACATCGAGCCAACCGACTTCTATGCCACACCTGAAGAGACAGCTTCAAATTCGATTGATATTGGCTATGATGAAGCTTCGTGAATAATCACTAAGCATTCTCATGTGGAGCTTAAGAACATTCCTCAACCGTGGAGAACCTTCTACATCATCATTACCATCGGTCTACGTGCGGATAGTGGTTATGAGCATCCCAAGCTCATGGAACTACAAATCTTACGGTCATTAATCAACAAAAGGACATCGAAATTTAAGCCTTTGCTATGGGAAGACATGATGTCATTTCACAAGAAACTTGGTTCAAAGATTCCCTATGTCAGATACACGAAATTGTTGATCCAGAGAGCACTTGGACTTCATCCCGACATTCCATAGAGGCTCAATGACCCGACATAATCACGATATGTTGACCGAGCCTACCCTATCGAGAATCAAGGAATCATCAACAAAGAAACGAGGGTGCCGTGCTGATCACCTTGACAAATGAAATCAAAAAGCTTGAAACATACAAAAGGTATCTTGTAGCAGGAAGAGAAGGCAAAGTTGGTCATCTCGATGAGAAGTCTTCTGGAACACCTATCACGGAGAACCGAAGAGGAAGCAGGAAGTGCTGCAAATCGAGAGTCATAGGACGTTCCTCGAAGGAATCCTCCATGAAAGGGGACAGTTCCCGCCAAGGAAGCCGTTCTATTCCCTTATCCAACCTCGAACGCAAAGAAAGCTAACATGGATGAGGACTCGAGGGTCTTGAATCGATGAAGAGACTTTCTACTCGACCGCAAGCGAAACACCTCCTTCAAAGAAAAACCTCCAAGTCCACCCGGTGACAAAGAAAAGGGAAGACTCCCTGTATTTGTGCCTTATGAAGAAAGCTCAGATGAAGAAGAAGAGCAACTGGATACTTCATACAAGAAGAAGTTCAAATTCCTTAGACTCCAACACGTGGCAAAAGAATTTGCAAAAGATCAAATGGGTGGCCCCGGAGGGTCAAGTGGTGCAGCTCAACCTTCACCAGATCCCGATGCGGTTAATCAACCCGATAAGGGATCTGGTGCCACCACTTTGGAGCAACAACAAAACTCCGTGGAAGATACTATTGAGCATGAATTTGAGGAACCCGTTAAAGAAAAGTCCGAGAAAGATGAGGGTGACAAAGAAAAGACTGAGACGAAAAGACTAATAGAAAGATAAGTTTGGAGATGACAATTATGATAAGTTTTCGCTAGACGCCTCGCTCACTTTCGAGAGGAGAAAACCTCGCACCTCCAAAGGATCCGAGTCTCCTCATGTCTCTTCATCATCGATTCGCATCTTCTCATTCTTCACCACCACCATCAAAGAAATCAACCAAATCATCATCCAGCATCGAAAGAAGCCACTCGATCTTGGATTTCTCATACTCATAAAAGAATTGTGAATGCGGTCAAACAAGTTAGAAAGAAAGACATGCTTTACAAAAAGCTAAATTTTATTGTTGACCGTTAACGCATCTTCATGATGAGAATGACAAGATGAAAGTTGAAAGGGAGTATGTACGGAAGCTTATGAAGGATGATCTTCAAGGGAGCATGAACGAAATGATCAAAGGATACTCTCACAACTTGCTAATGGAGGTCGTTCAAACCGACAAAGGAGATGTATACCGCATAACCTTTATCCACATCTCTACATTTAGCCAAGCAAGCCATGAAATCAACTCCGATGAATTTGAGCATCAATCCAGTTGAAACTACAATCTTCTCGGATGATGAATTGGTGAACCGGCCGGTAGCGCCAAATGTCGCAAACGCTTCGCAACGCGTTTGCCTCCCATGAAGCTAAACTGTTTGAAGCATTCTTTGCCGAATACCAACTCAAGTCATCATTCGAAGAGGTCGTAAGGCCTAAGCGCTCAAGAGATGATGATGATAAAGATCAAGATAAGGATAAAGAGCTCAAAACGCAAAGAAGTCCGGTGAATCATCTTCCATTCGAGCACTCAATGCCGCTCCACCACAAGCGGACTCGCTCAACAAAGATCTCCTCCTCGCTTCTTCTGATAAACCTCATGATTCTCGGAGACACCTCCCCGGACTCGAAAACCGGTGACCATTTTGAGTATAACGGGGGGTGGCGATGAAGAATACCATGAGCCCCAACAACACCTCACCCAACAAAGTACTGTAAAACCGTAATCTTCATCTAGGCCTAAGAAAAGAAGAAGAAGGCTTCAAGGCCGACGTCGTATCATGGCTAGATGAAGATACAACAGAAGAATTTGAATGGTTTTCTACACTTGTCAATTCCACTCCCTACCCTGAAGAAGGTCAAGATCGGTTGAATACTTTGGAGCATGCTAAAATTCGCAAGAAAAGTTCAAAGTAAAGAAGATGGACTAAACTGAAGTTGCGGTGAATCAAGAATGAAGCTTTTCAACTGTGGAAAGATAGCTCAGAAAGTGCCATCGAGGTCTAATATCACCTTGATAACATTGCTCGAGCTATGTCTAATAACATGGATTGGCTCAACCCGGAAGCAAACATCGACTTTACGAAGCGGGACAACCCTCCATATTACACGATTGGTCTAAACCACTACCAATGATCGGCCAACCGAGTACCTAGGATTCCTTTCGATATTTCTTCAACAAAGACTTGGAATTTCTTCTCCACGGTGGCGATGGTTCAAGGAAATACGCTACATCACTGACACTTCCATTCCCAAAGAAATTTAATACTCAAACGCATAGCTATCGAGGAAAGAGCTAATCACTTGTTCTCCAACAAAGTGGAAGCATACTACCGAGATGCAATGTATGGGATTCATCATTGGCCGGAACGCCGAAGAATCTACTACCCAGTCCGTAAGTCTCAACATGCGGTGTTCAAGATACTAAAACATCGTTGCCATCAAACACGTTGATCTTTTGTCCAAATGGGACTACACATATCTCAAGAATATTGTGGTCAAGAGACAAGAAGAAAGAGATTATGCATTCTCTCGAAGCCGACTTTGAGAATTTGTCTATCAGCGACATCGAAGACATGTACCTTACCAAAGTACAGGTCGTATGAGACAATTCTCCAGCGAAGTACAACGTGAATTTCAAGTCGGTGCTCATCTTCATCGACGCATAGTTATCAAAGAACGGTAGAAGATCTCCGCCGGGCTTGAATCTTATCGGACCGCGTGTCAACTTCACTCCACCACAACTTGATCTTCCCGACATCAACCAGCTCTCACAACTTACACTCATCGGCAAACCATTCGCTGGTTTACCGCAGATGAACTTCAAAGAAATTGCTTGATGTCGTGCGAGATCTTCATAAGTTTGGAGATCACACTTTGAAGATGGTTAGGGACGGATTGGCTTACCGGTTGAAGGCTATACACCAAAAGATCGGGTCTCCTAAGCGATGGAATTCTCGGTTCAAGGGATGTGAAGAGGATCATCATCGATGATTGATGAACGGTTGTATAGAAGGGATCGCTCGTAAGATTGAAAGCTATGTTGGTGGTCAACCCAGGAGAAACATCATCGGCTTTCAACGCCCGATTCATACTCCGCGACATCTACGGACTATCCGGTACCCCTTAAACCGCTTCTCTCATTATTACTTTGGATGTATGATTTATTATGTTAATGGCTTGTGCACATATTACGCTGTACAACCCGCATTTGTAAATAAAGGACCCCGTGGTACGCTTCAAGTCACAATCCTTATAAAAGGAGCGAAAGCTTCTTACTTTTGAGTAAAACCTATCAAACCTTTCACTTTTCAAGGTTTTGCTCAAAAGAACAAGTACTTTCCCTTATGATTTTCAAAAACTCAACCGTTTATATCACTTGTTGAGGGGAGTACTTGACTTAAAACTTTGTTCACAAATTGTTCACAGTGGTCATTCTTCCCGCAACACTCAAATGGTCATATTTATTCTCAACTTTTCAAAAATAACATTTTATATGCCATTTTTGAGGGGAGAAAATACGTGATAAGAAATATGTTGTGTTTTGCTATATGAACTCTCGTGTGAAAAGACTTTAACCCAAGCATTGACGAGATCTTAAGCTGTCAAGTAACTTCGAAAAAGACTTGTCCGAGGACGGGTAATAATTTCAAGCTAGTTAAGCTAGTGATGTAAACGCGTGTCGCAAAGGACTTGTCCGAGTAGAATGTACCATTCGAGAAACTCTTGGTAGACATGAACCTTGACGGGTTTGACAACCTTTCCGGGTTGTCCACACCTTCAAGATAGTTATTAGAGCTAGTTGTCACCTAAAAGCCGACAATGGAACTCTTTAACTATGTCACGAACCGTGTCTCAGCGGGGAATATCTATCTTGAGTCGATCAATTCAAAAGTCGCGCTTCTTCCCTCATCGTGCATTTCGTCAAAACTCTAAAGCACATGTGGAGGAGTATTTACAAAAGATAAAACTCTCACAGTGGTTCAAACATGTTTTTTTCATTTACAAACCCTTTGAGAGATTTTTCTTCAAAAATGGTTTTATGGCAACATAGGTTAGTCATGGAGTTATAAGGTGACTAAGGTTAGGAATAACCGTCCTATGATCCGCCAGAGCCGGAGGGATCTACCCAAGGACACTACCAATAGTTAGAATTTAGAAGTCCTTAGGTATGATTATAAAAAGGAGAATTGAGAATCGGAGAAAGAAAGAGTTGAAGAATTAAAAAGAAATGCAAAGAAAAAGGTGAAAAGAAATAGCCCTCCTGATTATTCAACTTAGGCAGAATCGGTTCAATTCATATGCTACTCTTGGTTGTCACTAGATGACACCGTATTGAAGATTAAAAGTCGCCATGGACCCAAAGGACGCATGCACTAAACCTTCTTAGCCACTCAAGTTTCTCTCAACTGAAGCTTGTTTCATTCTCACAGGGAACCCTACGTAAACTATCAGCTTTCTCTTAGAGATTGCTGGTATTGAAGAAGGAAACCCTCTCCCTAGTCTCCGCCCAGGAAAACCAAAACGCACTATTGAGTCTAGAGCCACGAGATTCATCAAAAGATCTCTTAGGTACACTTGACATTTCATCACTTGACGTTCAACAATAAGAACTTTAGTGGTACATTATCGAAGTCCTTCACGATCCTTAGCAATCATGCCGAGAACATTTATGAGAGGTTCACATTTGTGATCCTCGGTGATTGAATGGAAACTCCTCGCCAGGTCAACATCAAACAGCTCGACAAACGTCGCTTCGGCAACTCCCCGTGGATTGCGCTTAGTGGTCTCAAACGGTGCGTCAGAGGGAGATGCTTCGTGTACCTCGGCGACTCATCTCGAATCGTAGGTGTTCGGTACATCGTGTTATCTCACTTGTGGGACTCGATTCGAGAACGGCCCTTGTGAGAATTAGAGTTGTGTTTTCACACTATGCCGCTAACACTCTCGAAGTTCAAACTTGTAAGTGCCGGAATCCGCTTATTACTAACCGTTTATATGTTTTTCTTCTTATGGAAGCTCGGGCCGAATGATCGTCGTGATTCTTCTCATGCTCACGCCAACATCATCACTAATGAAAGTTCTACTCAAAAGCAAACACAACGTCGTAATGATTCTTCGTCAAATCAAAGAATCTACAAAGTTAAAGACTTAAAGAACTTCATCAAGATATTGATTTCCAACGTCTAAAGAGCTGTGAGCATGTTGAAGAATGGACGTGGAGACACTGAAGCAAATGGGCGCGGAACTGGCGGAGACTTGATGTAGATAACAACATACTATCACTTTCATCACAAAGAACAATGATCAAAGAACAAAGTTAAAGATGACGCCAAAGCATAATTTGTTCAAAGATAACTATCTCGCCACACTGGGGAGATGGTTCGAATCAAGGAAATTCTTCTCACAAGAAAGAAGAATGTCGAAGACGCGTCAAAGCTACTATTACATCAAGCGCTTCACCGTTTTTCATCACCAACACTTGAGGGGGAGATTTTTGGAATCACTCCTAAACCTTTATTCAAGTGTTAGTTACTCATATGTAATAGGTAGCTTATTATGGCCTTTATGTTTGTTTAAGGTCTAGCTTATGTAGAAGGCCCATAAGCTTAGGCCCATGTCCATTAAGGAAAGGAAGGGAGTAGGAGTGTTGCCCTAGCTCCCCTTCCTATAAATACCTTGTAATAACCCTCACTTGAGGGTTGGTTGTTCAATTTACTCTTTCACACATACTCTACGCATAACCATTTCATTCTAACGTGTGTGTGTGTTTGGTTTACTTGTTCAATCGCCTTTATCTCTTTCTATTAAGCTTGTGTTGTAAATCTAGTGACCTAACAATCCTAGTCGATCACCAAGTTACAAACAGAGCAAATGAGTTAGGGTTTGATGATAAGTATAGGTTTAATAGCTACATATGAACCATTAGCTACATATGACCCATTAGGCAAATCCTGTTGATC
>OU343217.1:76788029-76912678 GCA_910596185.1 Chrysanthemum makinoi
AACTAAACCAAAAGATCATAATAATCTCATCAAACTTATGCAATTCCTTATGGGGTTAGATGAGATTTATGCTCCTATCATGAGTATAATTCTTACCACTGCCCTATTCCTGATGTGAAAGGGGCCTTTGCCACCTTGTCCAGGGATGAATCACACAGAAGTACTTCAACTCACAGTACTTCTAAAACTGATAACACTGCTTTTGTTTCTAGGACTAATCCTGGAAACTCAAGGGAGCAAGTCTTGCGGCCAGCAGATATCTTGCTTTATTCCTGGGATGGAGGGCAAGACGTACGTGTCGATTTGACGGGGTCGTCTCCCCTCACGCAAACTGGTATGATTGATTTTGTGCCAGGTCGTGTGGTGATTGATGCCGCCAAACGTAAGCGCATCAAGTATGAATCCAAATGTCTTGGATATGGATATGGGTTCATCCCTTTCATTTCCTTTTGGGGGAGAGGCACATTTGACCTTACTTAAGCGGATCCGGAAGTTCTCTATTACTCAAGATATTGGGGCGCGTGCTGCTACTCATATCTTCAGTAGGATTAGTTTTGCTATTGCTAAAGGTGTGGGGGACCAGATAGTTTCGCGGCTCCCCACTAATTTCTTGTAATCCTATGGTTTTGTTTCTAATGAAAGTGATGTTTATCCAAAAAATAATAATAATAAAATAATAATAATAATAATAATAATAATAATAATAATAATAATAATAATAATAATAATAATAATAATAATAATAATAATCAGTTTAGAAGGCTAAATAGACCAAACTTGGTCTGCACACACTGTAAAATGAATGGACATACTGCTGATAGGTGTTTTGAGTTAGTTCGATATCCTTCTGGTTTTCAAAAGAAAAATATTACTAATCAAAACAATGCCAGTAGTAATACTGTTTAGGGCAAAAGGATAAGCCTGCTGGTTCATCTAACTCATTAACAGATGATCAGTATAAAAGGCTCATGGCTTTTATCAATGATAAATCTGGGTGCATCAGTATGCCTGCAAACATTGCATGTATAAACTGTGCTATAAGCTTTTGTCATTCTAGGTTCTTTAATCATAATACCAACATAAGCACTTATAACATATACATTGGTTTGGTTATTGACTCTGGTGCAAGTCAACATATGACTTACACAGTATTAAACATGTTTAATGTATCTAAACTAAATATGACAGTTGGTCATTCTAATGGTACTAAACTCAAGTTACCCACATTGGTAACTTAAAATTGATAGATAAATTGATCATAATTGATGTCTTGGTTGTACCTAGATATCAAGTTAGCTTGTTGTCTGTACACAAGCTTAGTAAAGATAATAAATGCAGAGTAGTTTTTGATGAAGATATTTGTATTCTTCAGGATTCTGTTCTAAGGACCCAGATGGGGACTGGTAATCAAAGTAATGGTCCGTATTTTCTTAATACAGGTAAAAAGTTAACTAATCATAATATTCAAGCTTGTTGTTTATCCAAGTGTATATGGCATAACAGATTTGGTCATCCTTCTGACCAAGTTTTGAACATTCTTAAACACAAACTTAAAATTGATAATGAATCAAAGAATGATCCTTGTGATGTGTGTCATAAGGCTAAGCAAACCAGAGAACCTTTTTCTCTTAGTGAACATCAAACCACTGAAGTTGGACAGATTGTTCACCTAGATGTTTTGGGTCCCTACAAAGTTTAATTAAAGAAGGCTATAAGTACTTTCTGACTGTTGTTGATGATTTTTCAAGATTTGTTTGGGTGTTCTCGTTAAGGGGGAAAATTGAAGTATTTTCACATATTGTTACATTTTATTATCTGATTAAACATCAGTTTGATAAAACTATAAAAGTTTTTAGAAGTGACAATGGAACTGAGTTTGTGAATCAAAATTTGGATAAGTTTTGTAAAGATAATGGTATTCATCAACAAACCTCATGTTCTTATACCCCTCAGCAGAATGGTTTAGCAGAAAGAAAACACAGACACTCGTTAAATGTAGCTAAAGCCCTCATGTTTCAGGATGGAATTCCTTTGAACATGTGGTCTGAGTGTCTAATTGTTGTTTACTTAATTAACATGACACCTAGCTCTGTGTTGTCTGGAAAATAACACACAATCATAAAAATAACACACAACACAATCCTAGCCCAAAGCTTCCACATGGATGCAGAACGCTCTATGGCCTCATTAGAGCTAGTCTTGGTGTCTGAGAAGCCACACGGTGCTCCATTACAAACTTTGGCTGCAGCAAAATGATTCTCTTCTGCTGACACGTCTAGAGACATGTCAACATGTTCCGGCCTTTGATCATCAATTTGCAATAAATACGTCTTATGTCATAAATAATTAATCAAATCCTAAATTATGCTCTCAGAAACAAGGACTAACAAAATCATCTTATTGCGGTGAAGAAAATCAATCTCTAGTATAATAACATGTTTAGTTTTGTCAAAAAAGACGCTGATACCATCAATGAAAAGACTCTAATAGAAACATAGCAATTGAACCTAAACATATGCTATAGAAAAGAGCTCACAAAAAGTGTGGTATGTATTCTGATAAAAAAGGACCAACAAAATCATCAAAAATTATTCACCTAAAACAACATATTATTAGCCCATTTGTTAACTTATGAGCAATTTGCGCATACTATTTCTTTGACACAATAACAAACTTAGGTCAAAATTCACCACAGAACAAAGACACTTATTAAACTAATTATATTTAAACAAAAAATCCAATAATCCGTAAAGTAACAAAAATAAATCAATACGTACATAATGAGAATAATACTAGTTACAAACTTTTGTGAAAATTAACCACAAAATAAAACTAAATAAATCTATTCAAATGCTATAGACAAACCGAAACCTAGCATCGTTTTCAATACCTAATAACTTCAAAGCAAAATGTAGAGAGATTAACAAATCAGAATGAACACCAAATAATGTAGAACATAAAATAATAAAACACACCCTAAACAATAATAATAAGTCGTTTTAGAATGATAACAAAAAGTCGACTGTGATCCTATAAATAATTTAAGGGAATAATAAGGGATAAAATGGTCCTGTATAAACAAGAAAGATTTCGAAAAATGATGATGTCATGTGCTAGCTCAGACGATGCCAGCATGTTTTTCAGTACTCTGATTGTGTTGGAAAATTGTTGCACGTACGCGGATCATTCTATAACAGCTAAGTTTTGTTACTTTACATCATGAACAAATGGTGGAATATATATACTTCGGCTATATTATGCATATTTACAAGTGCCAACACCCGCTAGTGGTGATGGTGAAGAAGACGCTACAAACAAATCAATAAAGGATCCGAAATTTCGGAGAACCGAACTTCGGATGTCCGTATTTTCGGATTTGATATACTGGATACTTCGTTAACAAATATACATTGTTGGAAGAAGTGTTACTTCACATAGAGATGCACAGAGATACACCCACGAAATCTATATGCTCCAAATGTGTTTAGGATCAGAAGGATCATGAATGACACATATAATGCGTTTTTTGGGGGAAAATACTCCTCCTTCACAAGCGTTAACCTTATGAACTATAACTATGTGGTCAATACGGTTCATGATTATAATGGGAATATAAAGATTAAGAGTTGTTATTGTGGTTTTTTGACATGTAGTGGCAGGCTGTATCAGGAAAGTTGTATCTAGACTTCTCATCGTATGGTGTTTTATTAGCTTTATCAATGTTTTACTACCCAAATGACACAAATCATAGTTACTAGCTAGTTATGTTGATTTTTGTAAGCCTAAAATGGCTAAGTTTATGTTTTAGATTTTAAAACGTAATTCTTGTTTGTTGAGCAATTGGAACTTGGATTAATTTACATTGGTATATCTATTACAGTAATACTAATAAAAGAGAATTTTTAGCCTCCTACTAATTAATTTTTTTCAAAAATATTAAGGCCTAACACTACGCCACGTGTACAACTGAAGCTTTGGTTAGCTATTTTGAATTTGTCGTGTGAAAGTTATAGTAACATTAACAAACTTTAAAATGTCATTAAATAAGTTGGCCAATCAGTTACTATCAAAAGAATATTTTCATGGAATGAAATTGGGTCAATGAGTAAATTTTTAAAAGTTAAACAAATATGTTAACATATTTTTAAATAATTCATTAATAATATCATACTAAGTAATATTATTATGTAAGGTATAATCTAATTTGACATAAAATTTATCTTTTGAATGTTTGTTACGTGTTAAGCAATGCATTTATTTTGATTTAGGTTACTTAAGGAAACTTTGAAACACGTCTAACATTAACGCGTGTTAAATTTCATCGTAAAACCATCAAATCTTTTGTTTCCGTATTTTTTAGCTCTATTTCAAAATTCCAATTGTAAAATATTCACTTATCAACCTTTACTTTGTATGTCAACTTATTTCATTCCTTGGATCATGCATCTTTTCATCCAATGTTTAACTGATTGCTTTGAATTTTTGTTTATTGTTTTGAATAAGATTTCATTAAAAAATTTGTTTGCCGTGGATGTATAGTAGAGCTTAATTGGAAGAACATTCTATGAGAAAATTATTGGCAATATTTATATCTTAAAGTAACAATTATATTTTATTCTTTTTGTTTATTTTGCATATTATTGGCAAAATTCATATCTTACTTAGAAGTAACAAAATTATTGGCAATAATCAAGGAAATCCATTAATATTTTATAAGAAACTTTCAAAACAATTCGAATTTTGCACAAATGGTTTCTCATATTTTTTATCCTTTTTGTAAAAAATTGAATTGTTTTTTCTTAGTTATATCATTGCTCTCTTCATAAAACTTAACAATTTTATTTTATACTTTCTGTTTATTTTGCAAATTGATGCAGTATGTTTGAACCACTATGGAAAACATGTCAAACATCATTCTTTTTCAAAGGTATGCGCATATTAGATAGACTGAAATATCTGAATTGGTTCTTTTCTTAAAATCATGTGTTATGTATGTGTCATTGAATTTCATGTAATTGTTAGGGTGCTTTTGGTGTAATGTATAACCTCATTCAAGGGTAATTAATAACTGATGGTATAATAAAGGGAGATGACACCATTTGGGGTCATGCAGAAAACTTAGTATTGTTTAATATTTGCTTATTAATTGACTTAGTATTGGTACAAAATCTATATTGTTATCTATTTTATTTTATCTAATAAAATAAGCTTTTGTACAAGCCCTTCTAAGCACTAAGCATTAAAAATTCGTTTAATGCTATACCATATTTAGAGCAATGGTATAAGTATTCGGCTGCACCAAACTTCTTCTATAAGCTTTCTCATTAATCACCCGAGTAAACTCCAAAATACATCCCTGTGGTTTACCCTGTTTCGCACCATACATCCCTCTCGCAAAAGTTTCAACAGATACATCACTCCGTTAGTAAAAGTTAACCTATATACATCCCTCAGTTAAAATAAGGACTAACGGTGCAAATTATTTTTCCGTTATCTCCTAACGAGATATAATATATTTACACTGTTAGTCCTCTGGGTTAACGGTATTTGCACCGTTAATCCTTTTTAATGTTTTCGTCCGTTTTTTAGGTTTTTTCCGTTTATTTTACGTTTTCTTCTGTTTTCGTCCCTTTTTTTTTAAGTTTTCTTCCGTTTTTTACGTTTTCGTCCGTTTACTTACGTTTTTGCCCCTTTTTTTTTTACGTTTTCGTTCCTTTTTTTACGTTTTCGTTCATTTTTTTACGTTTTCGCCTGTTTTTTTTACGTTTTCGTCCGTTTTTTAAAATTTTCATCAACTTTTATACGTTTTCGTCCGTTTTTACGTTTTCATCCGTTTTTTTACGTTTTCGTTCGTTTTTTACGTTTTCTTCTGTTTTTTTACGTTTTCGTCCTTTTTTTACATTTTCGTCTATCTTTTTACGTTTTTCGTCCGTTTTTTTTTATGTTTTCGTCTGTTTTTTACGTTTTCGTTTATTCTTATTTACTTTTTTATCTGTTTTCATACACTTTTATTCGTTTTCGTCGATTACTCTTATGGTTTAATCCGTTTTTATCCATTTCATACATATAATATGTATGAAAACGGATACAAATGTATGAAAATGAATCAAAACGTATGAAATGGAAAAAAAAGTTTCTTTATCGATTTTAAATCACGATTTTAACCCTTTTCAAACAGAAGTCGTGATTTAAAATCAATAAAGAAATGTTTTTATCAATTTTCATACGTTTTTATCTAATTTAATACATTTTTATCTATTTTCATACATATTATATGTATGAAATGGATAAAAACGTAAGAAAAATGGATGAAAACGCGGAATAATCCAGGAAAACGAATAAAAGTGTATGAAAACAGATAAAAAAGTGAAAAAAGCGGCGATAAACATAAAAGACATCACGGCATAAAAAGCAGTTAACGTAAAAGTTAGCGAAAATGTAAAAAATTGATAAACGTAAAACTTCGGCGAAAACATAAAAAATAGATGAAAGCGTAAAGAAGCGGCCAAAACGGCAGCATAAAACGAATGGAAAACGTAAAAGACGTCGAACAAAAAACGTAAATAAACGGACAAAACGACGTAAAAAAAACGAAAAGCGGATGAAAGCGTAAAAAAACAAAAGCGTTAAAAGTAGGCAATGTATAAAAAGAAGGCGTAAAAGCGGAAGCGTACAAAGCGGACGGCGTAAAAACGGCGAAAACATAAAAAAAAGGGGCGAAAACTTTAAAAATGGCAAAAATGTAAATAAGCGGACCGTAAAAAATGGGAAGCGTAGAAAGCGTAAAAAACGGACAAAAGCGGAAGAAAACGTAAAAAAACGGAAGAAAACGTAAAAAATGGACAAAAACGGACGAAAACATTAAAATGGACTAACGGTGCAAATACCGTTAACCCGGAAGGACTAATGGTGTAAATATTTTTATATCTCGTTAGGAAGCGGAAAAATAATTTGCACCATTAGTCCTATACCCTGCTTGAAGGATGTATATAGGTTAACTTTTACTAACGGAGTGATGTATCTGTTGAAACTTTTGCGAGAGGGATGTATGGTGCGAAACAGGGTAAACCACAGGATGTATTTTGGAGTTTACTCTTAATCACCAATTCAAAATCACCAATTAATATGCAACAACAGTTTCTTCTATTCAATTCATAACACTAGATTCAAAAACACCAATTCAATTGTGCAATGATTCCACATACTAAAGGGATTCATGGTGTTAGGATTTAGAAAATCCAGGTATTAAAGTGTCGGTCACCTCAAGTATATGTAATCGTTAGAAAGCTCGTAGTCATAGTTATTTAATGTTACGTAGTATTTAGTTTAGTAACACCGTGGAGGACGGACGGGTCTTTACCCACTGTATGCCTGATCCACAGCCCGTTGTGTGGCGTTTTATTGTAAGACTATAAATACTCTCTACCTTCCAAGGTAATGAGTTGGAGCTCATAATAAGATTTTTGTTTCTCTCACTAAAGTTCCCAAACCTCTAACTTTCTCTCTCTAAAAACCTCTTGTACGCCTACTTTGTGTTATGGTTTGATGTGTATGTGAAATTCAATATGTTACAATTGGTATCAAGAGCCATGGTTAGATCATCTCTTACATATCTTTGGATTTCTAGTGGTTTTAGGTGGTTTTTGAGTTTGAAAAAGTTTAGTGGTTTTGCATCATTTGGTTGATTTCTAGTGTTAAAGTTTGGATTTTGATAGTATTTTTGTGTTTAGAATCATCACAAGTGTTTAGGTTTTGATTTTGAAGGCTTGAATCATCGTGGTTGGGTTGTTTTTGGATTGAAAAGTGGTGTTTATGTGATTTTCTAGCTAGCGACTTGAGCCACGGATAGTTTACCTTGGTAGCGATTTGCTTTGTTATTTGGTAGCGAGTTGTTGTTAAAGGTCTTAGCGAGTTGATCTAGCGACTTGTCTATTGAGACAAGCCGACAAAAAGTACACTTAGTGGATTCTCCACTACGGGTAGCGACTTGTTGTAAGTTAGCGACTTGTACTTTATATTGTTAGCGACTTGGTGTTAGCGAGTTAGTACCTAGCGAGTTGCTATTTAGCGACTTGACAAATTAGCGACTTGGTTCTTAGTGACTTGCTGTCAAAATTTTGCTAGCGACTTGGATCGTGCGAGTTGTTATATAGCGACTTGGGATTATAGCGACTTGGCACTTAGCGACTTGGTTCAAGGTTTCCTAGAGACTTGGGTGATATCCTTTTAATACGGTTTTCTCTTGATTTAGTAAAATCCGTGAAAGAATCTATTTCCCGGTTTAATCATAGAGTTATAAAATCCCGTTTAATTTGTCAACATGTCTACCAACATTCCTACAATCATCTCCATGTTGCGAGGATGTTCAAGCAGGTGATTCGGATACTCGTCCACCCATGCTTGACAGCATTGACTACGACTCTTGGGCTCAAAGAATCGATTGTGCTTGTCTTTGAAAGGAAAATGGGGTCAACATTCTCAAATCCATTGATGAAGGACCTTATCGAGTTGAGACTACTAGAGACATAATTGATACTGCTGAAGATGGAACGATGATCTATGGAATAGACAGACCAAAGACGTATGATGAGCTCAATGATAAGGAGAAGAAGAGATTCGATGCATATATCAGGGCTTCTAACATCATACTGAAGCAAAGGCTGTATGGGATAATGTCAAGATGCTTCTCTCAGGTTCTGAATTAACTGTTGAAGACAGAGAATCTCAATTATATGATGAATTTGAACATTTCAAGATGAAACCAGATGAGAGTGTCTATGAGTACTATGTGAGATTCCATAAGCTTGTGAATGACATGAGGAACATCAGAATGACCATGCCTAACATTCAGTTGAACTCAAAGTTTGTAAACAACATGAATCCCGAATGGCACAAGTTTGTCACATCTGTGAAGCTCACCAAAGGATTGAAGAACACAAACTATGAGCAACTATATGCCTTCCTTCTCCAGAATGAAAGACATGCTATGTTTGAAAAAAGGATTCTGGAACAGTTCAAAAGCAATCAGGTAGAAACAAGCTCATCTAATGACTCAACTGCTTTCTACACAAATGTTGGGATCACCACCAAAGCTTCTCAAGTTGTACCCATGGGAAATGGAAATCACAAACTTATTCCTGATCCTATGTTCAAACAAGGCGATCTTGATCGTCCGTTGGAAACTTCATTAGTCAACTAGCTCTCGTGATCAGTCAAAACATGAAAACTCTCCCACACACCAACAACAATCTCGAACGACATCCAATCCACATAATCAAGCCACTGTCGAGAGATGGGAAGGTTATGGTGCAACCAGTTCAAAGAGAGGCGTATGATCGAGAAGGGGTGGAGGTGGAGGCTATGGAGAAATCGAGAATCGAGGAATGGAAATCAAGGACAAGCAAAGCCAGTCAAATGCTACAACTGTGGTGGTGAGGGACACATTGCTAAGGCTGCACATCTCCAAAGCGTCCACGAATGCGAATACTTCAGGGATAAGATGCTGTGGTGCAAGCTCGGGACAATGGTGCTGTTTTGGATGAAGAGGAGTTGTTGTTTCGAGGGAAATGCCAAGACATATGACGCAGATGTGGATGAGCAGCCTATTCAGGAGATAGGTCACAATCATTAGAATGCCTTTCAAGTTCTGATTGTGATGCATACGACTCTGATGTTGATGATAGACCTACTGCACAAACAATTTTCATGGCTAGCATTTCTCCAATGGTCTCTCCTAAGGTCTCATCTTCACCACAATTTGAACCATCCAAAGACAAAATCATCTCAGAGGTATTAAAACTATACGATGAAGTTGAGGTGCAAAAGATACATAATGAAATACAATCAACTGAAATCATTGAGTCAGATATTGAAAGTATGGGTAATATCAATGTTGTCCCATATGATCAATATGTGAAACAAAGTGAAAGTGAGATTGTATCAAGTGATGTATCTTCTGCAATCAATGATGATTATGTTTGTGATGAATACACTGCATGTGCCCCTGATGATTACTGTATCACGAACTTAATGCCTATAAAGAAAGAGTTGCTATTTATGAACAACGTGCCAAGTTTGAGTTAACCACTGCGTGGCGAGGAAATGGATGACCAAATGCGTACAATCATTAGAAAAAGTAATTTTAGAGAAGAAGTATTAAAACAAGAGTTAAACTCCTTACAAGAAAAGCTTTCTAAAACTGCTAAGCAAAACAAGAACTTCAAGAAAATGTTAAAATGCTTAAGCAAGAATTTAGTGCTAAGGAATCAAAACTTTTGAATGATTTTTCCAATCTAAAAACTTTGAAAAACAAACTAGAAAACAAGTTGTACGTACAAGGTAACACCATTCAGAATGCTCACATGATCACTAAGCATAGAGTTTTAAGTGATAAGCATAGTATCCCCATTATTAAGGAACCAATCCCGAGTATGTTAAGAAAGCTAAAGAAGCCCAAAAGGTAATCTATGATGGCAATGAGATCCTTAAGCCTAGACAAAACCTAGTTGCTTGAGAGCGAAGAAGATAAGCAATTATAAGATGTCACTAAAAGGAAATTGGATGAAAAACTTAAGAGCCTTTCTTGCATAGAGAAAAGAATCAGTTTTAAAGCACCAAACTACTCTAAGGAAAATTGGATTGCTTTTACCAAGTTTAAGCCTCAAACGTTGTTAACACCTGAACAAGTGTACTAGAAAATGGACTTAGATAAGCGAAGCGGAAAATATTGTTGAAACAAACCCTCCCCTTAGGAAAATGCCTAAAGCGACTGTGTATCCTCCCAATACACCAATGCATCTAGTTCCTAGAACTATTGCCACTAAAAGCAAGACCTTAATCAGTCAATATGTTATCTTTCAACTATTTGTTGATTTTGAGAAAACTTGCAAGAAAAGGATCACACCCACGGTATAAGCGGAAGGGGAAAGGGGTTTTGAGCAAACTAAAGAATGTTATCTAAGCGAAGTCATGCCTTTCTTTAAACAAATAAAAGATCAATTTGAGAGTCTTAAAAGGGAATGAATTGACATTAAAGAAATGGAAAAGGAATTTGATGCAATGATAGTTGAGGTTAGTGATTATGAGCGAGCATTAAAATATAATGAGATTGAGAGGAAGAACTTACACACCTTAAATGAGAATCGATTCTGAATGTATTGCTCAAGATGTGTTTTTCACTGCTATAAATTGCTCCATTAATGCTTCTCAATTTCATGAATTATCTATTGCTCTGAAAGTCTCTCATGATCGTGTCATTGAGCTTGAAAAGATTAATTCGAAACTTAATGAGAAAATTGATCAGGATGATCACGATAATTTGGTAAAGCATCTTTCTAAACTAGAAGTTGAACATTTTGATTTACAACTAAAATATCAACATCTAAAAGAAAATGTTAAAACCTCAAATATCAAGACATCCTTGGATGCTCCGGAATTTGATGTAGTTTTGAAATTAATAGCGTGATGAACAGATTCGAGCTCATTGTAACACGATCAAAAAGTTGAAAGCCCAAATCTCTCAATTGAAGGGAGAAAAGAACAATGTGACTGGATCCCAAATGCCTCCTCCTTTAGATTCTCGGTACTCTCAAACTTTTCATCTTCAAAACTTAGTTAATGCCTTACAAAAGGAAAACGAGAGTTTTCTAGAAGAAAATAAAAAAGTTAAACGACACTTTAAAGAGTTATATGATTCAATTAAAGTCACTCGTGACCAAAACAACGAAAAATAACGTCTTTACAAAAGGAAATTGAGAATCTGAGAAGTCAGGGAAATGGGAAGCTGCCACTTGTTTTCAATAAGAATGTTGTCTCAAAGTCACCCTTAGACTGCAAATATATTGTGACGGTTAAATATATTCCTCCTCATCTTAGGAATAATGAACAGGCGTTTCATGAATATTGTGCTCATCTTAAGGATAGTCTAGAATGTCTCCGTGAGATTGTTGAAGAGGATTTCATTAATAAACCTCTTGATAGAGAAATTAGGTTTGCTTGCCTCCAGGCCAAACGATCTCAAGAGCTGCTAGAATGTGTAATTGCAACATGTCCTAAATCCTTAGGTGCAAAAGGCAAAGCGGTGATGTCTTGTTGCCAAGCATGAAATCCATTCTATGCCCAATGGTATGAATGTGAATCTTAGTAGTGTGCCTTCAAGTAGTTGATTCAGATCAGTTAGTGCTAAAGCGAACTCTAGTGTGCCCTCTAGGAGTACAAATCCCAGCACTTCTAGTGTTAAGAAAGTGAACATCAATGTGCCTTCTAGTAATACAGATCCTTGCACATCAAGTTCAGGAATGCAAAAATTAGATCAACCAACTAATGTTCCCATTCCTCTACAGGAGTAATCAGTGACATTAAAGCGAGCCGGTCAAAGTCTCAAGACAACACAAGGAATGATAGGACCTTGCAAGCTAAGAATGTGCATTGGAAGAGAGTAGAAGACCAACCTAGGAACTTTAAGTTTGGGTCAAATAAAATGAATCGTGTTGATTCTAGTATTAGCTATAGGCGTCTTGTAATTAATTCGAATTCCGATACTATTTGCAAACCTTGTAATGATGTCTTCTTGAATTCTGTTGCTAATCATGAATGTGGTGTAAATGCTTTGTCTAATCTTTGTCAAATGCCCGATTAAAATTGTTAATGCTAATAATCGTGCAAAGAAGGCTAAAAGGCAAAGACGAATGATTGTTAGAAAATAGTGGAAACCCACAGGAAGAACATTTATAAAGATAGGTTATTATTGGATACCTTTTGGCCATAAGAATAATCGGTTTTGCCCTCAAACTGCTAAGACTATGCCCACTAGAAAATGGATGCCTACTGGTAGAACTATTCCTTAAGAAGTGAACATACTTTGAATAGGTCAAATCTGAGACCGACATTGCATCTATTCCTAATGATTCTATTGCTTCTACTTCGATATGGATGTTTCTATTTCTGATGTGGGTGTTCCAATTACTGTTACTAACCAAGTGGAACCCTTTCTTGCATGGGGATCCCAATTATCATGTTATCCATTCTTGTCGTGTTCAAGCTGCGCAGATCGTTCAAATCGTTACGTGGTTTTACACGGACTCAATGTTCCAAGCATATGACCGGAGACGGTCGAGGCTCATGAACCGTGAGCAAATTCATCGGACAGTTAGATTCGGGAATGATCATTTCGGTGCAATTATGGGTTATGGAGATTATGTTGTTGGTAAAAGTGTTATCTCCAGGGTATATTATGTGGAAGGTCTTGGTCATAAACTGTTCTCTGTTGGTCAATTCTGCGATTCTGATCTAGAAGTAGCCTTCAGAAAACATACTTGTTTCGTTAGAGAACTTGATGGTAAGGAACTCTTAAGAGGTTCACGTGGTTCAAATCTATACACCATCTCTATCGAAGATATGATGAAGTCTTCTCCAATTTGCTTGCTGTCAAAGGCTTCTAAAACAAAGTCATGGTTATGGCATCGTCGTCTCAATCACTTGAACTTCGGCACCATCAATGATCTCTCCAGAAAGGACTTAGTTGTAGGTCTACCTAGACTTAAGTATGAAAAGGATCATCTTTGTTCAGCATGTCAATTGGGAAAAAGCAAGAAGTATGCCTATAAACCCAAACCTACAAACTCGATCCAGAAGTTCTTCATACAATCCACATGGACTTATGTGGACCCATGAGAGTCTGAGAACATCTTTGGGAAGAAATATGTGTTAGTTGTGGTAGATGATTTCTCTAGATTCACAGGGTAAAGTTCTTAAAGACAAAGGATGAAACTCCGGATATCATCATCAAACTCATCAAACAAGTACTGCAGTTCATCTTAACAAAAGCGGTCGAGAATCATCCGAACAGAAAATGGGCGGAGTTTGTTAACAAACAACTTGGTGAGTTTTATGAAAGTATTGGAATCGGTCATCAAAGAAGTGTTCCTCGAACTCCTCAACGAAGCGGTGTAGTTGAAAGGCGAATCGAACTCTTGTGGAAGCCGCAAGGACTATCTTGATTTACTCAAAAGTTTCAATGTTTCTCGGGGTGAAGCCATCGCCACTTGCATGCTACACCCAAAATCGATCCCACGATTCACCTTGCTCATGGAAAAACTCCATATGAACTTGTCCACAATAGAAAACCTAATCTCTCATTCCTTCGTGTGTTGGTGCATTGTGTTATCCAACTAATGAGGGCCAAGATTTAGGCAAACTTAAGGCTAAAGCGGACATTGGAGTATTTGTAGGATATGCACCAAACAGAAAAGGATACCGAATCTACAACAAGAGAACCCGAAACATTATGGAAACAATTCACGTTACGTTTGATGAGCTGACCGGTCAAATGGATCCTGGACAATCCAGATTCGGACCCGCACTTCAAAAGCAGTCCCATTGGTTCATCCCTTGTACCAAACTCATTTCCAGCAACTCCATATGTACCTCCATCCGAAGATGATTTAAAGAAATTGTTTGATCCTATGTTTGATGAGCATTATGAGCCAAGTGCTTATGAACTATCGATTCCTACAACAGGCGCTCATATTCCTGTGAATGAAGTCAATCCCTCAGTCTCAATATCATTAAGTCAAGAAGCGCTTGCTGATCACTTCGATCTCATCAACAAATCATCAATCTTCCAATGTACATCATGGAACTGTTTCTGGCATCAATGATGAAGTTAATCCCTTTGCTACTCTTGAAGATGCTTCGTTTGAAAACATATTTGCTCTGAATCATCATCGAACCATCTTCTTGAGGAGACATCGATTACGCTACTTGGTCCCTCAACAACTACCACATGAACACCTGAGAAAATGGACTCACGATCATCCATTAGACAACATCATTGGAAATCCCTCTCGTCCAGTATCCACACGGAAACAACTTGCAACCGATGCCTTATGGTGCTTCTTCAACTCCGTACTCTCAAAGATCGAACCAAAAGATGTTAAATCTGCCATGAATGAAGATAGCTGGTTCAATGCCATGCAAGAAGAAATTCATGAGTTTGATCGTCTTGATATATGGGAATTAGTACGCTCTCAGATTATGCTATGATCATTGCCCTAAAATGGATCTTCAAAGAGAAACTTGATGAGCATGGTGATGTGTTAAAGAACAAGGCTCGATTGGTTGCTAAAGGATACCGTCAAGAGGAGGGTATTGACTTTGAAGAATCTTTTGCTCCAGTTGCTCGAATCGAGGCAATCGGAATATTCTTGGCTAATGCTGCAAGTAAGAACATGGTAGTCTATCGGATGGATGTAAAGGCGGCGTTTCGAGCGGAGACCTTAAAGAAGTCATCTACGTCAGCCAAACTGAAGGCTTTGTGAATCCAGAGCATCCTACTCACGTTTATCGTTTGAAGAAGGCTCTTTATGGTTTAAAGCAAGCTCCAAGGGCGTGGTATGATACACTATCAAAGTTTCTTCGTCTGCAACCGACAAAGGAGCAGTTGATCCTACTCTGTTCACCAGAAAGTCAGGCAAACATTTAATTCACGTTGATTGGTCCCGAACGGTCAAGTTTTATCACACAAGATGACCACTTGTGAATGGTCAACCGTAACAAACTTAAGACAACTCAGAAACAAATGCAATTTAGATCAGAGGAATATAGTGGATTCCCAGGTCGTTAAGTCCCACGGAGGATGAATGGTGTTAAACAACTTCAGATGTCGAATAAGCACTAAGGATAGTGATGTTAAGGATTTTGATGAATAATTATACCTAAAGAAAAGATCTATAAATTACAGCGACTTAAATGCAAATTAAAGAAAATTAAAAAACTAATATATTAAATAAACGCTATCACTATTTTTACAATGATGTTTTTGTGATTAATAAAATAAAATAACTTAAATAAACTATTTTAGTTAAAACGTAAACTTAAATTATCTAAAAACGTAACTTAAAATGAAAGCGTCGTTATTTATAAAAATTACGCAGTCGCATAAAGCAAAAACGTAAAATTTATGAAATAAAAGACCTATAAGTGTAAAAACAATTTTCTTACGTACTATATGACAAAAGAAAATTTTAGAAAAAAGATTTATATTTTTTAGACTTTTATATTTTTTATTATGAATTAAATACTTTTTTAGACTAATTAAATGATTAAAAATACTAAACTATTTAGAAAATTCTGAAACTTTTTTATAAATTACTTTATACTAATACAAATCTATGAAAAATACAAAAGTTGCAAAAGCTAGTTTAAATAAGCTCGAAATAAGCTAAATTAACCAAATAAGCTAAACGGGACAAAGAGTACTTAAGTATTTGATTGTGCAAAATGTAACGATCCAAAGACCCAAGGGCAACGGTATCACGGTACACACTTATCACTCTCATAAGGTGGAGGTCTCGGGTTGAGCTCGCCTCCCACCTTTTGCTCTTTATTATTTTTTCGATTTTTCTTTTGCAAACTTATTAAACACAAGAAAATAAGCACTTTTTTATAACTATGACTTTTCCAAAACAACTGATAAGCTCAGTTTGAGCTTAATTTTACCAACTGATGGACAATATTATGAAATAAGCTCAAGTTTTAAGCTAAATTGATAGTAAGCTAATGAATAAGCACAAGATAAACTTGAAATAAGCTAATAATCTGTTAACAAGCTGAAATTACAACTGAAAAAGCAAATTAACTAGAAATAAGCATTGATTAAGCTACAAATAAGCACAAGCGGTACACGTATACTATATGGTTTACTAGGCACTTTCTATCTTATTTTAAGCAACGAAATAAGCTACAAAATGAAAATAAACAACTATGACTAACAAGTAGACCAAGTGAGCTCTCTAAAAACCTAAAGCTCTCACTTTGGATTACAATAATGAGCTTGTGAGGAGCTTTTTAAAAAGCTGGAAAACACGACTAAGCGGTACTCTTAAACAAAAATGGACCGAATTAGAAATAACTAGCGGCTAACTAAATAAGTTGCAAAATGCAAAATAAGCCTTTGGGACCTTAAGACACTAGGTGAGCTTCTCAAAAGCTAAGTTGCATAAGCTATGGGTAATTAATAAGCTTTCTAAGAGCTTGTGATCACGGACTACCAAATCATTGCACATGGCACTTTTCAGACAAGGTATCTAAAACAAGCTAACAAATAAGCACTTTATAAGCTGATTAAAAGTAAAATAATATTTTTCTAATTTAGTTAAGCAACTATATTTTAATATCCTAGAAGCTTATAAACTAAATCTTAATATTAAACACTCAGTAAAATTCTAAGTTTTATTCAAAAGCAGTATTAAGAAATTTTGACTTTTTAATTACACTAAAACTTTGACTTTGATGAACTTATAATCTATTCTACTTATTAAACATGTTTTATTAATTTGAATTAAAACTTGTTTGATCAATTTTATCAACTTGTACACATGAAAACAAGATCATGGATCATTAAATCCCAACAGTTAGCTAACAACTTATGATGAGGAGAGAATTTTGACTTTCTTATAAAATAAGAACAGGTTTTTATGCTTGACTGAGCTAATAGGTGCTAAAGTAGCATGAATCAAGTAATAACAACAACTGAAACAACTCTCAAATCTACTAGTTTGAGATCCATACACTACTTAATGAAATGGTTATACAACTTAAATATAGAGAATCAAACTAACACTATTTCCAATGATATCAGAGATCAAACACTATTCTATAAGCTAAATGAAATCAAATTAAAACAATTATAACTAGCCAACACCAGCTGAGACCATTATGCAAATTCAAACAATTAAATGTAAAGGAATTTTAGAACTCACAGCGATCCGACTTATATACTGACTTGTCACAGAACCCAATTTATAACTTATTCTAATCAAAATCAACCCACTCCAGCATCAAGATCAACCCAAATCCATTTATGAACCCAAGAGTGATCTCTGTTGACTTTCGTTGACCAATTTTGGTTTTTCTAATTTACAACACTAGAGTATATAGCAGGCTCATGAAAAGCTATAACAAGCTTATCTGAGCTTGTTAGAAGGATAAAAGAGCTTTGGTGACTTATAATAAGTATAATTAACTTAATTTGAATTATCAAGAAACATAAAAACTTGAAATCTTATTAAACTGGAATAATTACAATACAAAAGTGACTTTTAGCTTGAAATGAACTTAATATTATACTAAGGCTGAAATTTAAGTTAAAACAAACATTTTAAAGAACTTTTACACTATTAATTTGGTCTAAGACATGCGCATTGTTATCTCTGTCTTCTTTTCTTCTTTATAGACATCCAAAGCTTCCCTCTCTCCTACGATCAATTCCCACCATTGGATAAAGCTTGATATCATCTTAATGCATTACAAGTGGAGTTTTGGCGGGAAAAGGTGGTAATAGCAGGTTTATGCATTTAATGCTTCTTGGGAGGTTGTGGAGGTGGAGGGGGTTGGTATCATTTGGGGGATAAGATAGCAAGGTGGAAAGTGGTGGTGAGGTGGTGAAACCACGGTTTCAGTTTCTGATGTTGGGAGAGGTATGTGAGCAGTAGTGGCGGTTTTCATTTTAAATTTTGGGCGGGTTGTGTTTTGGGCTTGGGTTGGATAATACAAAGGGTCAGTTTGGTTTTATATAACCTGAGGACCAAATTTGTAATTACCTTAAATTGAAGGGCTGGACCTGTAACATTTCCAAAGCTAATACAAGGGTTAAACTTGCCAAGTTTCATTTACCAAAGGACCATAAATGTTATTTTTCCAATTTTTAAATATCCAAGGGCCAAAAGCGTCAATTTTGTAACTTGAGGGACCAAACATGTAATTTTACAAAAGTTCACTATAAGGACCAATTTTGTCATTTATGAATAGTACAAGGTTAATATTTGATAATTTTCATTTTTTTTTTAAATTAACCAAGGACTATATTTGACAATTTTCAAACTTTAAGGACTAAAGTTGTCATTTTGTAAATTTTAAACTTTAAAGGGTTTATTTTGACAACTTTTGAATCCATGGACCTTAAATGATATTTTTGCTTAATTTTGATTTACCGGGGACATTTTTGACAATTTTTGAAACTTGGGGGACTAAAACTGCCAAATATGCAAACTTAATACGTTCAAATTTACGTTGATGATATCATATTTTCCTCGGCTGACCCCAATGAGTGTGACCGTTTTTCAAAAGAAATGGGTTCTCAATTTCAAATGTCAATGATGGGACAAATGTCAATTTTCTTGGGATTACAAATTTCACAAAGTCCAGGAGGCATTTTTATAAATCAATCTAAATATGCAAATGAGATTTTAAAGAAATTTGGATTTGATTCAAGTGACCCGTTGACACTCCCATGATTGAACGAACCAAGCTTGATGAGGACCACTCGGGGATCATGGTAGACCAAACAAAATATCGTAGCATGATCGGATCCACGATGTACCTCACGGCGATAAACTGATATTACGTTCGTTGTATGCATGTGTGCTAGATACCGAGCTAAGCCTACCAAAAGCACCTTGAAGCGGTTAAGCGGGTCTTTGGTACCTCAAGGAACCATCAACATGGGACTTTGGTACCCGAAGGACACCGGTATGTCACTAACGACATATCGGTCTGCAGATCATGCGGGGTGTAAAGATACTCGTCGAGTACGTCAGGAGGTGCTTTCGATTTTTGGGTGATAAGCTTGTGGTGGTCTTCAAAAAGCAAATGAGTACTTCTAATTCCTCTGGTGAATACATAGCCATGTCATCTGTTGTGCTCAAATCCTATGGATGAGATCCCAATTATCTGACTATGGCTTTGATTTTAACAAAATCCCTCATCTTGTGATAATAAAAGTGCTATTGCTCTCTCATGCAACAACGTTCAACACTCAAGAGCAAAGCATATCGACATTCGACATCATTTCATCAGGGGAACAAGTGGAAAAAGGTGTGGTGGAACTCTATCTTGTGAGGTGAATACCGGTTAGCGGAACATCTTCACCAAAGCTCTTCCAAGAGAACGTTTTTGAGTTTATTCTTCCACGACTTGGCTTGAAAAGCCTTCAACCAGAAACACTCAAACGTCTTTAGGAGGAAGACGAGGAGTAAAGGTCTTTCTTCATCTACGGTTCGATTATATCTATATTGTCTTTTTGTCATGTTTTATATATATATTGTCTTTTTGTCATGTTTTTCTCGGTTCGATTATATCTACGGTCTTTGTGCTATCATTCAAAGAATGACACGAGACTTTAAATATTGCTCGAATTTAAATAAAAAAATAAATAATAAATAAAAAAAAATAAAAAATTGGGAGAAAGAGAAACAATGGTTTATTGTCATTTCAGGCAGTAACCCGCTTTTCTTTGAAAGAACAGAGCCATGCTTTATCTTGTTTTTCAAATCTCATGCTCTGATCCTATAAACATTTATCTGCTGAAAACTAATTGCTTTGTACAATAACTCGGACTCAAGTTTTTGAAAATCATTTGGACTTATTTGTCAAAATATCTATCTCTCAATCAACAACCTATGTCATTGATTGAGGGGGAGAATGATTTCAATTAATTCAAAAAGTTAGTTGTCATACAATTGTTTTCAAAAAGATAATTATGCATGTTTAACCAATGGAGTTTAAAGTCTCAAAATCAGATCTTTATCAGTTAAAATGCTTTCATAATGAAGTCACAATTCTCCTTAAAAGCTTTCAAAATCAATTTAAATCTACAGAGATCACAAATCTCAAATGTCTTGATAATTGTGATCGGGGGAGAATTTGTGATTTAAATTGGATTTAAGCTGATAATTCGATAGATGGTTTCATAAGTGATTAGTATGTTTGCCTCCCGGCAAGTGACAAAGCGATTTCAAATTATTTTAAAACCTCAAATTATTGAAAGCGTGATGAATTGTCTCTAAGTGAGGTTCCTCTAATATGTGCAAAATTCTTTCAAAATTCGAGGCACATATTGAGGGGAACAAACTTTGAAAACCTCATCCTTCCTCAAAATGTTTTATCTACTCAAATTGATTGGGAAGTGATGATGATCATTTTAGAAAATGTTAATCAAAAGATTGGACCTTTCACTCTTAATCTAACGATTTCAAAGATCTTTTGCCTCCATGTGCTAAACAATTTCTAAATTTTATGCATACGTTGAGGGGGAGCATTTCTAAAATATCAAAACAATTAAGATACAAAATGCTTTGATTCTATATCACAAGTATCTTGATTGATTTTTTTCAAATGGTTTTCAATTGGTTCCTATGGCAGATGAACGATACCAAAAAGACCAACCAACGTTACTTTATGTATGGTGATATAAGGATGATAAGGTTAGGTTAAGGTCCCATGATCCGCCAGAACCGGAGGGATCTACCCCAGGGACAATCCACTAGATAGTGTAGAAGTCCTTAGGTATGATGAAAAAAGGAGAAATGTGAGATATGGAAAGAGTCGCGGTGAGATTGAGCTAGTCTGGAACCAACCCAACAAGGTTCTAGTTATGAAGTCTCGGTAAGCGGAAGGGTTGAAGAATGAAAAAGGTGAATGAGAAAAAGGGTGAAAAGAAATAGCCCTCAATTTATTCAACCTTAGAGGAAACCGGGCTCAATACATATGCTCTTGGTGGTTACTAAGGTAACACGGTATTGAAGACAAGACGTCATGGACCCATGGCCTTTGCACTTCAACTTTCCAAACCACTCAAGTTCCTCTTAAAAGGGCTTGTTTCATTCTCACGGGGAACCTACATAATCTATCGACTTTCTCTTAGAGATTGTTGATATTGAAGAAGGAGACCCTCTCCCTAGTCTCCGATATAGGAACCAAAATGTGCACAAATTGAGTCTAGAGCCACGAGATAATCAATTAATCTCTTTAGGACACTTATTTCTTGAAGACTCACTATTTCACACAATGTGGAATGTGAGATTATATTTTATGAGTCCTACGCACTATCCTTGCGGTATTGCCAAGACTTGATTGTGTCATATGGACCTCATCAGTGGAGCGATTCAAAATTGAATCAATCCAGGTCCAAGAAAATGGATTGACGGATGCCTTTGAAAAACCGGTTGTTGTGTTTAAAAACTCTTTTCTCTAAGCACATCGATTGTGTACAATTATTTCAAATCAAAAGGTGTTTATGATTGATAAATGATTTTTCACTAAAACTCCGTTGTATTGCAAAAACAATTTCTATTGAGCGATACACGATTGTTTTTCAAATCTCTTTTCATCAATCGGTGAATCTCTATTATTTGGTTCACTCACTCGTGTTGTCTTATTTGAGGCGCTCGGTTTGAGAACGGCTAAGCATGCGAAACCTGTCAAGGAAATTCTTACGAATTATACGATCCGCGGCGTACTTATGCGATCAGCGAGGAACCGTGGGCCATGTACCTCAATTCATCGAAAGTGATCAAAGACACTTTCGGGCGCTTTATTGCTAAGCTGTCTTATGCGGTACACGGCGCTTGCGGTGATCGAATGGAGCGGTCAATCCATAGCCACATGCTCACACAACACATTCATATCTAAAGAAATCATGATTGGTGCATCAATGACTCTTATATTTTCACTCCATACTTACGCTACTGCTGCGCCAATATCATGAATCAGCGAAAGCTTCGCTACTCGATAAGAAGAAATCATGATCCAGAATGTGAGCATGTCGGTCCAAATGTCACAACATCATATGATATCAACACCACAAAGGATGAGTCAGAGATTTAATGTGGCTGATGATCTCAAAGCTGACTCAAAACTCGGTATCACGTGGATCACTTAAAGACCTCCACTCAGATTATCCAAACATGCAATTATGAAGAATCAAAGACTACGAGCTACAGAAAAAAGAACATGGACAAGAATCCAAGAACAATCTCAATGTAATATCTGTTTGTATTCAATGTAATCTTAATATGTGTTTGAGGTGACCTCCCTTAGGGGGAGATTGTTAGGATTTAGAAAATCCTGGTATTAAAGTGTCGGTTACCTCAAGTATATGTAATCGTTAGAAAGCTCGTAGTCATAGTTATTTTATGTTACGTAGTATTTAGTTTAGTAACACCGTGGAGGACGGACGAGTCTTTACCACTTGTATCGTTATCACAGCCCGTTGTGTGGCGTTTTATTTGTAAGACTATAAATACTCTCTACCTTCCAAGGTAGAGAGTTTCATAATAAGATTTTTCTTTCTCTCACTAAAGTTCCCAAACCTCTAACTTTCTCTCTCTAAAAACCTCTTGTACGCCTATTTTGTGTTATGGTTTGATGTGTATGTGAAATCCAATATATTACACATGGTTTTAATAATCGGTTTTGAATTGATACTTCTTCAACAATCCACATATGAGTTGGTTGTTAGCTTTCCCGTTGGGTATCTATTTTCGGTATAGAACTGATCATACCAAGGCATGACAATTTGTAAATTACAATTATTTTTTGCAGAATTATCATAACATACTTTCCATTGATTATGTTCACTTTTAATTGTGTTTTGCCAGAACCCTAGAAAGAATGGGAGGAAATCACCTTCATGAGTTACTTATCAGGTACTATGAACAAATTTAATTTTTATATATTACTTTTGTTTAATTAGGTTTTGGTTTAAGTTCATCTGTTTAATTGTGCAAGTTTTTCTTTTTCTATTGCTGCGGTAAATTATTGCTCTTTTTTATGTACTATTTTTGTGGTTCCTGGGGTTGACCAATCTAATGTCCTGTATATTGCTGCGATAAATTGTTGCTCTTTTTTTGGTTCTCATATAAATACTTTGGTGAATTTATTTTTATAGTTTGTTAAATTCATATTGCAATGGTTTTCAGGTGGTTAGCTCAAGGAATTATCCTTTGATTTCCTGCTACAGATCATTAGTGAGAACTCAGGACCCCAAATTAGAGATGATTCATTCTCTATTTAAGAAGATTTCAGATACCAAAGATGATAGCATCATGAGGTGTGACGTCTCTTTTAATTTAACTTCTTATATATGAAGAACTGCAATCACATATTAGATTAACTGAGTGATCTTTAGGAGTTTTAAGAGTGTTTGGGGTAATTGTTTGGAACTCCTTATTTGGATATATATGATTCAAAAATGTTGTTTATAGTGAGAACTTTGAAAGTATTTAATTCTAATTCTAATCATTTGGCCTTTAAACCATTGAATATATTTCAGCAACAAAGAATGCTTGCTTCAGATTTTTTGTCGAGGTCATCAAATTCTGCCTAAAGCGTAGAGTATTTAGACAAGAAAATTTCGTCGGCAAGGTAAACATACTCTATATTTGCTTCGCTAACTTTTCTATAACTTTTTTGAGTGAAAAAAAGTCGACGACCGATGAAAGTCAAGACGACTGTAATTACTCAACTGATAATAGGAATGTAATGGCCTTGATATGAATGACTACCAATTTTATATTTGTGTTTGTTTTTGGTGTGTCAATGCAGGTTAACACCTTATGTGACAAGCCAAAGGAAATATTGATGGAAGAAAGAAAGGTTCAGGTATTCACTATGTAAATTCTCTTAATTGGATATATTTTACCAAAAGTACAAGCATCAAGGTTTTTCAATAACATGTGTGCAGAATACAAAAAGGAAAAACCGATGGCGGTGAAGCTCATGTAATTGCTGGGCTGAGAAACGAAAGGTCCAAGGGCAAGGTAAATTTGATATCACTTATATGCTTAATGATATGGCGCAAAGCGGGTGGGTCATGCGGATTGATTGGCCGGTCAAACAGTAGAATATCAAAACACGTTAAGTTTTTACTGAGGTTGGCGAGGATGCGAGAACATATTTTGTCTAATATTTTGAATTTTAACAACTATTTAATGCTATAAACAGGTTATATGGGTCGGTTTAGGTGGTGTTGAGACTCAAGAAATATCAAATTTGTTGAGACTTAAAAAATATCGAAGGTTTTCTATCATTTAATTGAAGTTTACATTGGGCTATTGAGACTCGAGAAAAATAAGATTTCATCAGGTAACATACCCATTTCAGTGGAGTGCGTTTGGGTGTTGAAATAGGTAGGTTTCGCTAATGAAATGAGACTAAAATGTGTATGCTTGGGAGCTAAATTGGGGGCTAAAATGGATATGGGATAGGGGACTGAAATGGGGGATCATATGGCTACATTTGGGTTCTTAAATGGCTGAAGTAGGTGTTGTAGTAGGCTAAAACGGGTTTGTTTGGGTGGGTTTGGCCACATAAGCTTATATGCCAAAAAATAAGCTTAAACAATCACACTTATTTTTCATAAGCCTTTTTTTTGTGTGGCTTATCTTTTATACTTATGGCCTTATTGTAACCGAAATACGGAAATAAGCTCAAAAGCTTAATAATAAGCCGGAAACATAGGCTTCAGAAATATAAGGTTTGTTAGACTTATAATCCCAACTGCGTAAACAAACATACCCTTATATATTTTCATTTTAATCTTGAACCGAAAAAGGTTTGTTAGACTTATAGTCCCATTAGGGGACATTGCCATAGCCACTTCAAGTTTGTTTTCAGCAACCATGGATCAAACTTTCCAACTCGGCCACCGGGCAAGTCATTCTTAGCTGCAAAGCCATTCATTCCTTCTCTATGCAATTAGTATTATCTGTTAGGGGCTCAAAAGGTTAAAAGTTATGTGCCAAAAAAATGATCAATCATGGGTTTCTGCTCCATATGTTTTCTTTTTCCTACAACCTTTTGCAGATTTTCATACTAACATCTTAATGTTTATCGTTTTAACATCTGGTGGAGATATTACTCTCTTGCGTAGTTCTCTTTACTTTGAGAAAGTTGCCGCCTAAACGAGTTACCAAGCAACAACATTTTGAGTAGATTTCAAAACCTTCTCAACAAGGTGGCCTTTTATAATAAATGTCGAACGGGTTAAAATTTGACCCATATATCAAAGGTGTTCAAACCAGTCTTATCCAAATCTGAATGATGTTAAACAAATATGTTGAGTGCTTTTTTGTGTCTTAAATAGTAGCAACAAATACTGAGGCACGAACTGAGGTTGAAGCTAAATGGGAAGCCAAGCGAAAGAGAGACGCCGAAGCAGCTGTTGAAGGTATTAAAAGCTTTATGTGTCGTGATAGTAAAAAAATAAGTAGACAGAGTAACATAACTTTCTATGTCTTCTCCATGATACAATATTAGCTACGTTGAAGCATGAGTAAGCATGACCGGGGTAAGTTATATATATCTGAACTTTATACCCATACGTAGCAACAATAGATCCATGTGGTTCCAGCACTGGATCAACTATATCAGTTGCATCCTTCGAGTGCCAACTCAATTGTCTGGATCAAACAGTTCTTTTTATCTTTATGTGCGATTGAGGTTAACATGGTTCTTGGATGAGCTCCAAACGTGTTAGTTTTAAGATATATATCCTTTTGATTAGTTCAATGTGTTAATATGGTGCTTCTCAAATTTACATTGATTATTAATTTTTATAGGTTATTCGGATATGGATGCTCGAATCATGTCTGCAGAAGTTGGTTGGATAAAGACGGATGTGGAAAAAGAATTAGGTTATTCAAATGGCAATTAAGTGTGTGCGATTGGAATAAGAACTTGTGGAAAAAATGGAGGAAGTCAAGGTTCAAATGGTTGTTAGTGCAAATGGTGAATTAAAAGTTGAAGAGGTGATTTTCTACACTATTATGATATATATTCACTTGTCATGGAGTATTATAAATATAGCATTATTATAGTTTGTTGTCCGTGGTCATGATTTTGTTAGCAGTTGAAGTCTTTTCATCCCAAACTAGCCGGATTTGAACATCCCAAACATATTATAAAGTTTATTCCAGTAGGAAACATTAAGGGGCTGTTTGGTTTTGTGTTTTATAACTGGCTATTGCGACATGAAGTCACACTAATCGCCATGACTAATTGCCTTAATCCTCCACCATCTTGAATAAACGTTGATGCCATTTTTAGATTACCTTATGTATCCCAAACATAAAAACCCTTTATCCCATGACAAGTTCACATGGCCCACTCTTGATTTGTCCCATGGCTCTTTTCCATTTTTAGTAGCTTTCAAGTTTACAAGAGTTATATGGTCGTTGTCAAGTTATGATTCCTTTATAGAAATTAGTTATGCATACTGGCAAGTTATGTGACTGAAAGTTTGGTATAAGGTTGTCATTGCTACTTGGGTCACCGTAAGAGTCTTTTAGAAACAAAGTAACTTTGATGTTTATGATAATTGATTCTATATTATATTGACGATTTAAAGTTTTGTATGGCAATGCGTGAATGTATTTAACTTTGGCGAGGATTTGAATTTGGTTATTCAAGTTTCCAAATGAGCAGGTTAGTTAATGGATGGCTTGCTTTACAGGTAGTTAATGGATGGCTTGCTTTACAGGTGAAGAAGGGTATTTTTTTTGGAATACAACAAGGATTCAACTTCTATACCTCATATTATTTGATATGAGGAGCATAAAGTCATCGAGGTTAGTGTTCTTTTTATCAAAAGGTTATGGTTTTATAGCTTCTTTTGAACTTAGAATAAATATTCACATCACCACATGTGGGTTTGTCAATCGGGTTGGGTTAGGGGTCTTATCGGGTTGCCCAAAAATAAAAAATAAAAGAAAAAGAAAAAAATCCCGCAACCGGACCCAAAAACAAAAGAATACCATAGCCAAAAACCAATTCAATCCAGTTATGAATATTATGGTGGTAAATAATAACCAAATGAATTAAGTACTAAATCCAAAAATATGCCGGTAGCTAAAATTCCTTTCAATTCAAAATGTGGGTCTTAGAAACTTTACATTTGCTCAAAATAGGATGTTAGTATGTTATATGTGACATTTTACCGGTTTTTATGTTGAAAAAAGTTTTTCGACAGGTGAAGGGTTGAAAGTGTGTCCGTGTTAAACAAATGAAGCTCTAATGCGGGTAATGACGGGTCATATGTTTGCCTAAATAGTTGGCACATATTGCAAAAGATGAATGATTGTTATTGGATAGAGAATTAAAAGGTTCTAATACTAATTTAAAACGAAGGCTACAAGTTCTTTCATGTGATATCTATTTTATTCATTGTCGGCATATGATGTAAAAGATGAATGCTTGATGGGTTGAGTAACGGATTTAAAGGTTAAAAGTAAAATGGAGTTGCTCTTAGCTGAACTCTTTGTACTCTTTTTTGTTCGTTTGTTTTTGTTTTTGTTTTTATGAATTATTGATGTTTAAACATAGCTCTTTTAATTAGATTGTGTAGTAACATGAATGGGATATGTGGTTTACTACTTTACTGAACCCTTATCTTTTATGTTACAAAGTTCGTTACAAGAAACCGTTTAGTTATGCTCCTCAAAGCTGTTGTTCATTGGCATTTATTTTTTAAGTACGACGAACACTTATATAACAACATAAGGTAATCTCATACAATATTATATCTTGGTACTTTCGATCATTTTACCCTTCATGTATATTATCCATGCATATTTTGCAGATATTGATGGTTACACATGCATGAAGAAGATCATGTTATCCATATATTGAATCACATGGACGAAGAATATCTGGCAAATCTTTCAATTTAAAATATAGATAGGTTTTGATCGGGTATAGATAATGCATTAGTTGTTCTTTATTTGTTTTTTGTTTTTTTTACTTCCATGATGTTTGCATGTAAGAACCTATTTACCTATGATTTAAAGGATTAATGGAGCTAAATACTTACTATAAAGACATAACTTTTGTTTAGCTTTACAAAAGCTGGTATTCACACACGGACAACTATATGTGTTGTTTAATTTAAAGGGTTTCTATGAACTATTGGGTGTACACCGAATGGACATTGACTATTATATTGATTAGTGCTCACAGACGTCATTTGCTATTTAAGACCATCAAATGTGGAGACGACAACGCACGGACGTCTATTATTTTTAATGTTACAAACTCAATTGATTGTTGAATAATTCACGTTTTATCTCATTATTTTTTTCATATATTAATGAAACATGTTTACGTTCATTGTTTTCTTATTATCTCATTTTCATATTTCTTTAAAAACTCCGCGAACCCTTCCTCTGCACTATAAATGAACATTTGTTGGCCAAATTTCCAGGAGAAGAAATGGTCTACTTAAGTTGTGACAACGTGGATAAAAGTGAACGGTCTTTGTCATAGATCGTCTATTTTCTGCTGAATTTAAAATAGATTGAAGTTCTCGGGTGTTCCAAATCACAGAGCTTGCTTTAAAAGTCGGAGTGCCGATTATGTTGTTAAGAAACATAGACCAATCAAATGGTTTATGTAATGGTACAAGACTTCAAGTACTTAAATAAACAAGAACCTCTATTGCGCGAGATCATTAACGGAACCAACCGGAAAAAGGTGATTATTCCAAGGTTGAGGATTACTCCGTCCGATAAGCGTTTGCCTCTTAAGATTGTTAGGAAACAATATCCGATATTAGTATATTTTGCCATGACAATCAACAAAAGCCAAGGGCAATCGCTTTCTAAAGTTGGTTTGTACTTGCCCCGTCCTGTGTTCACACATAGACAACTGTACGTTGTCGTATCAAGAGTAAAAAGCAAGCGGGGTTTGAAGGTTGTCGTTTGTGATCAGGATGGTAATCTCTCCAAAACCACAACAAATGTCGTGTATAAAGAAGTACTTGAAGGTCTTTAAACAAGGTTCAAGTTGTATCATGTATGTATCATTGGTGTAATCACGTTATATTATACTATGGTTCATTATTTTTAATGTTACAAGGTTTGTTAGCAACTCAATTGATCATTGAAATCACACATCATTTTATGTTCGAGTCAATCTATTTTATATTGGCAACGCGATGGTTGTAAATCGATTGTAACTCAAACATATTTTAAATTTAACAAATTTACGTTATTACTTTTATTATCATCTCATTTATCTATTTCTTTAAAAACTAACCCGGTGTCAACGGGTCTGTTAGTAATGAAATATTTTGAGGTCATGTAGAAGAATTAGTATGATGTAGACAAAAACTATACATGTGTCATTTGTGTGCTTTTTATCTGAATTCATAAAATTATTGATGTGAAGCAAAGTTATCCTTTATCCCTATTAAGTATACATATTTGTGATTTTGGTTTACAATATACTTTAATTTATGTCTATTCTCACTACGTTAAGAATCTTTATTATTGTTCAACCTATCTTTGTTAGTCACATTATGAGAGAAGAAAAGTTAGCTCTCAAATTTATTTAGTATTGAATTCCAATTTTTAATTGATACAAATATGTATCTTATTATGAAGTTTCTTATAACCGGAGATAGTTTAAATTTGTTGTTCTATATGTGTGGAATTTTATTGTTATTCTGATACTACGAGTAATAGTTTGCAGTATGCTTGAACCCGAAGGTCCGAAGTAAGGTTTAATCATCTTCACTAAACTTTATCAAGTAAGCAAACATTTCATTCACCGACTTTAGTTTTGTAATTTTTAATGAAATTGTATATGAATGCTCTCATGCTTTTATTTTGTCTAATGTTGAATAAGTATTTTAGGTAAGCACTAAACACTCTTACTTGATCTAAGTTCTTACCTCGATGTGTTATTATTTTTAAACGAGTAATGCATTTTAAGCAATTGTTTGTCATAATTAAATGGTTACTTTAACTGGTTTTTACAGCAGCCAATACAACAATAAGAGATGACATGGTGACATTGACAAAGAAAAAGCCACGAGTAAGAAATTGCTTATTCCCACTTACAAGGTTTGTTATGAATGCATAATGAAATACTTATTAAGTAAAAGCGACTTGCCACTTAACTTTAAGTAACTCATTTTCCCTTAAATTGATTGATTATAGTTGGAAAAATTCATTCTATAAAGGTTTTATAGTCTTTGTTTTTAGTCATATTTATAACAACTTTAAAGTTTCATGCACAAACAGGAATTTTGGGGCCTTGATAAGTTAAGGGCTCACTTCGCACACTCTGATTTTCATAGATACTTTACATTTTCATATCATCTCTACGCTACCTACTTGCTAAAATCAATGGTTGTGCCTTTTTCTTTGATTGTGTTTTGGATATGTGTATACTTTAACTATACCGCCTCTAAATTAACTTTTCACTTTAAGGTTTCTATTCACATTTAAAGACAAAAAGCAAAATTGGTGAAACTTTGAAAGACATCAAGAGAAGGTGTGAAGACATCAAAGCCTTGCTTGTGGAACAACATTGGTTATTAAACGAAACAATGTTAAAGTTGTAGTTTGGAATCATTTCAAAAGTATTTGATAACTTATTGCAACATGTTTAACATGAAACGAGTTATGTGTTTTGAATAAATTGTATTTCAACTAGATTTATGATATATCTACTTTTCGATGTTATATGCTAATTGTAATGTTTAGTTATCCTTTATTATTCTATGCAGGGTATAAACTAATAAAAGACATTCAATATTGTACATCACAAACAAGAATTTTTATAAACACAATTGTTATAGTTTGAAGACTTGGCACTTAAAGTAACAATTAATACATACGAACTAATAATCCTAATATTCTCCATGCCAACATGAATCATAATTCATAAATGTAAACATGAAAATGCCATGAGTTATAGGTATTACTTATTATTGACAACTATCATTAGGACTTAACATTGCATTAAGTCTTATTTTTAAAAAAATGAGAAAAGAAGTGAAAATCCTACTTACCAAATATGTTGGATAAGTTTAATGACTAACGTGCTTTATAAAAAAACCATATTTTATCTTATAAATGAGGTTGTATAGTAGACACTAGAAACGATCATTTGCTTTTGGTTATTCTTGAAAAAAAGGTCATGTACTGAATTCGTGACAGTGTTTGTAAGCCGGAAAATGTTACGAGTATAAACTAAGATGTATTGCCTGACGAGTTTATTAATGGCGTAATTATTTTCTTGGCCCAACGACAAATTTACATCAAAAGTGGTGTTTAGATAATGCTTTCTAAGAATATTGATCAATGTAATGGTTTGGCAATGGAACAAGGCTTCGTGTGTCCCCGTTGATGAGAACTTGCATTGAGGCTAATATATTGTGAGAAACGATTGCACATGTTAATACAAATAAGCCGTAAAAACGTTTATTTATATTTTACGATCTTCTAATGTTTTGTCGATAACAAACGTAAAATCATATTAACGAAACAAATAAAATACGTAAATGGTTTGAACTAATAGTTTCTAACATATTCACATTTTCACATAAAACACTAAAACAAGTATAAGTGATTTTATGATTTAGTAATACATATGTACAACAACTAGTGTTTACATATTTGGATAAAATATACACATAACTAGTATGTAGTATATTAGGTAATATAAATGGGTAGAAACTTAAGTATCACAACCCATTGGGCAAATACATTGAATGTAGTTGGGTACAACCCAAAGCCCATAACCCATGGATCTTGACCCATAACCCATTGCATGATATCATGCTTATATCACATATGGATAATACCCATAACCCATGGATCATCCCTTACCCAAGTGACTAAGTGCATTGCACTCAAAGATACATTGTATCTAGCCAAAGATCCATGGTTTAACCCATGACCCATGACCCATAACCAAAATACCCATGGGTAAAGAGGAGCGTTTCACGGATCCCTAGCTTTGTGCTAGCCGGATCCCAAGTGGAAGGGATCCGTGGGATCCGGGGAACACTAGGATTTTTCCTCTTTAAATAGTGAGTCATTTCTTCATTATTCATCATCCCTTTCTAACACACTTTCCCCCCTGAGTTAAATCTCACTAACCTTAGATCCAAGAGATCTCTGTTTGTAGTTTTGTTTTTGTGTGATCTTTTAGGTTCCTCTTAAAGGCAAGATCACCACCTTTGAAGTCAAGCAAGTTCAAGTCCATGAGTTGCCAAGCTTCCTCATCATCAAGGCTACTGAAGTCTTCTTGTTGATGATTCCTTTCTTTCCTCAAAGAGGTGTAGTGTTGAAGACATTAGTAAAAGATGTCTCAAGTGTTAAGACGAAGATATTAGTGAAGGGTATCTATCATCTATAACACAAGCACTTGTGGTAGGTGCTTAGAAGTCAAGACAAAGAAGCATTAGTGAAAGGTGCTTAGAAGTCAAGACAAAGAAGCATTAGTAAAAGGTGCTTAGAAGTGAAGACACAAGACATTAGTGAAAGGTGTCTTGTAGATCTAGTCAAAGGCATTAGTGAAAGGTGCCTTAGATGTACACTCGATATGGTGTGTTTCGATGTACAAGATAGACTAGTATTAGATCCAAGGATATTGATATCCTTGATAATGTTGTAAAGGAGTAGATCTCCTTTGGGATTAGTCGTTGGTGTAGTGTGGTAGTAGTTCCTCCATTGCAATGGAACTAGGTGCTTAGCCTAGTACCTAATAAAGGGTAGGCGACGTTGTGAAGGTGTAGTTCGCCTTGGAGTGAAAGAACTAGGTACTTAGCCTAGTACCTTATAAAGGGTAGGCGACGTTGTGTAGGTGTGGTTCACCTTGGAGTGAAAGAACCCGGTGGTTAGCCTAACACCGTATAAAGGGTAGGCGACGTTGTGTTAGGTGTGGTTGCTTGGTGTGAAAGAACTTCGGTATTTAGCTTTGTACGGAAAAAGGTTAGCGACGTTGTGAAGGCTTCTCCACCATAAGGAGATTGGTGTAGTGTTTACGAACTCTTGAGTAGGTGACTCGGGGAGTGGGCGAGGCAAGGAAGGTGTCCTTGTAGCGAACCACTATAAATACTTGTGTCGTGGTGATGTGCTTCTTACTCTTTATCTTTCATTACACGTTTATATATCTATCTATCAACGTCCAACATAAACAACCAAATAGATTGACATAAGTCGATCTAAATATTTAAAAGGAAGTTTTAAATTGATAAAACTATTCAATCCCCCCTTCTAGTTTTCCACAATTGGCATCAGAGCTTAGTTACCAAGTTTCTTAGAGTATGTTGTACTTTAAAAACTTGATACGATCCGTGTATGTTTGAAAACTACAAAGAAGGATTTTTCAAAGTCATGTTTTAAAATCATTATAATGTTTATTGTTGGACAATGATAGAATGGTCTAACATTTTCCTTGTTAAGTATTCTCCATACTTGGATTTGGGCATCCTAAGAAGATCATGAAGAATTTCTCTAAATATATCTTTCCCTAAAAAGAATATTTAGCAAAGGATTAGGGTATCTTAGAAGATCATGAAGTATTTCGCTCCTATGGTTTCTAAAACCATAAAAAGGGAGTATAGCAAAGGTATGTTTTCTTAGTTACAATTTTTGGTAAAAAAACGTGCTAAATTGCTTGTGGATAAAATGGTGAGATATGCTACTATCTTATAATAAGCATAAAATGAAAAGTGTTCTAGTGATTTTTTTTTTTTTTGAAATTTTGTTGTTAGATATCTTGTTATTCAAGCTTGAATAAAGGTAAAAATGGGTAATATAACTTCACTAAAAAGTCTACAAAGGTTAAACCTTTTCGTCGGGTCAAAACGTACATTTTTGTAATTCTGTGTCAGATCCGCGGATCCCTCGGGGCTACACTTGGACGGATCCCTCAAGCAAGGGATCCGTGGTACGAGACGATTTTTGTCGAATTTCAAAATTCAGAACTAATTAACCGTAAGTCGTTAGAAGTCATGCCACCTATCGTTTTAAAGGTATTTGAGTATACTTTCATTTAAAAATGATTTCATAAACTGATTCAAAACAAAATTTTATAGAATCATTGATTTATAATAGAAAATCATTTTTCGGTCATAAATTTTGCACAAACTTTTGATCTAATTGGAGACGGATGTTTTCATCTTTGAATAACAATGTGTCCTCTTTTGAAATTAAGGTTTTGATCATATTTATAAAGGAAACTAATCAAGCTTGGTATACATGTTTAACACAAAGCGATGAAAAGAACTTTCGTATGCTATGCTAAATGATAAATTGTTTCCCTTGCATTACTTGATTATTTGCTTATCTCAAATAGCTCTTGTGCTTGTTTGATTGATTGACATATGTGGATTCCTTACCTTGCTATTTATTCTCTTACTTGTCGATTTAGTAATTTTCTACTAATCAATGTGCTACTCGAAGGAGTGTTTGGGATAACATCTAGTTGTGTAAAAAATGTTAGTTTTATAAGTTGAAAAATGTTTAAAACATATAACACACTAAAATGGATTTTTGATTGAGTTTGTCATGTGTGCAACATAAATGTTTTATGTGCCTATATGATTTCTTGATTTCATATTTTCTTGTATCGTTTTCTAAAAACAACAAGAATGTACATCGGATCATAACCTACACGTGTGTTGATGATGTACTCTCCCGTTTTCCTTTTCATGATCGCTCTCCAAGCTTCATAGTAGGATTGACAACTTGATTATTTCATCCGATATACTCAAGTAAATTATTTTGCAACGCAAATATAATTGTTCATATCCGAAAGTCCAAACTCGAGCTTTCCAACAACATATGTTGAACTAGCTCATCTAACCATTTTTTTTTGTTCACCATATAGACAACTTTTAATTTTTTTTTGACACCTTCGTCATCTTAGTTGGTTCAAGTATAATATTAATATAAACGAAGCAAAGTATCATCACTATTACTCTTCGATAGGCCATTGTAGGAATATAAATTTTCCTAACTTGAGAATGAATACTGGAGAAATTATTGGACTAGAAACTCAATTTGACCATTGCTTCCTAAAGAGAAGTTGGGTATGTGGAATCGCCCGTAAAAATGGTCGTGTTTAGCCGCAATTGAGCACCGCTAGTAATAGTCTCATATTCATTCTCTCACTTGAGAAATTTATACTCCTATGTTTTCCTAAAGTAAGTTTACAATGGAAATACTTTGCGTTGTCTTAGGATTACTAATCAAACAAGTTGTAAAATTAATTTTTCTTTTAAGTTAATCACAACCACTTGCCTCATCAAGCGATTATCTTGCTTTGATCGAGAAGAGCTACAATACTTCAAGGATGAAGTTCATTGTATGCTAATCACCATCCGTAATAACTATACTTAGTTCATTACCTTGACTAAACCAAAACAACCTTCTAAACAAATCATGTCTTAAGGGGCATATACATGTGTCTCTTATTCTTCAACATACCTTGCATGCCATTGTTAATACAAACGATTTACTAATCTAGATCGTAAATATGTTTTGAGCTTCTTGAACAAGTGCTTGTTAAGTTTGATAAACCTCTATGTTATTTGTGAGGTAGATTTCATATTAATTGCTTATGTGCTATTCTTACATGCTCTCATTGCTATGTTTTACATGTATACATACATGCTTGCTGTAAGAAATCATTAGTTTCAAAATTAGATACATAAAGCAAATTTATGCAACCATTCTTTAAGGAAATCTGTCTCAGAACAGGATCCCTTGGTTATAACTAGCGGATCCCTCAAATGAAGGATCCGTGGGATCGAGGTAGAGAGGTGCATTTTAGCTTGCTTGCATTAATCCAACCTTCGGTCTTTATTGGACTAGTTAAACATGATACTTAGATCACTTATATCTTCCTCAAGCTCAGTATGTCTCACACTCACTCATAGCTAACTTAGGATCACATTCAAGGTGCTTTTGATTTATCACTTCACCAAAACTCACCATATTTCCGCTCCAATGCAATTACAATCATTGTATTTCAAACATGTCCTTAGATCACTTCACACTAAGCTAGACATAGTGCATTTCAAATATGAGTAAACTCATACTCACGCATAACTCACTTAGATCACACCCAAGAAGCTTGTAGATCTATCATCTTACCTAAACTCATTACTCTTCCGCTTTTAAACTCACTTGTCATTTCTCACTTGATCCCTCATATATAGCTTTGGAAATCTTTCAATTATGGCAAAATTGATCATAATCATCCTTACCTCAAAAATTGGTCAATGTTGATCAAATTCTAGCTCTGCCATCTTAAAACCTTTAGGATCTTCTCCAAGACATTATCCTAATTCACTATCTGATCACTAGGATCATTTAGCTCCATTTGACACCATCAAAATCTTTAGTGTCATCCTTGTTCATTCATTGGTACTCATGAAGGTTCCAATTTCTTCCTTAAAAGGCAATCATTTGCTACAACACTCATTACTCTTAAGTATTCAAGCACCTCTTCATTTAAGACACTTAGATGAACTGAAACACACAAGAAGAAATAGGCATTAGACCTTACAAGCATCATTGCTATCCTTTCTTAGCTCCTGATAGACGGATCCCTAGGATTAGCCTAGGCGGATCCCTCATTGGAGGGAACCGTGGGATCCGTATGACAGGTTATGTCAACTCAAGCTAAAACAATCATTTCGAGCTCATCTTGCTAATTCAAACACTCCATCTCATCTTAAATGAGTTCCTAGATCAGTGCAACCTCTGAAGTTGACTCTTGTGCATGTCAATCATCACATTCCAATGAATCCTAGTGGCTTAAGGCTTAAATGCACTTGCAAAATCTCTTAGTTTATAAACCACCTTGTTAGGACCTCCATAGTCATCACTCTCAACCTAACTTTCAGCTCTTGCAACCTCTTGAAATCATCTCATCATGAGGAAAACCCCAAGTAGTAACTTATCCACCAAAGAACCACCCATGAAAAGGGCTCGTGTTATAAACGAAATTTCTTCAACCGAATCATCTCCCGTCAAGCAAACAAATGATAGAATTCTTCATCATCCAATCAAACCAATTCCTAAAAGGATAGTACCCACAAAACTACCTATGCCAAACACCACCATACCTCCTAGGCCAAACAATATCATCTCCACTAAACCATCACCATTGGTTCCTAGAGCTATTTCATTTACATCCCCACTATCATCACCACACCTCTACAATTTAGAGGACTTGCCTCCTAGGCCGTTTCATCCGCTTCCGCCAACAACATTCTCCTCATTAAGAGGAATAATGGTTCAAAATCAAGGTGTTGAGTCAACACTTGCTCCGGCTTCCTTTTCGCCGTTTCCATCATATAATCCCATTTGGATTATGAGAAATCATCAAAGTCAACCACCCGACCATATGGAAGTTGACACTTCTCTACCACCACCATCATTTTTGGTTGAGTCATTCTCAAATGCACCTCCACCAATCCCTCCATCGTTTGAAGCTCCACGCTTCACTTGATCCTTCGCATCAAGCCATTTCACTTCTTCCACCACCACTACCTAGCCATGACAAAGATTGCTATCATTGTCAACATGTTGAAAGTTTGATACATGAAGTACGAGAAGACCAACGTTTCATGTTCTATCATCTCCTCGAACGTTTCGACGAGATCAAACCTAAACAAAACTTGAGCTAGAAGATTTTAGTGGTGTCCTAGCATCAAGCGATAGTTGGTTTAGAAATTCCTAGTCATGTATTTTCTTATTTTCTTAGTTTTTAGAGTCATGTATATCATAACTCTAGTTTTATTAAATGGAATTACATGCTACTTGTTATTTTGTTGAGCATATGATTACTTTGTATTCATATCTTATTTTTGTGATAACATTACTTGTTATATCACCTTAGCTTTGTAATTAAAGCGACTAATACGAGATCCCTCGAATTGCCTAGACGGATCCCTACTAGGTGGGAACCGTGGGATCCGTAAGACAGAAAGCTTTCTTTCTACTAACTTGAATCACATTTGCAGGAAATTGTGAATTATACTTGCTTTCTAACCTTTGTTTTGTAGTTATTCAATTTACATATGAAGACTTTGACATCCTAAAGCTAGGGGAGCTTTATGTCAAAGCAATACATTGCAAATTACTTGCAATACTAGTTTTACATTTCGTGACATCCCTTTGCAAAATTGCAATCATCAAGGGGGAGCACATTCGTCTCTTAGACGATATCTTTTGCAAACTCATTTGCAAACAAACTAGATTAGTATCATTTACTTGACGCCCTCACATAGGGATGGACTCGTCAAAGGGGAGTAAAGACGAGATCCTTTCCCGTTATTTGCTCTCTATTTCTTTTTACTTTTAATTCTTTCACATGTTTTTCTTAAAAACAATGTGTTGCCTTCCTTCAAACACTTTTTGTTTCGACAAAAAGGGGGAGAAGAAATTAAAAACTACAAATTCAAACTTTTACGAATTTTAGCTTTTCCTTAAAATAATTTTATGTTTTGTCATCAACAAAAATGGGGAGATTGTTAATACAAATAAGCCGTAAAAACGTTTATTTATATTTTACGATCTTCTAATGTTTTGTCGATAACAAACGTAAAATCATATTAACGAAACAAATAAAATACGTAAATGGTTTGAACTAATAGTTTCTAACATATTCACATTTTCACATAAAACACTAAAACAAGTATAAGTGATTTTATGATTTAGTAATACATATGTACAACAACTAGTGTTTACATATTTGGATAAAATATACACATAACTAGTATGTAGTATATTGGGTAATATAAATGGGTAGAAACTTAAGTATCACAACCCATTGGGCAAATACATTGAATGTAGTTGGGTACAACCCAAAGCCCATAACTCATGGATCTTGACCCATAACCCATTGCATGATATCATGCTTATATCACATATGGATAATACCCATAACCCATGGATCAACCCTTACCCAAGTGACTAAGTGCATTGCACTCAAAGATACATTGTATCTAGCCAAAGATCCATGGTTCAACCCATGACCCATGACCCATAACCAAAATACCCATGGGTAAAGAGGGGCGTTCCACGGATCCCTAGCTTTGTGCTAGCCGGATCCCAAGTGGAAGGGATCCGTGGGATCCGGGGAACAGTAGGATTTTTCCTCTATAAATAGTGAGCCATTTCTTCATTATTCATCATCCCTTTCTAACACACTTTCCCCCCTGAGTTAAATCTCACTAACCTTAGATCCAAGAGATCTATGTTTGTAGTTTTGTTTTTGTGTGATCTTTTAGGTTCCTCTTAAAGGCAAGATCACCACCTTTGAAGTCAAGCAAGCTCAAGTCCATGAGTTGCCAAGCTTCCTCATCATCAAGGCTACTGAAGTCTTCTTGTTGATGATTCCTTTCTTTCCTCAAAGAGGTGTAGTGTTGAAGACATTAGTAAAAGATGTCTCAAGTGTTAAGACGAAGATATTAGTGAAGGGTGTCTATCATCTATAACACAAGCACTTGTGGTAGGTGCTTAGAAGTCAAGACAAAGAAGCATTAGTGAAAGGTGCTTAGAAGTCAAGACAAAGAAGCATTAGTAAAAGGTGCTTAGAAGTGAAGACACAAGACATTAGTGAAAGGTGTCTTGTAGATCTAGTCAAAGGCATTAGTGAAAGGTGCCTTAGATGTACACTCGATATGGTGTGTTTCGATGTACAAGATAGACTAGTATTAGATCCAAGGATATTGATATCCTTGATAATGTTGTAAAGGAGTAGATCTCCTTTGGGATTAGTCGTTGGTGTAGTGTGGTAGTAGTTCCTCCATTGCAATGGAACTAGGTGCTTAGCCTAGTACCTAATAAAGGGTAGGCGACGTTGTGAAGGTGTAGTTCGCCTTGGAGTGAAAGAACTAGGTACTTAGCCTAGTACCTTATAAAGGGTAGGCGACGTTGTGTAGGTGTGGTTCACCTTGGAGTGAAAGAACCCGGTGGTTAGCCTAGCACCGTATAAAGTGTAGGCGACGTTGTGTTAGGTGTGGTTCGCCTTGGTGTGAAAGAACTTGGTATTTAGCTTTATGTAGGAAAAGGTTAAGCGACGTTGTGAAGGCTTCTCCGCCATAAGGAGATTGGTGTAGTGATTTTGAACTCTCGAGTAGGTGACTCGGGAGTGGAGTAGGGCAAGGAAGGTGTCCTTGTAGCCGAACCACTATAAATACTTGTGTCGTGGTGATGTGCTTCTTACTCTTTATCTTTCATTACACGTTTATATATCTATCTATCAACGTCCAACATAAACAACCAAATAGATTGACATAAGTCGATCTAAATATTTAAAAGAAAGTTTTAAATTGGTAAAACTATTCAACCCCCCCTTCTAGTTTTCCACAGCACATCTTAACGACATCGGATAAACGGTTGACATTAAAGACAACAAGGAAGCAGTTCCACGTGTCCGTATCTTTCGCTATAACGATAAAAACGGCCGGAACAATCTTTTGGGCAGGTGGATTTTTATTTACCAAGGCCTGTTTTCACACATGGCCAGCTATATGTGATCGTGTCTCACATTAAAGGAAAAAAAATATCAAAGATGGTTATTTGCAGCAAAGGCGACATCCTTATTAATAACGCTAGGGCTGAGCATCGGGCCGGAACCAACCCGTCCCGACCCGAACCCGACACATCCCGACCCCGAGTATAGGTCGGTAGGTGTCAGCGGGGATCGGTTTGTGTCGGTTGGTCGGTTTTCTTTGTGTTTTGTCGGTCTGTTTTGCTCAATCCCGATTCCCGAAAAGGTGGAAAACTCGAAGCGAATCCCGACCCGAGTAGAGATCGGTTTGTGTCGGTCGAGATCGGTAGGGATCGGTTTGTGTCGGTTGTCGGTTATCTGTCGGGATTGCTCAGCCCTAAATAACACAACAAGTGTAGTCTACACAAAAGTATTACAAAATTTGGGTTAACATGTTATCATACTGACCTAAATATTTGCGTACACTTTATTGTTTTAAAATCAAACGTCAAGTTTCAAAAATCTAATACATATATGTCGATTTTTAATGTTGGTACTTCATGTATCTAATTGATTATTAAAGATATATCGACAAATTAATTAATGTGCAATAACAACAAATGGAGCTCAACTCAAACAAAAACTAGGATATGTCCGTATTAAACTTTATTTTCTTTTTTCATTTGATTATTTTGTTTGACAGATAGCATGTTTCATTAGTATTAGTACCAACTTTATGACAATGTGTATGTTTATACCAATGTGATTTTTTGTAAGGACATGCTTTATAATATATACTCTTCCATCTCATAATAATTGTCCACTTTGATTTTTTTAGTTTTTTTTGTTCAACTTTGACTATTAATATTTTTATTTGTGTTATATAATACTTGATGAAAATTATACCAAATGAAAATACATTTAAAACGCAATCTATTCATATAATTTTCATCAAGCATTATATTACACAAATAAAAATATTAATAATCAAAGTTGAATAAAAAAGACTTAAAAAAATAAAAGTGGACAATCATTGTGGGACGGAGGTAGTACGATATCAACTATTTTTATGATCTCTCCTTAAAATACCCGTAAATTTTACGGTTTAGCTAGTATGTTATAAATCGTTGTGTTGTTTGAGCATTTGATTTGGTATAATTTTTCTGTTATGATGCAACTAATGGAAAACCTGTGGTGGACTAAATTATGTGCTATTACACGGATCCTCGTTCAATCAAGGTTGACTATCGTGCTCACCTGCTGACTTATCAGTAAGAACTAAGGTCGATGAGCTGCAGTTCTAAATGTCGCACCAGGTAGACTTGAACCAGCACTGCTACAAATGGAAAAGGTTTAGAAACTGGACAAACTCGAAAGACCTAACGTGGTTGGCTAAATTGTTTGATTAGTTATGCGTATCATTAAGAACTAAACTTACAGAATGTGTTAAAAAGTTTGGTTATTAAGAACTAGTCTAGGTCCGTTTTGACCAAGTTTTTCTTCTTTTTGGCTTTGGCCAATTCTTCTCAACGAACATAAGTACCAACAGTTTTACCTGTGTTTACTTGCAGGTTTACTGCATTTTTTTTGCCGAAGGTAGCAAAATTGCAAACATCTGTTATCAGTTTTACAAAACCGGACCTACACCAACAAATTAGCTGATCTTGAGGAAAACAAGTAATTGCAGTAACCACAACCGTTAAGGTGTTAATTCTTAAACAAATATTGAGCTAAATATAGATTTAGGACTGAAAATCATATCTGCCTTTCCCTTTTACAATACTACATACTGTGTTCAACATTCAAATTTTAGTGGTTTTATACCAGTCCCTTAATGCCCGATGCAGCCACAACCACCGTCATTTGAGCCACTATAGAAACAAAAGAATAGTCATGACTTGACTACCATTTGTTCTATCAAAGTAGTTGTGCTCTTTTCAAGTCAGAAAGGACTCCTCTATCTTCACGACCCCTCTCATTGTATATAACCTATAAAAAGCAAAAAATAAGTGATGGGAACGAAAAATATATAAAAAACGCAAGTTTTCAAATTGTTTGCAACTACCTTATCAATGATACCGTATTCAACAGCCTCACTAGGACTAAAGTATTTTGGACGCCTAATATCTTCTTCAATCTGCTCCTTTGTCTTGTTTATGTGCTTCGCATACAAGTTCACCTTCAATAGATAAAAAGAAAGTAGCTACATTTAGTCGACTAAATGGTCGATCAGTTTATTTGGCAGAACAAGGGATAAGTTCTTGAATATACCAATTCAGTCTTGACATTCTTAATTTCCTTTCTCATAATCTCAACATCCGATGCTTGACCTTGAAATCTGGCAATTGGCTGTTTAATCATAATGGTTGATGAGGGTAAGGCTGAGCGATTTCCCTTTGCCCCAGCAGCCAATAGCAAGGCAGCCTCTCCCCATGCATTGCCAACACAAAGTGTAAAAATAGGCGGTTTCACATATCTGCAATTATGAAAAAAAGAAAAGGTTGTATTTATTTGATTTTCCTAAGAACACATTTTTATTGGTTGATTAATTTAGGGGGATAGTCTGGAGGTATCAACCGAGTCGAAAGAGCAGTTATAATAATTGCTAGCATAGTAAACAAAGGACTGATTATGTGATAAGCTCATAATCTATGATAATAATACGGGTTAATAAGTGATATATAAAATAACATTTCTGTACATAAATTTAACATTTGTATATGACGACTATCATTTTGGAGAAGTTGTTATCTAGGGGTTTTTTTTGTCACAAAACGACCGAAACAGTAGTGACAGACACAAAGCCACCTTTTAACAACTTGGTCGTACAAAAAAAAGTATGATTAAAAGGCGACAAAAGAAAATGCAGATAGGTAATTTATGTGATAACAATAGAGGTATTCATTAGGGCAGTAGCATACTGATGAGAAGCATAAAGACTTGTTACCTCATGACATCATAAATTGCAAAAGCCTCTGTTTCATATCCCAGCTTTTCGCCACCCTGAATAATGTAGAAACAAATGAGACGCATGACAATGTTCAATATTTATTAATTCTTATAGTATCAGCGTTATCCATCAAACTATATGTTTTTAGTAATTTAGACCGTACCAAATTTATAAAGCATGTTCATAAAAAGGTGATACCTTGGTGGTTCCAGTAGAATTAATGTAAAGATAAATAGGCTTTTTGTCATCCTCGTACTGTAGGTATAGAAATTCTGCCAATATAAGTTCGGTGACAGAGGGGACTAGAGACATGCCCAAATACACAATACGTTCCTTGTACAAGTATGATGCCAAATCTGGAGGTGGTTGCTCCCAGGCACTTCCCCTTGAGAAAGGAATGACCTATCAAGATATATACAGCAAATTAAATATGGTTAAAATTTAGTTATCAATATTTTCAACATAAAGAAACTGATTCTTACCAGATATGTGGTTATAAGATTACATGGTTGAACTCGAAAGTAGAAAGTGGACTCTTTCTACCTTTTTGGGTCGGAGTTGACATAAGTATGTGAAGCAGATTGAATGTTACCATACCATTTGTGATATATTTAGTACTAAAAGTTTAATCAGTAATACGCATCATAAATAAGTTTTTTAAGATCAGAGTCAATATACTGAACACATCAAACTAAAGGCCTAAGGAGCTAGAGTATTAAAAAGGTTTTAAGTTTTGACCTCAAGGAAAATGAAATTTACTTGTTCATATGCCACTTTGGCTAATATAACAAACTGTTAAGTGTTGACAGGAAGTATCTTAGGCAAGGTAGTGTAATCAGGCGATTGTAAGAGATGATAATTACATAACGTTGCATCCTAGCTATCTGAGGAAGTTGGTAACTAGGGGCTTTTGGCAGACCAAGCACATTGAAGAACACAGTCATCTTTTCATCTTACTTCCTCTCATTACCCTCTTTACTTCCTCAGTATTGACAGGGTAATTGTTACATTAAAGTGAAGCTAAAGCAGTATTAGATTACAATCATCCTTTGTAAGCTCTATCGCCTATGTAACGGGCTGAGATATGGGATTTCACCCATATCCTTTGTACTTAAATGTTTTTTGGAGTAATACATTTACCGGGTCTTTTGAACTTTTACCCAAAAAAAAAAAAGCGGTATTAGATTACAATCATCCTCAAACAAATAAGAAATTCCTCAATGGCCTATATCTTATTACGCTGACAAAACAAACAAGAGGCAACTTTGCTAGTCCGTCTACTTTTTTCCAGTCTCAATTTCTCAAACTTGAGAACAAATTACTTGAAAAAGTCATATGAATCATGTATCATTTACCTCTATTAATATGAGCTTCTACTCTTCCACAAAGTCATAGCTCTCAACATAAGACCATCACACTGTTTTTTCCAGTTTTTTTTACCATAAATAGTTAGATACATATCTAAGTATCTAACCCTTCAAAGACTGCTTTCACATAGCTTTTCAGGAGAAAAAAATATGTCATCAATCACCTCTCTTGTAGGTCAAGTGGCTTCCTTTACATCTATGACTTCAGTAATAGAATCCCTTCTGGTTTTCCACTACAAACTAATTATCCACTAATATATTGCGTCATTCTAACTTTACTTGATTGAGGACATCAACTAAAAGTACTGTTTTCCAGAAAACATTACAATATCCAGCTAGCTAGTTCAAGATACTGCCTAACTTTATCTCTCATGAACAGACCCTCGGAAGTCAAAACTGACATCCTAACAACATTAGAGTCAAAGTGATTCGTGCATAACATAGCTACTTTGTTCATCAGACCAACAAAATAACACATTCTAGCAAAGAAACATGTGCTTCTTGTAAGTTACCTCACTCAAACATTTCCCTCAATTAAAAATAACAAAGTGGCATGCTTAAAGAGTGAAAGATCGACAATAACAAATAAGAAGTCATGCGGGCCAAGTATGAAAAGCTAGTTAAGACAGGTAGCTATCAACATAGTGACGTTCAACTCCATGTTAACCCCATAATAAACAAGTAGTGATAGGCTACCATAACAACAAGCATCAATAACCTCATTCATTTTATGGGGTGTTTGGCTAAGCTTAGGTTGTCAACTTAATCACTTATGGTGTTCTAAGAACACAATAATCTAAAACAAATGTCTGGATTCCACCAAAGTGCTTAAGCTAATTACTTATTCGAGCCCATTTTCTTAAGCTCTTCAGTGGTCAGTGGTGTTTAGGCAAGTTTATTTGTGCAAACTTATGGGCTTATTGCACTTTTGTAAAGCTAATAACCACTTTTGGACGTTATGGTAAAGCTAAATGGCTATGCTTAAGGTCTTATTTAACCTACTTTTAAGAAAGCTCTTTGGTGTCACTTTTTGAGAAAGCTTACAGCTATTATAAAGACACTTCTAAGTTCTAACAAATTAAGCTTCTACTAAGCTAATAAGCTTGTTAACGTAAAATAGTGATATTATATAAGGAATGAATTACAAGAATGATACACAACTATCACCTAATTACAAAAATGTATACAAAATACATAATATCACTATTTACGCTAACAAAGCTAATCCAAACACTATATGCTATACTGTGTCTTAACTGCTTATGCTTATGGGCTAATTCAACCTACTTTCAAGAAGCTCTTCTGGTGTGGCCTTTTAGACATCTTCTTTAAATGCTTCTCACAACCAAATAAGCTAATACAAAGACAATATGCTAAGAAGCCTTTGTTTTCCAAAAACGCATAAAGCTTATCCAAACACCCTACCCACCTACACCATCTTCTTCATTTTTTCACACTTCTCTTGACATCAAAACAAATCATTTCATTTCTTAACAACCCAAAAATCAAAAATTAATAAACTTTATCACTTTATATCATTTACCCACTAATCTTTACACCATAAAACAACACAAAACATTAAAATAACGAAGAAAAACAATAAAGTTTGAATTTTTATGAAAAGGGTATGTTACCATAGTAACACCAACACGTTTTCTTGAATTCGGGTTGAGTGAAACGGGTCGGATCTTTTGACCCGAAAAGTCGCTTGTAACACCACCTGTGCCTATGTATGGAGAGACAAAACTTGTGGATAAGGAGGAACATTTAATGGGTGATGATGATTTTAAGATTCGATTGGTTGTGGTGTTTGGTCTTGAGATTGGTCTTGAATTTGGGAAGAAATGGGTAGCCATTGTTGTGACTTCCATGTTTTGGTTTGTTTGGTTGTTGAAGTTGGAGATGAGGAAGGAGGAGGATGTTTTGGGGGAAGAAAATGGTTTGGGAGTGTTTTTCTTGACCCGACCCGGATAGTTTTCGGGTCGACATCGTAGCGCATTGTTTATTCTTGGGTTGCGGGTAGGTTAACATATTTCGGGTCACATTAGATGGAGTAAATTGCATTTTTGGTCCCTAAGGTTTGACCAAATTGCAGGTTGAGTCCCTAAGGTTTAGAAAGTGCAATGATGGTCTTCATTTTGAAACTTTTGATGCATGTTTAGTCCCTGATCAACATCAAATGACTAAAATACCCCTGTCTTCCTTTTTTTCTATTTTCTGTTTAACTTTTTAATATAAATGGTCCCTGTGTTGTGTCAGGTTTATAAATTAAGTACTGATTTTTTTTTTCTTTTCCCTTTTAATTTAAAAATTAACTATTACAATTAGTATAATGTTTTTAGGTCAAAAATATTCGAAAAATATTCAAAAAATGTTAAAGATATTCCAAAAAAAAAATTAATTTTTTTTACATAATTTTTTTTTAATTCGAAGAGAAAAGTCTAAAATATATTCGTTTCTTTACGTTTTTGTTCGGATTTTTACGTTTTCGTCTCCTTTTTTACGCTCGCTTTTCTTATATTCTCAACCGTTTTATTACGTTTTGGCTGTTTTTATGTTTTCGCCCATTTTTTACGTTTTCATTCGGTTTTTACGTTTTAGTCCGTTGTTTTCAACCGTTTATTCGTTTTTCTGTTTTTATATTTTGTCCGTTTTTACGTTTTTGTACGGGTTTGTACGCTTTCGTTCGTTTTTTACGTTTTCAACCATATTTTACGTTTTCGTCATTTTTTTACGTTTTCGTTCGTTCTTTTTACGTTTTCAATTTTTTTTTAATGTTTTCGTCCGTTTTTTTACGTTTTCGTCTGTTCTTTTACTTTTTCGGCCTTTTTTTTGTTTTCGTCTCTTTCTTTTACGTTCTCTTTTTTTTACGTTTCGTCCGTTTTTTTACGTTTTCACCCATTTTTATCCGTTTCGTCACTTTTTTATGTTTTCATCCGTTTTTTTACGTTTTTAACCCTTTTTTATGTTTTCGTCTGTTTATTACGTGTTCGTCTGTTTTTTTATGTTTTCGTCTGTTTTTTACGTTTTCGTCTGTTTTTTTACGTTTGCGTCCGTTTTTGTCCGTTTTTAATGTTTTCGCCCGAAAACGTAAAAAATCAGATGAAAACGTAAACGTAAAAATAACGGTTTAAAGCGTAAAAAAAATGAACAAAAAAGTAAAAAATCAAACGAAAACGTAAAAAATGGACGAAAACGTAAAAAATAGACTAAAATATATTTAAAAAAAAAAAAAAAAAAAAGGTCAAAAACGTAAAAAAATGAACGAAAACGTAAAAAGTTGTTGAAAACTTAAAAAAATGGACGAAAACGTAAAAGATGTTGCGGAAAACGTAAACAAACGGACGAAAATGTAAACCGTCACGCGTAAAAACGGCAAAAACCGGGCGTAAAAAAACGGACGAAAACGTAAAAGACGTACATGAACGTAAAAAAACGAACGAAAACGTAAAAAAAAAACAAAAACGTATAAAAAACGTATTAATAATTCTATAGAAAAATATTAAAATTAAAAAAAGAAAACTTATGTGATAAAAAACTAATTTTTTTGGAATATCTTTGAATATTTTTTGAATTAAAAAAATAATACTAATATTAAAAGTTAATTGAAAAACAAAAAATAAAAAAAAAAAAATCGGAGTCGAATCTTGTAAAACCTAGCACAAGACAGGGACCATTTATGTAAGAAATATGAAAAGAAAATAGAAACAAAAGAAGACAGGGGTATTTTTGTCATTTGATATTGATCAGGGACCAAACATGCAGCAAACGTTTCAAAATGAGGACTACCGTTGCACTTTCGAAACCTTATGGACTGAACCTGCAATTTGGCTAAACCTTAGGGACCAAAAATGCAATTTACTCTTAAATAGGATTAGGGGTGTTCATCGGTTCGGTTCTCGGGTTAATCGGTTTATTCGCTTTAGTTTGTTCGGTTAATTTTTTTTTAGTCATAACCGAAAACCGAACCGAACCGAAAATATTTGTGACCAAACCAAACCGAGAACCGAACCGAAGTTCGGTTCGGTTATGGGTCAAAACCGAAAGCCGAATTTATATTTTTTTTTAATTTAATTAAATATATTTTGGCAAAAAAAATTATTTCAAGTATAAAAAGTGTTTTTTTTATATTAAGATAAAATTTTGACTAAAATACACGGTTGGTTCCTAAACTTGTCAATCCGCTTCGCGTTGGGACAAACCATGGCATTATCATCGCCGGAGGTCCAAAACATAGGCTTTATATGCCAAACTCGTCCCTTGACCAATAACGCCGATGTCAACGTTCCGTTATACTCCAGAAAACCCCGTTATCATGTTACTGTTGAGGGTAGAAAAGTCATTTTACTTGATGTACTATAGCAGATGTCTTGTCCAATTTCCCGCCATTATGTAAAATATAACAAAGCTGTGTACTCATTGCTCATCCCAAAACTTGTTTTGGAAGCCTACACAGAAAACCCTAATGCAATGTCAATCATCAAATCAAATTGTCTAAGTAAGAAAATAACAAACAACCACCTTGGATTTACTCTATGGCGAATAAGAGAATATCCTTTCTTTGATGATCATGAAATTGAGGAAAAAGCTGCAATCAGGAGATATTGTAAGTATTTTTTGGTTATAGCCTATTACAATCATATGTTAGTACGATTGTTTAAGTTATTCCCCTTTTAGGTAACTTTAGCTTAACATTGTTTTTGTACATTTTTTATACAAAGGGGTGAACCAGGATCCTTTAGCATGATGTTCCATTATGAAGGTACATTCAAATACTTTCCATGTAGGATATATCAAGGAGGCAAGAAATGCCTTGTTGATCATGTGGAAATAAAAGAGGTGTCCGTTGATGAAATGGATGCTCTCATGACCCAAATCGGTTATGAGATTGGACAAACCAATTATTTCTACTTTCTTAAGTCTGGTTGTACATTGGATGACGGTTTGTTTTCTTGCGTTGAAGTCAGCTAATGTTGAGTTGTTGAAAGATGTTGCCATAGATCATAAGCTGATAGATGTCTATGTGGAAATAGGGAAGACAAGATTAGAACTTTCTGAAATGTCCCCACAATCAATTAAGACTGTGTTTTGGGAGATGGATGAAGATAGGAGAAAAGTTGCTACTGCGGCTATTCAATCTTGTTGTAGACGATTGGTGTTAGATGATCTTGATAATGAACCTGCCCTAGATCCTTTTATCCAACTTACACAAGTGCCTATGGATGTCAATGATATTGGTGAATCTAGCAATTTGCAAAACATTGAGCCTGTATTTTCCACCCTAGACACATAATTTGCTAGCCAACCTATTCATAACAGTGAGCGTGCTTTAGTACTTATTGATGAGGACAATGCTATTAAGGAGCCTCATAATTTTGAGGTTAATCTGTTCCGAGTGACTCAGGGGAAGCACTTAGACAAAGTAGGAAGAGCACTAGTTGATGTCAATAACAGGTTTGAGGAGCCTGATAATTTTGAGGTTAATCTGTTTCAATTGACTTAGGAGAAGCACTTAGACAAAGCAGGAAGAGCACTAGTTGATGTCAATAACATGTTTGAGGAGCCTGATGTGGATGTAACTCTGTTTCAATTGACTCAGGATAACATGGAAGAGGATCCTGTTGTTGATGTTACTCTATTACAAGTGTGTGACACTAGTGACTTAGGCAATGCAATTGATGATTCAATTCAAGCAAATGAAGAGAACACTTGTCAGGAGAATGATGCACAACTTGGTATGGTCCAAGTAGGTCAGAGTAATGAGTTAGGTGAAGCAGGAACAACCAGTAATATAAGTGATGACATGCAGTTGGAAAATGATTTACTTGTGATGGTTGATGATGTATTTTGCAGTGACTATGTTTCTTTCCAACAAGCAGACTTTGCAAATGGAGTCTATACCACATTCTTCTATTCTGGTAAGGAGTTTGCTACTGCAGGGGAAGTAAAAAACATAGTAAGAGAGCATTCAATAGAAACTAGGAGGAAGTTTTTCTTTCTGAAGAATGACAAAACAAGAATAAGGGTCAGGTGTAGGGGTTGTGTTCCACTTTCAGGCCCAAGTGAAGGTCCTAGACTGGATATAGGCCCATCTACAAGTCCATTAAACAGAAGGGGTATAAATGCATTGCTTTCTGGCAAAAAGGACCATTTAGAAATACTCTGCCCATGGTTATTGTTTGTCGGCAGGAATGGTGATACAAGTATCTGGTCAGTCAGGACATATAATGAGCAACACACTTGTTTGCAATCAAGGGCAGTCAGAGATTTTGACCTTCGCTATATCTCACAGAAATTTACAGCACAAATTGAAACCAATCCACTGGTTCCTGTCAAGTCTGTGCATAATCAACTTACCAACCAATACGAGCTTCAAGCTGCAGAAGGTTTTAAGGGCCAAAAACCTAGCAATAACAGCCATCAAGGGTCAATTCAAGCTACAATTTACCATGTTGAGAGATTATATTCAAGAGTTGCAGAAGACAAACCCTAATACAACAGTGGTGATGAATGTGGAACGACCTCCAGATGAGGCTCTTCCAACCAGAGAATTCAAGAGAGTGTATGTTTGTTTAGGTGCACTGAAGGAAGGATTTAAAGTGTGTGGGAGATCGTTGTTGGGGCTGGGTGCTTTTCCAATTCGTGGTCCTTTGAATGGTCAACTGATGACAGTTGTGGGAATTGATAGAAACAATGGTATATACCCTTTAGCTTATGCTTTTTTTGAATCAGAAAACATAGGATCATGGACTTGGTTTCTTCATTGTTTATCCGATGATATAGCACTTGAGCCAATCTCAAACATCACTTTTATTACTGACATGGAAAATGTACTCCCTTAATCTGTTCATGAATTTAAGTCTCTCTGTTTTGAAACAGACAGTAAACATATTTGATTTTGTGCAGGATATAAGTAGAGCTTTAGCAGAAGTTTTTCCAGATGCAGAACACATATTCTGTATTAGAAGCATTCATGAGAAAATGAAACTGCAATGGAAAGGTAGGGCCTACAAAGAGCATATGTGGAAATGTGCAATATCCTCAACTGTTGTACAGTTTCAGAAAGTTATGGCTGATTTCAAGAAACTTAATCAACCAGCCCATGATTGGTTAAGCAAGATACCACCGATCCATTGGTCAAGGTCACATTTTTCATGTAAGTGATCTATCTGTTTCAGTTAATTTGTATTTGTTATTGCAGTAGAAACATTTATAATTAATACATGTTTATTACTGTTTATCTTTAGGGAGAGCTACTTCTGATGTGTTACTTAATAACATGTGATATGTGCTTAAACACATATCTTTTGTTTATCAAAACTGACCCAAAATAACCAAGAAAGAGCCGTTTATTGCTAATATTTGTGGTGTTTCTTGAGTTTTGCGTAATGCAATACGGATGTGACAAAACAGACAAAAGAAAGCCAAAACCAAGAAAACCGAAAGCACGAGAGAAAGAAGAATGCTAAAAGCCGAGGCTGGGAAAGGAATTTGCAAGTTTGGACAATCAATTCTCAAAATGGCAGTTTTAGTCCCTGAAGATTCAGAATTGTCATGTTTAGTCCTTGGAATTTTCAAAGTTGGCAAATTTGGTCCTTGCTTATTTGAAGAATGTCAACAATGGTCCTTGATATAATTTTTAGATTTACAAGTTTGGTCCCTGGATATTCAGTTTTGGCAGTTTTGGTCCTTATAATAACACATGGGTCTAATTTATATCCTAAATCCATCCTTGGCCCAAATAATAAACCAAGCCCAAAACCATACATTTACCCGTCCCAGCCAACCCGTTTAACCTTTACCCGATATTTAACCCAAGTCAACAAAATCAAATAAATATAAAAAAAAACCACGCGCCAAAATTTTCCCCTCTTTTAACCCAGGCAAGAACCCTAAAACACCCTTAAGCCTAATTGAGCAAACCGACCATCATTAAGGTTAAATTGGTACTTTCGTCTGACACCTACTGACACACGGATGCCAGCTTGGCAATCCGTGTGTCATTCCCATCAATCCTTGCTCTCTGATTGGTGCTTGAGACGTGGCAAATGTAATCCAAGGGTCAAGATGAGAAGATGAGAGGTGGATAGTAATCTGACGATTGTAAAGAGTCCAGAGAAAGCACAGATTTCAGATTTCTAGATTCTTCTTAGCTCTAGGCTTGGCTATAAATAGCCCCTTTATTCACGAATTGTATCATCTTTTCTTTCAGTAGCATAGTTGTAGTTTAATTTCATTTTAATGTTTTCAAGTAATATTAAGCTTTTGTAATTCCTTTGTAATCTCAAATTTTATGTTTTAATGAAAGTTACTTTTGTTCTCAAATCCTTGTTTAAGTTTTAAATGTTTCTTATTATTGCTTATTAGAGTTGCTTATTTCATGTCAGCTTATTTCAAAATAGTTGCGCTTTAATTCTCTCATTAAATCAAAAAAAATATATATATATATATATATATATATATATATATATATATATATATATATATAGTTGAAAAAATAAAAAAATACTCTCTAGTTCTTATAAGATTACTAAAAGCTTCACTCATTTACTTAGGTTCATTTAAGCTTATTATAGCTTATAGTGAGCTTACTGCATTTCATACTCAAAATTCATTGAAATCTCTTATTCAGTCAACAAAAGTCAACTGCTCATTAAGGAAGAAGGATTTGGTGAGTTGCTGATATTTGGATGGATATGGGTTGATTCTGAGTTGTATTTGGGTTGAATTTGGTTTAGGTTAGTGGCTATTTGATCTATTTGTACAAGCCACAGTGGCTAGGACCACATGTAAGTAATTTCCAAATATAAATATTGCATAATTTGCTTGTGCTTGAATCTGTAATCTAGATCGGTTAATTTAGCTGTTATTAGATCTTATTGTTGCAATTTAATTGTTAGTGTAGGCTAGTTAAGTAATTAGTAGAGTTAAAATTAGTAAAGTAGTTAGTTAAAGTGGTGTTTGGATCTGCTTCTTATTCTGTGTTGGAGGTTTGCTTATCAGTTGAGAATAGTTGATATAGGTTTATTTAGGTATAGTTTACTCATATTAGTCATAAATTTGCATCTGCAATCACTTATAGTCAAATTTTGCTCTTGATCAGTTCTAGTTTTTAGTATAGTTATAATCAGTTGCTCATATCTTGAATATAGATTTAGGTAGTTTAGATCTAGCTTGCATTAGGTCCATATTATCACTAAACATTATAATCAGTTCATCATTTGGATTCAAAACTCATTTAAGTCAAAATCTCATTTCTGTCAAAAGAAAGTCAAAAGTGTAAACTCAGGTTTTTACAAAACTTTGTGAATTTTTCATAGATTCATTATTGGTTCAATTCAAGTGAAATTTTGGATTCAACTAGTTCAACTGCTCAAGTTTATAAAACTGATTTTTATCAAATTTTTGGAAACTGTTTTAAGCACTTAAACAGCTGTCCAATAAGCTACTATATGCCCTGTTCACACTCAGTCATAACTGAGTGTGTAAACAGGCATCTTTCAATCCTTTTGCAGTCCTCATTTTAGCTTCTTGGGGTCTGATACTTGATCTATTTGTTCCTAACCTGGTGGACTTGAGTTCCACACATTTGGTTTTCATTTTAGATTATTAGATAGGCTTGTGCTTAGGCTGCAAAAAAAAAGGGGTGTTTGACTGATTTAAGCTCATAAGCTAATTTATTCAAATCATTGAGACTAGTTCATTAGGTGTTAGGATTAGCTGGAGTTAGTTGATATTAGTTAGTTTTAGTATAATTAAGCTTCTGAGACAGTTTGGTTCACTCTAGTAGCTTTTAGCTTATTCTTCATAGCTTATTCATAAGCAGTTACACATCAGCTTCATAATCTTGCACACTAGCTTTAGTTTTTATATTTTTAATAGATTTAGAATAATATTTTAGAATTTTCCTGAATTTTTCATAATTTTCTGCAACTGTTTGATATTTTTCTTATTTTAAACTAGTTTTTAATACTTATTAAATAGCATTTAATTCGATTAAATCAGAAAAGGTTCCAAAAAATAATTTTTCAATTTTCCTAGATTAAGAAAATTATAAAAAGCCAAAAAAATATTTTTCCTAGTTTAATTTGTAATTTTTAGAATTTAAATTAGTTTAAATTAGTTTTTAATTCAAATAAATTCCAGAAAAATCATAAAAATTAGTTTTAATTCTTAGTTAATTTTCTAATATCATTCTTAGTTAGAAAGTATTTTTAGATTATTTTTAGGACTTAGAATAGACGTAGTTGCATTTTATTTACGTTTCTTTTAATACGTTTTAGTTTAATTCGCGTATTTAGGATTTCCCGTAGTGTAATTTCCCTTAATTGCTTTCCCATTCCCCGTAGTTTAGATTAAAATCATAAATCCAAAACATCGAGCATTTTAATAACGAACCAATAACGACGTTGCCCATTCACACCTCGTTGGGAAACGACTCGGATTTCCTAATCCGTATCACTATCACTCACGGGTTTTGATTCATTATCCTTTTTCCTAAAGGGATTTTAAATCATTACTTGTGGTTATTTTTGATATCGATATTGTGGTTTTATCCATACACACACACCCCTAAACCTACATACGAATCAAATTTTGGCCGCCGGGGAGGTTGTGTCGCGACAATATCGTTAAAGGTTTGACGATTAGTGACTCGAGATCCTTCCTTTGTGAAGTTACTATTTTTAATAAAAATCAAAAAAGTAAAAAATATTTTCCTTTTTCTTTAATATATATATCATATTAAAAATACAAAAAGATTTTCTCCTTTGTTTTTGAGCTAAAATAGAATACATCAATTATATAACATTCTCAACGGAGGTGTTATCATTAGTAAGTTCCCGAACCAAAGATCAAAAACTTGCCTTTGTGTCGCTTGTGAGTCGATTTATTTCTATTTGATAAACAAACTGTGTGGTGGGTATAAGGACGGCCGACATTAAATTGCGGCTGAAAAGAAGGGTTTTTAATAAGCTTCGCGCGACCTAAAAAGCTTCTCCGCCGCTTGCGTTTGTCTTATAGAAGTGATTTATTCACTTGGGATTATTGGTTAAGTTCATTGTGTTTTCGAATACCGTTCATTTTAATTGCCTTGGTTTTGAAAGTGCATGCGCACTCTAATAACTACTGACCGATACGTGAAATCGCTACAATTACGAGAAGGCGAAATAGACGTGCTCCATTAGTCGAACCCGAGATTCGAACTAATCCGACTCTGCCCATCGTCGAAATGGCGGAGGACAACCGATCTATGCTAGAGCAACTCCAAGCACCCACCGAGGGTTATGAAGAAGCCATCGTCGTTCCGCAATCGCTGCCGATAACTTTGAGCTTAAACACGGATTGATAAATTTGGTTTCGTCAAGCCAATTTTACGGATTTGAGAGAGACGATCCTCACTCTCATATCCGACGGTTTAACAAGCTCACGTCTACGATCAAGTACCGTAACGTTCCGGAAGAGGCTATCAAGCTACTACTCTTCCCATTTTCACTTGAGGGGCCGCCCGGATTTGGCTCGAAAAACTACCCCCTCGATCGATAACCACATGGGAGAATTTAGTGTCAAAATTCGTAAACGAATTCTTCCCACCGTCTAAAACAACAAGCTTAAAAAATGAAATAACAAAATTCACACAAAGATTTGATGAATCATTTAGTGAGGCATGGGACCGATTCAAAGATTTGCTTAGGCAATGTCCCCATCATGGTTTTACGGAATTACACCAACTTGATACGTTCTATAACGGTTTGAATGAGACTGATCAAGACTCTCTCAATGCTGCCGCGGGTGGTAATTTGTTGACCCGATCAACGAGAGATGCCTTGTCGATTATTGAGAACAAATCTAAAGTTCGGACCTCACGTAGCAAATCGGTTGCTGCCCGAGTGAGTGTTACACCATCGTCCTCGTCTTACGAAAATAAGTCTAGCACCGATGCTAAGATTGATAAGCTTACGGATATGATTCAGGCTTTGGTTAAGATTAAGACCGCTAAGATTAATTCTTCTCCACCCGCCCAAGTCAAAGCGGTGGAATCGACTTGTACTACTTGTGGTGGCCCGCATGCTTACTACAATTGTACCGCCACCGATGGAAATCCTTTCGATGCTAATGCCGTAACCGGAGGTAACCAATACCGTCCTCAAGTTGAACCAAATCCTCGTGTTAGTAATCAAATGGGACCTCCGGGATTTTCTCAATCGAACAATCAGACTCGTTTTAATCGAATCAAGTTCGTGGACCAAATGTTCAAAACCAATTCAAAGCCCCACCAAATCAATACCCGAATCAAGGAGCTAATTACAATCAAGGATATCAAAATTCAAGCTATCAAGCTCCACCTTTGCCTTCAAATGAATTCACGAATTACGTTCAACACAATAATGCTACCATCCACACCATGCAAACTCGATTTCAAGTTTGAGAAATGAGTTTCAATCTTCGTTGACTAGACAAAGCAATGAGTTTAGGAATGAGATTCGACTTCAGAACAACAAATTGGATGCTTCGCAGAATAAACTTGAAAACATGTTGAATGCTGTTTTGTGTAATATAAGTCAACCCTCGAGTTCGGGATCTCTTCCAAGTGACACCATTCCCAACCCGAAGGGTGAGTTAAAAGCTATAACCACACGGAATGGTAAGGCTTATGATGAACCATCGTTTCCTATTCCGCTGGTGAGGGAGGAGGAACGAGAACCCGTGGTTATTGAAGAGAATGTGAAACCCGCACCCGTCCCACCTTCGGTCATTCAAACTCCGATTCCGGAACCCGATGTTCCGAAGACTACTTTTAAACCCTCACTTCCTTATCCTTCTAGACTTCAAGATCAAAGGATTCGTGATAAAACCGAAAACCAAATGGAGAAATTTGTTGAAATCGTTCAATCCTTGAATTTTAACATCAGTTTCACCGACGCTTTACTCCTCATGCCGAAATTTGCTGCCATGATCAAAAATTTAGTGAGTAATAAGGAAAAGTTGGCCGAAATAGCTAAAACACCGTTGAATGAGAATTGCTCGGCGGTGCTCCTCAAGAAACTTCCCGAAAAGTTAGGAGACCCGGCAAATTTCTTATCCCTTGTGAGTTTCCGGGAATTGTGAAATGCTCCGCCTTGGCCGATCTTGGTGCGAGTATTAACTTAATGCCTCTTTCGATTTATAACAAGCTTTCTCTCCCGGATCTCACTCCTACTACGATGACTCTTGAACTCGCGGACCGCTCAACCTCTATTCCGAAAGGAATCGCCGAGGATGTCTATGTGAAAGTCGGACCACTACATTTTCCCCCCGACTTCGTTGTCGTTGACTTTGATGCTGATTCCCGAGTGCCTCTTATTCTCGGGAGACCTTTCTTATGAACGGGCCGTATGCGATGATTGACGTTTATGAAGGAGAAATTACTTTACGATCTCATAAGGAAACCGTCTCATTTAACATTAACCATCCTTCGAGATACTCCTCCAATTATGATGATGCTTCTATTAATCGAATCGACGTTCTCGATATTGCTACTGAGGAGTATGCTCAAAAGCTTCTTGATTTTATGGGTGGCAATCCCACCATTACTTCTGAAAATGTTGAACCATCTTCTGAGCCTATAATTGCCGACTCTTTTCCCTCTCTCACTCCGTTCGAGGGAGGTGACTTCATTTTGGAAGAGATCGATGAGTTTCTTGCTAATGACTAATCAATTCCACCGAATTGATGATGGTGTTTATGATTCGGAAGGAGATATCCTTTATCTTGAACAATTGCTAAATGAAGATCCATCACCGTCACTCCTTCCGAAAGAGATTACGATAGAAGAAATCAAATCCATACAAACGTCTAATGAAAACCTCCGAGCCCGAGCTCAAGGATTTACCTCCTCATCTTGAATACGCTTTTCTTGAAGAACCGAACAAGTTTCCCGTCATCATTGCTAAAAACTTGAAAGATGAGGAGAAAACCGCACTTTGGATATTCTTCGAAAACATAAGAGTGCCATCGCTTGGCAAATTTCCGATATCAAAGGCATAAACCCTCGTTTTTGTACTCACAAGATCTTAATGGAAGATGATTGCAAACCCGTTATTCAACAACAACGTAGGGTTAATCCGAAAATTCATGAGGTTATAAAAAAGGAAGTTCTTAAACTCCTCGACGACGGAATCATTTATCCAATCTCCGATAGCTCATGGGTTAGCCCTATCCATTGTGTCCCTAATAAATGTGGCATGACCGTCGTTGCCAATGAAGATAATGAATTAATTTCCACACGCCTCGTCACCGGATGGAGGGTGTGTATTGATTACCGAAAGTTGAATGATGCTACACGAAGGACCATTTCCGCTACCTTTTATGGATCAGATGCTCGAACGTTTAGCGGGAAATGAATTCTATTGCTTTCTCGATGGTTTTTCCGGTTACTTTCAAATTTCGATTGATCCGCAGGATCAAGAGAAAACGACTTTCACGTGCCCTTATGGAACGCTTGCTTACCGACGAATGCCATTTGGTTTATGCAATGCTCCCGGGACGTTCCAAAGGTGCATGATGGCTATTTTTCATGACATGATCGAGAAGTCTATGGAAGTTTTTATGGACGATTTCTCGGTTTATGGAGATTCTTTCACTTCTTGCCTCTCTCATCTAGACCACATGCTTACACGGTGTGAAGATACCAACTTGGTCTTGAATTGGGAGAAGTGCCATTTCATGGTTCGAGAGGGCATTGTCCTCGGCCATAAAATTTCAAAATCTGGGATTGAGGTCGACCGAGCTAAAGTCGACGTTATAGCTAAAATCCCTCATCCCACTATCCAAAGGTATTCGGAGTTTTTAGGTCATGCCGGTTTCTATCGCCGTTTCATCCAAGATTTCTCTAAGATAGCCCGCCCTCTGACCCATCTCCTCGAGAAGGATGCTCCGTTTATCTTCACCAATGAATGCGTTGAAGCATTTAATTTTCTTAAAAAGAAATTAACTGAAGCACCGATCTTAGTTGCCCCCGACCGGGATTTGCCCTTTGAGCTCATGTGTGATGCAAGTGATTACGCAATTGGGGCAGTCTTGGGGCAACGTAAATCGAAACATTTTCAACCCATACACTATGCGAGTAAGACATTGTCTGAGGCCCAACACAATTATACGACTACTGAAAATGAATTATTGGCCGTTGTTTATGCTTTTGAGAAATTCAGACCCTACCTTGTCTTATCGAAGACCGTAGTGTATACCGACCATTCTGCCCTAAAGTATCTTTTGGCAAAGCAAGATGCTAAGCCACGATTACTTCGGTGGGTTCTCCTCCTTCAAGAGTTTGATGTTACTATTCTTGACAAAAAAGGAGCGGAGAACCTTGCTGCCAATCACCTTTCTAGACTTGAGAATCCCCATCAAAGTGTGCTCGAGAAAAAGGAGATCACGGAAACATTTCCTCTTGAGACACTTGGGATGATTGCTAAGAAAGACCCAAACACCCCATGGTTTGCCGACTTTGCAAATTACCATGCGGGCAATTTCATCGTGAAAGGGATATCGTCCCAACAGAAGAAAACGTTTTTCAAAGATGTTAAGCATTATTTCTAGGATGATCCTTACTTGTTTAAGATTTGTGCGGATCAAGTAATCCGGCGGTGTGTTCATGGCCAAGAGGCCCTAGATATTCTCAATGCTTGCCATAACGGACCCACTGGTGGCCATCATGGTGCAAGCTACACCGCTAAGAAGGTTTTTGATTCCGGATTTTATTGGCCTACCATATATCGAGATGCTCATGATTTAGTTAAGTCTTGTGATTCTTGCCAACGCCAAGGGAAAATTTCGCAAAAGGATGAAATGCCACAGAATGCTATTCAAGTTTGCGAGATTTTTGACGTGTGGGGCATCGATTTTATGGGGCCATTTCCATCTTCTAAGAGTAATAAGTATATCCTCGCGGCCGTCGACTACTTGTCTAAATGGGTTGAAGCGAAGGCGCTCCCCACCAATGACGCCCGAATGGTTGTTAAGTTTCTGAAGAATTTGTTTTCCGATTCGAGCACCTCGTGCTATCATCAGTGATCGTGGTACCCATTTCTGTAATGAACAATTTGCTAAAGTTATGGCTAAATATGGAGTTACCCATCGTCTTTCTACCGCGTATCACCCGCAAATGAGCGGACAAGTTGAGGTCTCGAATCGTGGTTTGAAAAGGATTTTAGAAAGGACCGTAGGAGAAAATCGAGCTTCATGGGCCGATAAGTTAGATGATGCATTATGGGCTTTCCGCACCGCATACAAGACACCCATCCGGTGCACCCCATTTAAGTTGGTGTATGGAAAAGCTTGTCACTTGCCCATCGAGCTCGAGCATAAGGCATTCTGGGCCTTGAAACATGCAAATTTTGATCTTAAGACCGCGGGTGATCATAGGAAAGTTCAATTGAATGAATTAAATGAGCTTAGGGATCAGGCTTACGAGAATTCTTTGATTTTCAAAGAGAAGACTAAGAGGATTCATGATTCTAAAATCAAAAACCGCGCTTTCAACGTTGGTGATCAAGTTCTCCTCTTTAACTCTCGCTTGAAGATATTCTCGAGCAAACTCAAAACCCGTTGGTCCGACCATACACCGTTGCTCGTTTTCCTTATGGAACGGTGAGAGCTTTCTCACCGATGGCCCAAATTTCAAGGTGAATGGTCATCGTGTTAAACATTATTTTGGAGGGGACATCCCATCTATGGTTGTCCCAGATCTCCAAACTTTCCCTAAGGACAACTGAATTCGGGGATCGAGTCAAGCTAGCAACTCGGTGACCAAAACAATAGCGCCGTGGGAGGCACCCCATGCTTATCCTTCTATCTTCTTTCTATTTTCTTTCTAATAAGTGACGTGAAGGGGTTAGCCTCTTCGATTTCTCGTGTTTGGTTGTTTGTGATGTTGTGTTTAGGATTTCGCCGATATGAAGACTCTCGTGCTCGAAGTTTGTCTTTTCTCCACTAGAGTTTCATGATCGATGCTGATGGAAATCCGATATCCGAAATCTTATCGACTAACGTTTATCTTTAAGCATACTTAATAAACGGCTTTTAGATTTTCGTTGATACCATTGCTTTTAAACATTGAGGACAATGTTTCGTTCTAGTCTGGGGTAGGGTAATATTCGATTTGATTTGACCGCATTTGCTTATTTTTGTCGTGTACTCTCGCAACCCCGTTTTTCCTTAGAAAAAATAAAAAAAATTGTGCAAAATTGTGAAAAATTTTAAAATTTTTGAAGCTTTTGTTAAGTCTTTTTGATTGAAAAGTTTGCTAGTCTCTTAGACAAGAAGCTATAAAAAGCGAATTCTAGCTCACAAGGCCAAGGATTTGCAAGTTTCCCTGAGTGACTTTAAATATGCATTACTTAATTTCATTTAGACAAAACAATTGCTAAGTTAATATATGTTTTGACACCTTGTTGACTTTCCGCTGGTGAGAGTAGGAATAGAATTCTGACTTGACCGGGCGTGTTGAGCCCTAGCTTGTTCCCTTAACCATAGATAATCTAATTATCGGCTAAGCATCCGCGGATCTCATTATTTGGGATTTTAAATTTGCGGAGATCGAGAAATGATAGAGTTACTTATGAGTTTAGATGCTAAGCGTGGAGTAGTTGGTTCTCTTTAGAGCCCATTGAAGGTACTTATGGCTTTTTGTTCCCACAAAATTGTTTCACCCCATATCTGCTAATAATAATTAGAGATGTTGAGTTTTTGGCGATAGTTAGTTGTTTATTCTTCTTTAGAGAATTTTTGCCCATGAGAGTTGGGTACACATCGAGGTACTGTCAGTGTTACGGTGTAATAGACAACTGATCCCTGATAGTTTGCTGCTATTGTTTCTATTGTTATAAAAGCCGTAGGGTTTGGAGTTTGGCACAAATATTAACATGAAATAAAGCCCAAATGTTTTAAAATTAAAAATCCAAAGCTATAAAAGTTGTCATAGACTTCTATAAAGGCAGAGGAAAATCCAAAGTCATAATAAGACTTCCGATAAAACGGTAATCCCGTTGAGTTAGTGGTTGAAAAGACCAAGGGCCTAAATTGCAAAAACGCAAATGTGCTGAAATAAGTGTTAAGCCAAACTCGGATCCGGAGATGTCTAAATAAAGCTTTTGTCTCTGGACTCGTAGATGAGTTGTCTCGGTCGCCATAAAAAGGATATTCTCCCTAAATCGTGTGAAATTGGGACCTTGATGTGGACCTCATTCTTGTGTGCAATGGTTTTCGAGGGAAGATGGATAACTAATTAGCGACTTAGCTTTATATCTTTATCGGAATAAAAATTATCGAAACGAGAAATTTGAAGAAATTCATTTCTTACAAAAATAAAAAAATCTAGAGGAAAATAGGAAAATGGGAGCAAACGGTAATTACACAAGTAACTTCCATGGGTAGTGTTAGCATCTAGAGTCATATTTAACAATGATTTCGATTTTACGCTTAGTTTGGGGACTTGTGAAAAATCAGGGACGATGTATTCTATCCGTATGGTCACTTCACGCTGTGTTGTGTTTCCTACTCCATGATCCTAAAGTGTTGATTGAAAAATGTTGGAGTTATTGATCGACATGAAAGTTCAAAAAACCGTCACTCATAATCGGAATGTGCTTAATCGTAATATCTATATGTGGATTAAAAGGTAAACGGGCTTTTAGAATTTAGGTTTCTTAATCTCTTTTGAGGAATCTTTGCTACTTCTTCATAGGTTTAGTAGAAAGAGATTGAAATCATTTGTTTTAGAAGCGTGAGTTGATTGCATTGCGTGGGGACACGACAATGGTCTCGTCTCGGGTATTTTGATATGTGCTTAAACACATATCTTTGTTTATCAAAATGACCCAAAATAACCAAGAAAGAGCCGTTTATTGCTAATATTTGTGGTTTTCTTGAGTTTTTGCATGCAGTGCAACGGATGTGACAAAACAGACAAAAGAAAGCCAAAACCGAAGAAAACCGAGCACGAGAGAAAGAAGAATGCTAAAAGCCGAGGCTGGGAAAGGAATTTGCAAGTTTGGACAATCAATTCTCAAAATGGCAGTTTTAGTCCCTGAAGATTCAGAATTGTCATGTTTAGTCCTTGGAATTTTCAAAGTTGGCAAATTTGGTCCTTGCTTATTTGAAGAATGTCAACAATGGTCCTTGATATAATTTTCAGATTTACAAGTTTGGTCCCTGGATATTCAGTTTTGGCAGTTTTGGTCCTTATAATAACACATGGGTCTAATTTATATCCTAAATCCATCCTTGGCCCAAATAATAAACCAAGCCCAAAACCATACATTTACCCGTCCCAGCCAACCCGTTTAACCTTTACCCGGTATTTAACCCAAGTCAACAAAATCAAATAAATATAAAAAAAAAACCACGCGCCAAAATTCCCCTCTTTAACCAGTGCAAGAACCCTAAAACACCCTTAAGCCTAATTGAGCAAACCGACCATCATTAAGGTTAAATTGGTACTGTTTCGTCGACACTATCGACACACGGATGCCACTTGGCAATCCGTGTGTCATTCCCATCAATCCTTGCTCTCTGATTGGTGCTTGAGACGTGGCAAATGTAATCCAAGGGTCAAGATGAGAAGATGAGAGGTGGATAGTAATCTGACGATTGTAAAGAGTCCAGAGAAAGCACAGATTTCAGATTTCTAGATTCTTCTTAGCTCTAGGCTTGGCTATAAATAGCCCCTTTATTCACGAATTGTATCATCTTTTCTTTCAAGAGCATAGTTGTAGTTTAATTTCATTTTAATGTTTTCAAGTAATATTAAGCTTTTGTAATTCCTTTGTAATCTCAAATTTTATGTTTTAATGAAAGTTACTTTTGTTCTCAAATCCTTGTTTAAGTTTTAAATGTTTCTTATTATTGCTTATTATAGTTGCTTATTTCATGTCAACTATTTCAAAATAGTTGCAGCTTTAATTCTCTCATTAAATCAATATATATATATATATATATATATATATATATAGTTGAAAAAATAAAAAAATACTCTCTAGTTCTTATAAGATTACTAAAAGCTTCAGCTACTGTTTACTTAGGTTCATTTAAGCTTATTATAGCTTATAGTGAGCTTACTGCTTTCATACTCAAAATTCATTGAAATCTCTTATTCAATCAACAAAAGTCAACTGCTCATTAAGGAAGAAGGATTTGGTGAGTTGCTGATATTTGGATGGATATGGGTTGATTCTGAGTTGTATTTGGGTTGAATTTGGTTTAGGTTAGTGGCTATTTGATCTATTTGTACAAGCCACAAGTGGCTAGACCACATGTAAGTAATTTCCAAATATAAATATTGCATAATTTGCTTGTGCTTGAATCTGTAATCTAGATCTGTTAATTTAGCTGTTATTAGATCTTATTGTTGCAATTTAATTGTTAGTGTAGGCTAGTTAAGTAATTAGTAGAGTTAAAATTAGTAAAGTAGTTAGTTAAAGTGGTGTTTGGATCTGCTTCTTATTCTGTGTTGAGGTTTGCTTATCGGTTGAGAATAGTTGATATAGGTTTATTTAGGTATAGTTTACTCATATTAGTCATAAATTTGCATCTGCAATCACTTATAGTCAAATTTTGCTCTTGATCGCTTCTAGTTTTAGTATAGTTATAATCAGTTGCTCATATCTTGAATATAGATTTAGGTAGTTTAGATCTAGCTTGCATTAGGTCCATATTATCACTAAACATTATAATCAGCCTCATCATTTGGATTCAAAACTCATTTAAGTCAAAATCTCATTTCTCAAAGAAAGTCAAAAGTGTAAACCTCGTGTTTTACAAAACTTTGTGAATTTTTCATAGATTCATTATTGGTTCAATTCAAGTGAAATTTTGGATTCAACTAGTTCAACTGCTCAAGTTTATAAAACTGATTTTTATCAAATTTTTGGAAACTGTTTTAAGCACTTAAACAGCTGTCCAATAAGCTACTATATGCCCTGTTCACACTCAGTCATAACTGAGTGTGTAAACAGGCATCTTGCAATCCTTTTGCAGTCCTCATTTTAGCTTCTTGGGGTCTGATACTTGATCTATTTGTTCCTAACCTGGTGGACTTGAGTTCCACACATTTGGTTTTCATTTTAGATTATTAGATAGGCTTGTGCTTAGGCTGCAAAAAAAAAGGGGTGTTTGACTGATTTAAGCTCATAAGCTAATTTATTCAAATCATTGAGACTAGTTCATTAGGTGTTAGGATTAGCTGGAGTTAGTTGATATTAGTTAGTTTTAGTATAATTAAGCTTCTGAGACAGTTTGGTTCACTCTAGTAGCTTTTAGCTTATTCTTCATAGCTTATTCATAAGCAGTTACACATCAGCTTCATAATCTTGCACACTAGCTTTAGTTTTTATATTTTTAATAGATTTAGAATAATATTTTAGAATTTTCCTGAATTTTTCATAATTTTCTGCAACTGTTTGATATTTTTCTTATTTTAAACTAGTTTTTAATACTTATTAAATAACATTTAATTCGATTAAATCAGAAAAGGTTCCAAAAAATAATTTTTCAATTTTCCTAGATTAAGAAAATTATAAAAAGCCAAAAAAATATTTTTCCTAGTTTAATTTGTAATTTTTAGAATTTAAATTAGTTTAAATTAGTTTTTAAATTCAAATAAATTCTAAAAATCATAAAAATAGTTTTAATTCTTAGTTAATTTTCTAATATCATTCTTAGTTAGAAAGTATTTTTAGATTATTTTTAGGACTTAGAATAGACGTAGTTGCATTTTATTTACGTTTCTTTTAATACGTTTTAGTTTAATTCGCGTATTTAGGATTTCCCGTAGTGTAATTTCCCTTAATTGCTTTCCCATTCCCCGTAGTTTAGATTAAAATCATAAATCCAAAACATCGAGCATTTTAATAACGAACCAATAACGACGTTGCCCATTCACACCTCGTTGGGAAACGACTCGGATTTCCTAATCCGTATCACTATCACTCACGGGTTTTGATTCATTATCCTTTTTCCTAAAGGGATTTTAAATCATTACTTGTGGTTATTTTTGATATCGATATTGTGGTTTTATCCATACACACACACCTCTAAACCTCAACGAATCAACATGTGTCAAGTGTTTCATGACAAAATAATTGAGGGTTTAAGCAAACCAATTATTACAGCCTTAGAATACATCAGGGAATACTGTATGAAGAGGATAATGCATGTTCTTATGGTGATTGAGAAGAGTGATGAGCCACTAACACCAACTGCACAACACATGCTAGAGGGTATTAAGAAAGAGGTCAAGTATATAATATTTTATGAAATGAGGAACTAAGTTTCGTGTTAGTGGACCATGGGGTGACCAATGTGTAGTTAATGTTGTACACAAGTCTTGTACTTGCAGAAGATGGGAGATAACAGGTTTACCGTGTAAACATGTTGTTGCTACCAATTGGAATATGGCTTTAAATGGGCAACAAATAGGAGTCAGAGAAACATGGGCTCATCCTTGTTACTATCTTCTCACTTGGGAGGCAACCTACCATCACCATGTCAAGCCTATAACTAGCAAATAACATTGGGAAAAATCAATCGTAATAACAATTGTTTCAACAAATCCAAAACAAACCCGCCTAGCAAAGAGGTAGAAAAGAGTTAGGATAGCTCCTGAAAGTGAAGAGATTGTGAAGGATGGTAAGCTGTTAAGGGCTTGGAAGAGTGTTAAGTGTAGTATTTGTGGCATTGATGGACACAACCAGAAAACATGCCTAGGGTATGGTGGAGCTAAAAGTAGTCGAACTGCCAATAAGGGAAATGTCAAACAGGTGCCTACTAAAGTCAGCAAAAAAAAGACACATCCTAAAGGAAACAAAGTAGCAGCAGATAAATAAGCTGAAGGTACAGGTGTTGTTGAAAGTCAAGTTAGTGCAGTTCAAGGAAGTGGTGTTCAATCTAAAAATCAAGATCCAAAGAACTGAAGATCCCATCAAACATGATGCATCCCTGTCACAATCCCAGGAACATCAAGATGAAGCAATTGCCGATCCCAGCATGCATGAGCAAGCCCAGTGTGAATCCTAGCAACATGATCAATCCCAGTCCGATTCTCAGCTGCAGTCAAGTGATGTTCAAGTAGTTTCTGCTTCAACCCAACCTGCTACATGAAGAATGACTAGGCAGCAGGCTGCACTGGAAAGAATGATGGCCTCACCATAGGTCAATTATGTTATGCTAATTATCTAGAAAATGTTTCATATAGTTTATTTCCTATACACAAGTTATTAACTCTAAAAACATATGTGTGTGTGTGTCTAACTGTAGTTCTCATGCTTTGAAAAGTATGCAATTTTATGCATTTGGAATTATATCCATTTGCATTAACTATGGAACCATGTCATTATTGTGTATTTTTATAGATTGACTAAGCTTGATGTGTGAATAATTTGCATCAAAAGTAACCAAAGCTAAACAGAACCTCATAAGAATGTTGACATTTAAAAGTCAACCCTAAACAAATTGCTAACCATCTGCATACCCATAAGGCATTGAAAATAAAAAATAAACCAAACTGAATACTTCATAACAACGTTACTACAATTCAAGATACTGAACATTAACCATCTCGCCTCATTACATAAAAGCTAAAAAGTTATCCCAATGCATAAACAATCAAGAACAACATCCAACTTAGCACCATGTAAATCTTCCACTTCCACACATCACCTTCCACTACTAATCTAGTCTCAAACTCATTTCTCCCCCCTCAAAAGGCCAGGTATGATCATTCTTGAACGAGCACAGATTTTAGGATCATACCATCTTATCCACCGACAAGAAGACCCATATTCATGATTATGACAAGTCATTAAATAACCACCATTGTTACAATGTACTTTGCAGCTTACGAAAACAAACTAACACAATAAATATTAAGACGCACTTACTTCAACAGGACAACCAAAGAATCGACGCCCTGGGTTGGCAGAGGTCCACGAAGTGCGAATAATAGTTTGCTTACCACACCAGCAACGTACCATCTTGAAACGATTATCGTCTTGTAGAAGACTGTTTTTGTAGGATAGTTTAGGGATGGATGATAAATGATGACCAAACCGTGTTACACAAACATATACTACCTACAAACACTGTACAACAGTTTCTATTTAGTACGCTACAGTGAAAGACGGTTTTGCCCTCACCAACATAACGTTGACATCGGCGTTATTGGTCAAGGGACGAGTTTGGCATATAAAGCCCATGTTTTGGACCTCCGGCGATGATAATGCCATGGTTTGTCCCAACGCAAAGCGGATTGACAAGTTTAGGGACCAACCGTGTATTTTAGTCTAAAATTTTTAATGGTCTTTTTGTGTATATAAGTATATATATATATATATATATATATATATATATATATATATATATATATGTATGTATATTAAATATTTAAAGTGTTTTTATATATAAATATAATATATATATATATATATATATATATATATATATATATATATATATATATATATATATATATATATATATATATATTTATATATATATATATTCGGTTTTAGTTCAGTAGCCAAAATCTTATCCAAATCGAAAACCGAATTTTTAGTTCGGTTCGGTTACAAGTTCGGTTCGGTTCGGGATCAGTTTTCGGTTTATTCGGTTATTACCCGACCCATGAACACCCCTAAATAGGATGTATTCGGAAGGGTAAAATGTATAAAAAGAGATACGAGGAAATGCTATATTCACTCAAATTTTACAAAATCAAAATCTACGTAATGATATGAATGTATATACAACAACAATAACAAACCCAATCCCGCCGGGGCGGGGTATGGGGGAAGTAAAATGTAGACAGATCCTACTTTGCCCTAGGATAAACCCGGGAGTAGAAAGACTGCTTCCAACGAGACCTCCGGCAAGTGCAAGTGTGCGGGTTAGATAAAGAAGAGAAGAAAATAGAAAACAGTAAACAACAAGCACAAGCAGGAACGAAAGCAAGTAAAACAAGGCAAAGGGGCACGGGATAGAGCACAGGCAAAGGAACACAAAACAAGACACAAACAAAAAACAAAATATCAAAGCCCTAAGATAAAGCAGGCAGACCAAAGGGAGCAACATAGAGCAAGGAAAAAACCAACACGCACGGACCTAAAGCTAAGGTAGAGCAAAAAACAAGGAACCAAAAACAAAAACAAGGCAAGCACAGCAGGCAAACCCTAAGAAACACAAAGCAAAAGCAAAGCAACGCACGAGGCCTAGATCTACGGCAGAGAAAAAAAATGGGTGCCAAAGATCGAAAACGCCGGGGTAAAACAACCAAGAAACGCCTAAAAGCCTAACCCACCAAAAACCACCTAAACCCCCTAAGACCCTAGCCAAATCTAACCGCAGATCCTAATCCTAATCCTATCTTCCAATTATATGGATGTATATAATTGAGTTAATTAAAGATAAGAGAGAATATAAGAGTGAAACCACCAATGATAAACATCCATGTCATTGTGTGAATTTTGTTTTTAAAGTTTGAGTGGATGTATCATTCTTTAAAAGATATATCCAACTTACTTTTATTTTTTAATTGAGGTACATAACTTAATTTTGGTTAATTTAAGCTACTATCGTATGAAGGAGGAATTGCATATATATCGCTCTAAAGATGAATAATTGTATATATATTTTTGGTATAAGTTTTTGATGTTCATAATACAATGATTTCAATGCATGCAAATGATATATATATATGCAATTTTTACATCTTTAGAGGGATATATATGCATGCTCAACTTTGGGAAAAAAATACCTTTACACTAGGCTTCACGTGATATCGTTGTTTTAGGAAAAAAAATTACTTTTATTTTATACGTTATTTTACGCTTTTATACGGTATTTTACAGTTTCGTACGTTTTTTGACGTCATTTTACGGTTTTGTACGTTTTTTAACGTTATTATACGTTTTCATCCATTTTATACGTATTTATACGATTTCATACGTCATTGGACGTTTTCATACGTTATTATACGTTTTCATCTATTTTTATACTCTTTAAACGTTTTTGTACGTTATTATACGTTTTAATTTTTTTTATAAGTTTTATACGTTTTTGTACGTTTTCACACATTTTTTGTCTATTTTTGTACTTTTTCTTACCTCTTCATACATTTTTTATTCGTTTTTCATACATTTTTGTTTGTTTGTGTACATTTTTATATGTTTTCATACATTTTTATGCGTTTTTATACGTCTTCAAACTTATAATAGCGCACAAAAGTATAGAAACCTAAAAAAAAGCAAAAAAGTATGAAAACTTACAAAAGCGTAAAAAACGTACAAAAGAGTGAAAAACGTACCAAAACATATGAAAACGGACGAAATGGAAGAAAACGTACGAAAACGTAAAAAAAACAAAGAAAAACGGACCAAAAAAAGGGGAGAAAACAAACGAAAACGTATGAAAAACATAAAAAACGGACAAAAACTTATAAAAATGGAAGAAAATGTACAAAAATAGAAGAAAATGTATGAAAACGTACAAAACGTGTTAGTTGTATAATTTCAATCATCTTTGATACTTTAGTAGTTAAATTGTTAAAAATAAAGTTGCGTATCTCAATTAGATGTTGAAAGTAAGTTGAGTATCTTTTTATGCATTTTGCCCTATTCGAATGTATTGAATCATTTTTCAAGATAAGCAGTAATGTTATAATTATTGTTTAAAGAGTTAAATGGGTTGACTTACCCGGTTAATTAGCATGTTTAACTCGTGTAACAAGTTTAACATGTCAACTTATTTAGATAAACATGTTAAATAGGTAACGTTCAGGCTATGTATAAACAAGTTAAAATGAACATGTATAACCTAGTCATTTAAACAAGTCATATTTGGTCGATATTCTGACTCGCTAATCCAAACCTGACACAAATTGCCCGATACTTGTTTGTTGTAATAGATTAAATTAGTTTGAGAATAAGTTTAGGGTTTAGCTCAACTTATTCTTTTGAACTTATCACAACCTCGTTGATTTATAATAAGGATGTTTGGAGTGTTTGTACCTACTAACAATCGATTGGTGAACAATAACCTACTTAGTTTGTTATGTAACATTGTTGTAGCATAAATTTCGTGTATCAGAAATTCATAATGGTGTGTGGTGGTATATCAATAAGTTTTAAGGGTTTACAATCATTTCCTTTAACTATGGATATGCCTAAAAATAGGATAGAGTTGCATTAGTACTGCAAATTGAAGCAAAATGACTTCTTGCTATCGATTTCCAAATCAATTCCTTTAGCTATCGATTTCTTGAAGGTCAGTGACTTCTACCACACGGAAAAACTTCTCCCAACCTATCAATTCATTAACGTACATCTTTGATGATTAGTATGATGTATAAGCATGCAACACATTGTTCTACACTCGATAACGAAACATGTTGTTCATTTTTTAATCTAGTTATATTAGATAGAGTTGCATTAGTACTGCAAATTGAAGCAAAATGACTTCTAGCTATCGATTTCCAAATCTATTCCTTTAGCTATCGATTTCTTGAAGGTCAGTGACTTCTACCACACGGAAAAACTTCTCCCAACCTATCAATTCATTAACATACCTCTTTGATGATTAGTATGATGTATAAGCATGCAACACATTGTTCTACACTCGATAACGAAACATGTTGTTCATTTTTTAATCTAGTTATATTAGATCACTAGGTAAAGTTACTTGTTAAGTATGGTTTTTGAATTATAATTATATGTTAAGAATAAGACCGTTAAACAGACATAACAAACTTATTTTTTTTAAAGAAACGTCTCAATTATTAAAGGTACTTCTCTAAAATCTTTTTTTATTAAAAGAGCTAGTTATAATATCCGTGCATGCACGGAGTTTTGACAAAAAAAATTTCTGTATTAATATTGAATATTGTGTCTTTAAAAGTAATTGCATATAATTATATGGTTATTAGTTTCGTGCATGCACGAAGTTTACACATAAATCAAATTTATTTTACCATTTTAGTTCAGTATATACACATATAAGAATTTGCCTATGAAAAATTGTGATATAAGTACAACTAATACTTATACACGAGTTTTTCATTATGCATTAATATCCATTAGAATTTGGTAAAATATTTATAAAAATTTCTGTTAGGTAACTCAAGATTTAATTTTATTTAGCTGACAAAGATGTTGATGTTGTTATTAAATTTCACTACGGATATTATGTACACATGATGCAAGTTTAATAGCACATAATGAGCTTTGATAAAGTTAAAGTATACTCTTTAAAAAAATTTAAAAATGTTTTTCTATAAATAAGACTTGCATGAGTCATTGTTATAAGTACAATCGCGTATATTTATTTTTATATTAAAGTAACCCGTGCTTACAATTTGATAATTATATTCACGTTTTCAGTAATTTAGCCGTATTTAAAATGTAAACTTGTGTCCACATAAGTTAAACTTTTAAAAATGAAATAAATGAGTCCTTATTTAACGTATATAATAAAAAAAATTGATACTTATAATCTTATGCAAATTTATATGTTGTTATTTTAAAACAACATTACATTGTATTTTTTAAGATATAAAGTATAAAAAGTAAAAAAGTGTAAGGGGGTATTTGTTTATAATCTAAAGTTATTAAAAAATATGGAGACTTATAATATTACACTTAACTCTATATAATTTTTAAAAATTTAACCACTAAAGTTTTTTTAATTACCTCCCTTTTTTTTTAAGTTTTTGTTTTCACAAATTTGGCACCTATATTTTTATGTGTTTTTTTTATCAACCAAATTTCTCCACCAAATTTATTAAAGTTTGACCAAAATCAATTTAATTTTGACTTTTATTAACCAATCAAATCACACGATTTTACTTACGTGGCGAAATCGAACTCTCCTATTGACCCAATTGTTTTTTCAATAAGAATGAATTGGGGTTTTGACAAAAAAAATCATTCTGTATTAATACTTAATATTGTGTCTTTAAAAGTAATTACATATAATTATATAGTTATAAGTTTCTTGCACGCGTCGAAGTTTACACATAAATCAAATTTATTTTAACATTTAAGTTCAGTATATACATATATAAGAATTTGCCCATGAAAATTGTGATATAAGTACAACCAATAATTATGCACGAGTTTTTCATTATACATTAATATCCATTAGAATTTGGTAAAATATTTGTAAAAATTTATGTTAAGTAACTAAAGATTTAATTTTATTTAGCTGGCAAAGATGTTGATGTTGTTATTTAAATTTCACTACTAATATTATGTTGTACACATGATGCAAGTTTAATAGCACATAATGAGCGTCGATAAAGTTAAAGTATACTACTTAAAGTTTTTTTAAATTGTTTTTCTAGGTATCATTATATAAATAAATAAGAATTACATGAGTCATTGTTATAAGTACAATCGCGTATATTTATTTTTATATTAAAGTAACTCGTGCTTACAATTTGATAATTATATTCCCGTTTTCAGTAATTTTAGCCGTCTTTAAAATGTAAAGTCGTGTCCACATAAGTTAAACTTTTAAAAATGAAATAAATTGGTCCTTATTGAACGTAAAAAAATTGATACTTATAATTTTATGCAAATTTATATGTTGTTATTTTAAAACAACATACACATTGTATTTTTTAAGATATAAAGTATAAAGGGTATAAAGTATAAGGGTGTATTTGTTTATAATCCAAAATTAATAAAAAAACGTAGAGGCTTATAGAATATTACACTTAACTCTATATAATTTTTAAAAATACTACTACTAAAGTTTTATTAATTACCTCTTTTTTTTTTAAGTTTTTGTTTTCACAAATTTGACACCTATATTTTTATATGTTTTTTTTTATCAACCAAATTTCTCCACTAAATTTATTAAAGTTTGACCAAAAGAAATTTAATTTTGACTTTTATTAACCAATCAAGTCACACGATTTTGCTTACGTGGCGAAATCAAGCTCTCCCATTAGCCCAATTGTTTTTTCAATAAGAATGAATTGACAAAATCATTCTGAAATGATGTAATTCCTTTATTATATAAAAGATATTGAAGTTTGAAGAATGAGAGAATTCATGCCATAAGGCGGGAAAAGTTGTTAATTCTCATTAGATTGAAATGAAGATTACAATGCTCCATTTATAGAGCAATAAGTCAAATAAAAAAAGTCAAACTACACTATTGCTACTTGTACAGTACTACTACTAAATCTAAAGCATAAGCACTGCTACTACTACATATATACATTGACCCCTATTACATGATTCCACATTGCACTTGAGCCTTCTGATGAAGCTTTAGCTTTGTTGGCTTAGTAGACTTTGACTGCTGATGCTGCTGAGCTATCTGCTGATGTTGCTGAGCTATGTTGTTGATGTGATGAGCTGAAGAGCTTGAGCCATTGTGACCTCCTTTACCCCCCCCCCACAAGTTGGCAATGTGTAAGGATCACATATGACAAACTTGGATAGACAGTTTGGAAAGGATGAACATAGGAAGTACTTGGTTGTTCTTTATCTTATCTCTAACAAAGTGGCAATCAATCTCAATGTGTTTGGTTCTAGCATGATGTACAGGATTGGAAGCCAGTGCTATGGTTGATTCATTATCACAAAAGATAGGAATATGAGTAGGAGTATGGACTTGCAGATCACTGAAGAGACATTGGAGCCAAGTAAGTTCACATACAGTCGCAAGTGCCCTGTATTCAGCTTCTGTGGATGACCTGGAGACCACCAATTGTTTCTTAGAAGACCAGGATATCAAACAAGGACCAAGAAATGATGCATAACCTGTGACTGATCTTCTAGAGATAGGACAAGATGCCAAGTCACTGTCACAATAAGCTGATAACTGAAGGTTTTTGGTTCTTGGGAAGTGTAAACCTTGACCAGGACAAAGTTTGATATATCTTAGGACCTTGTATAAGGCTTCCATATGAGCAGTCCTTGGAGCATGAGAGAATTGACTGAGGGCTTGAGCTGCAAATGAGAGATCGGGTCTAGTAATGGTGAGATAGATAAGCTTGCCAACCAGCTTCCTGTAAAGAGATGGATCAGGAAGAGGTTCTCCATCTGTGAGATTAAGATTCTTGAGTGGGTCCAATGGAATAGTAGAAGGTTTATGATGAAGAACATCTGCACATTGTAGAAGATCCAAGGCATATTTCCTTTGGGACATAACAAGACCTGTTGAATTATGAAGAATCTCTATGCCCAGATAATAATGAAGTAGACCTAAATCTTTTATGCTGAACTGGTTGTGAAGATGTTGTTTGATGGATTGGATCAAGGAATGGTCACTTCCAGTGAGAATGATGTCATCTACATAGATAAGTAAAGCAGTGAAGGAGGTACCTTTGGTTAGGGTGAAGAGGGAAGTATCTGCATAACTTTGATGAAAGCCCAAGGATATAAGGAAAGTAGTTAGCTTGGTGAACCATTGCCTGTTTTCCTGTTTGAGACCATATAGGGATTTCTTGAGTATGCAGACCATGTTTGGTGAGGTAGGGGTGATGTATCCTTGGGGAAAAGACATGTATACTTCTTCATGTAGATCTTCATGGAGGAAGGCATTGTTGATGTCTAGTTGCTCAATAAACCAGTTCTTGTGTACAACTACTGCAAGAAGAGCTCTGACTGAAACCATTTTGGCAACTAGGGCAAAAGTCTCTTTGTAATCTATGCCTTCCTTTTGGGTATAGCCTTTTGCAACAAGCCTGGCCTTGTGCTTGTCTATGGTCCCATCTGATTTAAATTTGATTATGTATACCCATTTGCTCCCAATAGGTATCTTTCCTGGTGGTAGAGTGGTGACTTCCCATGTTGAGTTTGTTTCTAGAGCCTCTAGTTCCTTTTTCATTGCTTCTACCCACTTTGGATCTTTAGATGCTTGTGAATAATTATGTGGCTCAGTGGTAGTATTGATGTTGTGAATCAGATGTCTAGTGGATGGTGTGTGAATGTTGGTGTAGTTAATGTAGTGAGTATGATGATGTTTGGTGATGTTATGGATGAGTGACTTTGGGAGAGTGCATTGGTAATTTGTTAATTTGATGGATGGTTGTTTGGTTCTGGTGGAGACTATGGGTGGTGGTGCTTGAGGAGTGGTGGTGTGATGGGTGGCAGTGGAGGTGGAAGGAGTGGTAGGATTAGGTGTGGGTAATGGATTGGGTAAAGTAGTTGATGTTGTATATGTTTGTGCTGAATGTGATGGTGGTGGATCAGTGATGGGTGAATTGTTGTTGTTGTTGTTGTGAATTGGTGAATTTGTTGAAGATGTAAGTGGTGATGGATCAGTATCATTGGTGATTGTGGAAGGTGTAATAAAGATAGGGAGATTGATTTGGTTAGATGTGATGGGTGTTGGTGAATGAGTGATATTGGGTGGTGAGTGAGCAAATGGAAATTCAGTTTCATCAAAGAGCACATGTCTACTAGTGATAAGCTTGTGTGTGTTAGGATCATACAAAACATAGCCTTTTTGTGTGAAAGAATAGCCAACTAGGATTGTAGGGATAGATCTTGGATCAAGTTTATCTGGACCATGATGGTGTACAAAGGCTCTGCATCGTATGACTCTGAGGTGATCAAGAGATGGTGGTTGATTATGTAAGAGTTCATATGGTGATTTGTGATGAATTGGTTTGGAAGGTAATCTGTTGATGAGATAGGTGGCTGCAAGGATGCAATATCCCCAGAAGTGGTTTGGAAAATGAGCTTGGTGTTTTATTGCCCTTGCAATTTCAAGTAATTGTCTGTGCTTTCTCTCTGCTCTGGAATTTTGCTGAGGGGTGTTGGGGCATGATGTTTGGTGTAGAATACCATTGATTTCAAAGTAATATGAGAGAGAAGTATTGGTAAATTATGTACCATTATCACTTCTGATTGTTTTGATTGTTGTGTGAAAATGATTTTGAACATAAGCACAGAATGTTTTGATATTTGAAGTGGTGTGAGTTTTGTTTGGCATTAAATAAGTCCAAATTGCTCTTGAATGATCATCAACTATGGTGAGAAAATATTTGCTTTTGTTAACTGTGGCATGTTTATATGGACCCCAAACATCAATGTGAATAAGATCGAACAAATGGTTTGCATATGAAGTACTTGTGTGAAAAGGTAAAGCATGTTGTTTTGCCAAAGGACATACATCACAAACTGAGTTTGAATTACATTTGAACAATGATGAAAGTGATTTTATTTTCTTAAGTACAGTGGTTGAAGAGTGTCCAAGTCTGGAATGCCATAAAGTTGGATTGGTGTTGGTGTGAAGGATGGTTGATGAGTTGGTATGAGTTGAAGGTGCTGGTACAGAGGGTGCCATGTGCAATCCTCTTGTTCTGGTCCTGAAAAATGCAGTATGAAGCAGTTAAGGTGAGTGAAATAGATGTTCCATGTAATAGTTTGCTCACTGAGATGATATTGTACGTGAATGTGGGAATGTAAAAGACATTATGTAGTGTGATGTTTGCATTGAGGATGACTGATCCATAGGTTGTGACTTTGATTGTTTTGCCATCAGGAAGGGATACAAGGACTGGTGTAGTGAGTGTGTGAACATTGTGCATTAGAGTGAGAGTGATTGAAATATGGTCAGTTGCACCACTATCAATTATCCAAGCATCTTTAAAATCAGTAATGAGAGTTTCAATAAACTTAGGAATTTTGAGACTAGTGGAGGAGAAGATACCTTGGAAGGGATTTCCTTGGTTGTTTTGAAGCATGAGTAGCACCTGGTTGAGTTGGTTTTGCAGTTGATCCATTCTTGCTGATACATGATTCTGTGGTGCCTCTTGAGTGTGTGGAGTAGAAAGTTGTGTCTTTGTGTCCTCCTGTCCAGTCACCATGTTTACAGCCCTTGTGGTCCTTGGATTGGTAAATTTTGATGTCTGTGATGGTTGGTATTTCCCATGAAGGGGATGGCCTATTGGGTATCCCACAATTTTGTAGCGTTCCTCTTGTAGATGACCTTCTTTACCACAATTTCCACAGTAGACACCTTTCTTAAAGGTACTTTTCCTTTCTGAGTTGGAGCTTATGGTTGTGCCATTGGTAGTGTTTGGATGAAAATTGTTTCTTTCTGATTGGTAATTGTTTCTGAGTTGGGAGTTTTGGTGTGAGTGTCTTGGGTTAGCATAGGTGTTGTATCTTGGAGCTGAGTTGGTTTGTGGTCTTGCATTGGTGGTGTAGGAATTGAGGATGGTAGAGGTCATAGACTTAGGAACAGTTCCTTCTCTTTGCTTCTCTTCTTGTCTCACCATGGTGTATGCTTTTGCAGCTGATGGAAGAGGTTGCATCAAAAGAATTTGACCCCTGACATTAGAGTAGCCTTCATCCAACCCCATCAGAAATTGAATTAATCTCTTTCTTTGATCCCTTTCACCATTAATCCTTCCATTTTCACAATTACAACTGCAAATACACATGTAAGGTGCCTCCAGTGCATCATATTCATCCCATAACCCCTTTAATTTGTGATAGTACACTTCAACACTGGAATTGCCTTGCTTTAACTGAACCATGTCATTTGTCAATTGAAAGATTCTATGACCATCAATTTGAGCATAATGTTCTTGAAATTCATTCCATAACTTTGACACATAATTGATGAAATTCAAGTTGTTGCTTATCTGCTCACTCACTGTATTCAAGATCCAAGAAATCAACATATCATTGTTTCTTTTCCAAATTGCCATGAGATCAGATTCCACTAATGGTTCTGGATACTCTCCTGTGATGATTTTAATCTTATTCTTGCATTGAGTGCTATTGTGGTTGATCTTCTACAGGAACTGTAGTTATCTGATCCAGTGAGTTTCTTGGAGATGAGGATGAGTCCTGGATGATCTGTTTGATGTAGAAACAGTGGATGATTTGGTGTGATTTCAGCATCAGTAATTGTGGTGGTTGTTGCAGTTGAAGCAGTTGTGGTGGTGTTTGTTGTGGTTCCCGCCATTATGAGTTTTGAAAATTTTGACTGAATTGTTGATTAAATGATGATATTGTGATGATTGATGATGATAAGAATGTTCCTGATGTTGATTAGAGTATAAAGATGGTAATTTGATCGGATTTGGTGAAGTAAAAGATGACGAGTGGTGGTTGTTGTGGTGGTTCTGGGTCGTTATGGTGGTCGGAGTTTGTTAGAGATGATGGAGTTAGTTAGAAGTGGTGGAGTTGGATGGTGGTTAGTGGTTGAGCATGATCATTTGCTCTGATACCATATTGAAGTTTGAAGAATGAGAGAATTCATGCCATAAGGCGGGAAAAGTTGTTAATTCTCATTAGAACGAAATGAAGTTTACAATGCTCCATTTATAGAGCAAGAAGTCAAATAACAAAAGTCAAACTACACTACTGCTACTTGTACAGTACTACTACTAAATCTAAAGCATAAGCACTACTACTATTACATATATACATTGACTTATTACATGATTCCACATTGCACTTGAGCCTTCTAATGAAGCTTTAGCTTTGTTGGCTTAGTAGACTTTGACTGCTGATGCTGCTGAGCTATGTTGTTGATGTGATGAGCTGAAGAGCTTGAGCTATTGTGACCCCCTTTAAAAGATATAAAATATTAAAATATTTAACATGATTGATATAAGCATGCAACACATGTCCAATAACTTGAAAAATAACATTTTATGAGCTGAGGCTCCTTAACTAGATATGAGAGCAATAATTTTATATGTAGTTACAACAATTAAGTCTTTCATTAAGCCTTTCTAGGCTTTATAGCAAATAATTTTACAGCTTTTTGATAGTCGTATAAAGCTATATATAGCTAGCCATAGACATACGATTTTAATTTGTTACCACCACATTTTATGTAGGCAAACTTTAACGCATCTATCGTGACTACTATAGCAGTTCGTATTATCTTTTCAAGTTTCAACACAAGGCAACACCACTCTGGTTCAACACCAGTGCTATATTCCCTGCAAATGAACCAACAAATGTTGCTCGACGAATTTGAAGCGTCTTCACTTTCTCTCCCACTTATAGTGCCTGAATAATACAAATAATAATTCGACCATGAGAATTATGTAATTTTATTTGTGCATTGGTTGTAAGAGTGACTGAATATTAAACTTACACTCATTAACATTAACAAAATGAGACAAAAAGAACAATGAAAATAATGAAAATATGTGATTGCCGACTTGCAAATGAGATGAAGAAGGTTTATGTATATACATGATTTTGTTTCATTTATTACTAATTTTGATGTTACTACTTACCTACGGGTTCACTCGTAACTTGACATTTTACCACTTATCTACGAGTTCGCTCTTAATATATCAAAGTTTCAAAACTTCTTATATTGTGTATCCTTTACACGAAAGATATGATATTACGAGTTAAGTCATTTAATAGAAAAAATATAACTTTGATACTAAAAATAATTTTTTACAAGTTATATACATTTTGAACTAATTATTCCAAAACTAAAAGATAATTTCTACCAAAATAATTAAAACTGAAGCAACTCTAGCAATTGCAACGAGTAAAGAGGCGGCCCATCCATCAAAGCAAGAAGTTGCCACATCCAAACCCAAAAAATACATTTAAGACCAATCAATCGATTGAAAAACAAGTGAAAAACTGATAAAGACCCTAACTACTGATTAACAAATTTTTTCGGGAATCTTAACAAAATAGTTCCAAATATACAAACATACCAAGTGAAAGAATGGCTAGATGCAAGTAAAAAAGGTCCATTAAGCTTAAGGGGTGAGTGTCTTCACTTGATAAGCTTATTAAAAATGTTAGACTAAACGTAATGGTCACTCGTGAGAGTCATCCTCACTCGTGACACTACTACGAGACCACTGCAAAAAAAGGCATGAAAGGTGAGCCTTCTCATCTCTATTCTACAGTGTGAAAGTAGCTCCATGATATGTTTTTATTATTAATTATTTAATTTGTGAGTTTGTGTATGATATTTTGTGAGGTATAACTATACTACATATAATAAAAAAACGGTCAAACCTTGAAAAGTGAAAAGTTGAAAGTCAAATGTGAGAGAAATGTATTGTGTAATTAATACTCTTATTAAAACACCCATTACTTAAAAGTACAATAATTTATTCACATTGTACAACCAATTAAAAGCATATCTACCAAATTAAAAACAACCAATTAAAATACTCTTTACTAAAATGCAATGTTGCAAAAATCATGAATCGGTAGTCGGGCGGTCGACCACCACACGTAGCGAGTAATATGTCAAGTCGGGATTAATCGGATTGGCATTTCCTGCAATTTTTTGGTATTTCTGGAGACCAACTAAAAATCTTAACTGATTCCAAGCCTGTTATGTTTTCAAAACTCAATAAAATGCTCTAATTCTGATTATGATGCCTATTGTGCGTTATAAGTGAAATATACGATCCCCAAACTAAGTATAATGCCTAATTTTTTTTTTAAATGACCGATTTGCCCGATTCGGCCGATTTTTGACCGATTCGGCCGATTTTTGACCGATTCAGCCGATTAATCGGCCGATTCGGCCGATTTTTTGGCTGCTTAGTGTCGATTTTTTCCTAGGCCGATTTTTCGACCGATTTTCAAAAATCGACAAGGTACTCGGCCGATTAACGATTCATCGGCGATTAATCGGCCGAGTTGACCGATTTTTGCAACATTGCTAAAATGTACAATAAAATTTTCATAATGTACAATTTAAACAAGCTACAGCATAATTCTAAATATAAAATAATTAAACACACTAATTAATGTTATTTTTAAAACACCTTAAAATGAAAAGTACATGTTATTATACACATTATACAAATTAATAAAACACCCAAAGCTTCATACAAGCTAACAAGTTGATGGTACATATAGTTTTGAAAATCAGACCGGACCAACGGGTTTAACCGGAAACCGGTGTCGCCACCGGTTCGGCTAACCAATAACAGCCATCCTAAAACGGATTAGAGAGGACCCGTTGAAACCAATACAAACTGATGAATCAGGTCTCATCGAGATTTATTTCTCCGGTTAATCGTCACAGAGTCCCGCCGCCGCAACGCGCGGGTACCCTCATATACTATATATAAAGGAAAAACCAAAAAGTAAAAAGTGAAAATTTGAAACTATTAATACATATCGAAAACCAGGTTGACCCGGGACACTTCAAACCCGGTGGGTTGACCCTGTTTAATTTGACCCGTTTTGACCCAACCTGTCGGGTGACTCGGTTTAAATCGATTGCTTTCGCGTGAACGGTTCAACTAGTTGAACCACCCGTCGAACCGGTTTCAAAAAGCGATGTTTAATCCCAAAATCTTTAAACTTTTATTATTTTTAGAACCCATAAACTTTTTTACACAAAACGATCGTCGCTATATAAATATATTATATATATAAGTTTTTCTTCAAAAACGATTATAATGTTTTACAATTAAGAGAAAATATGTGCCCGTTAGTGCACATTTAATTTTTCAATAGACTAAATACGTCCATTTAAAAAAATGGGACTAAATATGCCCAAATCTTTTACAAAATAACCAAAATTAGCCTAAATTTTTATATTTTGGGCTAATCACATTCACGCTAATTTTGGTCACCATTAATCCCATCCTTATTAGTTTTACGCTGCGAACGCTGTTGTTAGTTTTATCCCATAACTGATGTAGTGTTTACTTTCATTTATATTAAATGTTTTTATATGTTGTTTGATAGATGTTAAGAATTTTGTCTAGACTTTAGTTATCGTATAGTACAACCGTTTGCAATTGCATTTTCATCGGTCCACGTTATATTTTAAACGCTACACAAAACACTCACCACAATATTACAAATCATTAATTATCTGACGCTAGAAACCGCTGCCGCTAGACGTGGGTACTCGCCTAGTTTATATAAATGGGTCATCCTCACTCGTGACACCACTACGAGACCAAGGCTCACGTGTGAGCAATGCAAAAAAGAGGCACGAAGGTGAGCCTCCTCACCTCTATTCTACGGTGTGAAAGTTGGCTTCACGAGACATTTTTATTATTAATTATTTAATTTTTGAGTATGTGTGCATATTTTGTCATATATGTTTATATAAATGTGTATTTTAATGAAATATAAGGAAAGTGATGTCTATTACAGGTGAAAGGTGATGAAAAATGAGAGATGATAAATGATGATGTGACGCTAAAATGAAAAGTAATGAGATGTGACTATCACCTCTAGTCTTACATGCTCATTTTAGAGTTTATGTCTTAGTCAACTAAGGGTGTGTTTGGTTGGAGCAATTTCATGAAATTTGGTGGAATTTGAAATTAAAATTCTCTCAATTAGTGTGTTCGGTTCATTAGAAAGGAGGAATTTTAAATGGCAACACAAATTAAAATTCCTTAAAATTGAGAATTTAAAATGCTTTCAAAAAGTAAGAAATTTTAATTTACTTGAAAAAAAAATTTATAAACTTTTTTTCTTATTGTTTTTTATAAACTTTTAAATAGAATATTTATGAATTCTTTTTATAAAAATTTTTTATATATTTTTTATAAACTTTTTTATAAATTTTTTATAAAATTTTTTTATAAATTTTTTATAAACTTTTTTATAAACTTTTTTTATAAATTTTTTATAGACTTTTTTTATATCTTTTTTTTATAAACTTTTAAATAGAAATCTATGAAATTTATATTAAAAAAATAAAAAATATATTTATGAATTTCTGTCAACCAAGCAAAAGTATTTTAAATTCCGAAATTTTAAATTCTCAAATATTTAAAATTCATAGAATTTAAAATTCCGAAATTTCAAACTCCCCAATCAAACGCCCGCTAAGAACATCTATAATGCATCAAGTCTTTAAAACTTGATGCATTTAATGCATACAATATTTAGTGACCAAACCTTGAAGCAAAGACTTGAGCTTTACTAAGTCTTTGTATAAAAGCTTTTCCAAAATGCTTTGATTGCAATGTCAAAAACTCTTTAAAAAAACTTATTAACATAGTAAAAACCTGTCTACCACTTTATCTGTTGTGAATGCTCTAAGGCTGGATGCAGTAAGACATGGCGATCGAGTAACTCGATCGATCGTCTATCGATCACCTTGTTGTGTGAAATCGATCGAGGCCCATTTTTTCCCAAACTTGGTTGTCCTCCCGATCGAATTGGTTGGGCATTTAATTTGCAAAAAGTGAGTTTTACCGTTGCAATATCTCACTTTCAAAAAAAAAAAAAAAAGTATCCCAACGTTTAAAAATAAAATCCGACCGTTTGGTATTAAAAAAAAATCTACTAAACCACCATATAAATACACAACATATTTACACACTTAAATTCACAAATCTCATTTCACACATTCTCTATATTCTTTCCACACTATGAGTTTTAATTCTTACGAGCTATTCATTGCCAATTCACATCTGATGATGAAAATGAAGTTAGTAGCGAGTTTATGATGTTTGGCGGAAGAGTGTTGGCAGGCTTTCCGTCACAAACTAAACTCTCAAGAAACCAAGTTACTAGGGGTCGTTTGGGTGCTCATAACCGTTTAGTGGTCGCTTACTTTAGCGAGACCCCGTGATACTGGCGATCAAGCATTCCATGATCGCTTCCGAATGAGCGATTTAACTATTCACACGAATTGTCCGAGATATAACCGATCATTTACCTTATTTCCAACAAACTCCTAGTTGTGCAGCGCACTTGGTATTTCTCTATTGATGAAGTGTACTTCGTCAACGTCCAATTGGCATACAGAGTCAATGCCGATGCTCTAGACGAATACGTGCAAATGGGTGCAACAATTCGCAGTGTCTCCAAAAATTTTGTGAGGCCATAATGGAGTTATATGGTGCAGAGTATTTGCGAAAGCCGATGGTTACTGACATTGGCAAACTCTATGCTCATCACTACGAATGTCATATAGTTTTCTGGATGATGATAAGCATGATTACGTGAGATTGGCCGTGGGAGAATTGCCCACATGCTTTTAAAAGCTTAATTTTGTAGGTGATCACGCAAACTCCTTTCATTTTATTGGAAGCGATCGGCCCCAAGATTTATGGATTTGGCATGCGTTCTTGGTGTCGCCGGATGAATAATGACGTAAATGTTTTACGCACGCTTTTCAATGATCTCAAAACGGGAGAGCACCTGTGGAATTCGTTGCTAGCGACGCCTTATAAACGGATATTATCTGTCGATGGATATATCCGAATACCGGTTATTATGAAGTCCATTAAAAATCCAAGGACGAATGATCACAAACGAATATTGTATAAGACGATGCACGAAGCAGCAAGAAAAGATGGAACGTGCTTTTGGTGTACTAAAGAGGAAGTGGCTAATGATTAAACATCCGGCTAAAGGGTTTGACAAAGAACGTCTATCACATATAATGTACACATGCATCATTACATAATATGATAATTCATGACGAAGAAGGGCGATATTCCCGTATTCTTTCCAATAGAGCAAGACCGTTCTTATGATCCCAAAGAACGATGTAATCTTGGAAATTAAAGGAGAGATATGCAACAAAACAACTCATTTTAGCTTCAAAGCCGATTTGGTGGAAGACATTTGACATCGTCATAATCAAAACTAGTTTAGTCGTATTGTCGTAATGTTTTAATTTTATTTGAATTATTACGTAACCTTTTAGTTATTAATGAAATTTTAGTTTATGTTAAAAATGTTTAAAAAAAAAAAAAAAAAAAAAGAAAATCATGTCACCCTTATCGCACCCACCAAAGTCACGAAATAAGATAGAAAGTTCGACGCAAGAAATAAAATGGATATGACGTTCTTAATGGGGCAGCCTAAGTTTATCACTTAGCAAGTAAAAAAACACTCGAATAAAAAACCTCACAAAGTTAGTAAAAACAAGTTTATCTACATGTTAAATAAGCTGCAAGACAAACACCTCTAAAATACAAAACTCCCTTAAATATTAAGATAACTAAAAGTAAAAACTCTCATGTTACTTCTTTTACAAAAGAATTATTATTATTTTTTGTTTAGTTATTTAAAGTTAAAAAAAAAAAAAAAAAAAAAAAAAATTTTCTTTTTAGTTTTTACTACTTATAAAAAGGTAATTAAATAATTAAAAGTAAAGTGGTTGAAACTCTTTTAACCCCCCAACCAAGTTGTACTTTGTTGGCATTGATATCTCCTCAAAACCCAATCCCCCCAAACTCACTCTCTCTCACTCTCACCACTTCTCAGCCTCAACTTATCTTCATCACCAAAACACACCACATCATGCTTTAAAAACTCTTCCTTAAAAAAAAAAAAAAAAAAAACATGTCTTCAACAATGTCTTGTTTCTCAACAACACCCACATCAAATCTCCCTTGTTTCCAATCTTTATCAAAAACCCACCTCCCAATCAGCTTATTTTCATCTCTAAAGCCACAAAGTAAGTTGCTTTATGTTTCTTGTAAAGCTGACGCAAATGGGTCAGGTTCAGCTATTGTAGTTGAAGAAGTGAAAGAGGTGGAGAGTGGTGGTGGTAATGGTGCTCCTCCTCCTACAGATGGCTGCTGGAAGAAGTGGAAGAAGTCAAATTTGAAGATGTGAAATGGGTTAATGGGACTTGGGATTTGAAGCAGTTTCAGAAAGATGGTGCTACTGACTGGGATGCTGTTATTGATGCTGGTGAGAATTTGTCTTTAATTTGGGGGGTGTTTGGATTAGCTTGTTTTTTGGGCTTATGGGCTTATTTGAAATTGGAAAAGCTCTTAAGCTCATTTTTTTTCCGGCTTATGAGATTAAGGTGATAAGCTGATAAGTCGAAAATAATGAGCTTATGAGTTTTTCCATTTTCGAATAAGCTCATAAGCCCGAAAAATAAGCTAATCCAAACACCCCCCTTGTTTTTGATGAAATTTTTGTGTGATGTTAATTGTTATTTGGGTTTGTTTGGAAGTAAAATTAGTTTGGTTTATAAAGTGGTGAAATACATCTACTAATAGTATGAAATTCAGCCTTAGTTTTAGGGATAATAAGTTTTAATTGTATCTAACTTGCCACAAAACTCTTTAGCATGTTATTTTTTCTATTAGATACACTAACCGACTAATCTTCTTCTTGTTTGTACTAAATGACCGGTGCCACGCCATCATCACCTACTAATCCGGTCATTTAGTACACTCAATAGGAAGATTTGGTGTGTTTAATAGTAAAAATTTGGATTGATACACGCTAAAGAATTTTGTGGAAAATTAAATGCGTTTTGAACAAATTATCCCTTTAAATTAAGTTGAAGCTATGAAAAATGGACTTGTTGAGATTGGTCCTTTTTTATTATTCTTTTGAATTTGATTTTCTTGGTATGTTAAAAGAAAAACTGTCAAGAAAGGTAACTAGAAAAGTAAAAATTCCAAATGTGTCAAGTGGTCCGTGAGTATATTTCTGGGCTTATCAAAAGAAGTATAACTTCAATTTGCAAACATAAAAGAGAACTTTTGTTTTTTTGGGGCGTGTCCTTAAATTTAACCTTCACTGCTTACTATTGTGTTTGTCAAAACTTTAACTTGCATTCATTTTTATGAGCGAGAAACTTTCTCATGCCCAAGTTGGCAAATTTGGCATTTTTAGTTACGTTATTGGCATTTTTTCCTTTGTTGAACTATGTGGCAGTTGTTTGTTCGTTCGTAGTGTATCTAATAGTTAAGGGGTGTTTGGCATTGCGTTTTGAGGTTGATTATTTGATTATTGTGTTTGCATATCGTTTGGGTGTAGAGGAAATGATTCAAATTATATGGGTCAAATAATCAGATTTTGGATATAGTGTAGGCTGTGTAGCAGTAGGGTGAAAAAAACTTGTTCATAATTCTGTGATTATTGAGGGGTCACTCTACATCTCAATCGTTGGAATTAGCTCATTATTTGTTTTTCACAACTTTGAATGGCATAACCACATCTAACCACCGGGCTGCTGGTTTTGTTTATATGCCAATTATTTCATATCATGTACTCACTTTCAAAACATAATGGCAGACACACCCTTGAACTCCATAAAAATGATCCCCAGTCCAAATTCCTGCTGTAACGTCTTGAAAAACTTTGCGTCCTTGTATCATGTACTACAAATTTCACAAGATAAAAAAGAACTATAACTTGTATTATAGCCTTTAATGTTATGTTAAAGGCATTCAAAGTGATTCATCATCGCATGTACCCAGGAATTCACCCCTGGTTTAAACACTCGAGAATTCTCTATGGTCTTAGATGTGATGATTTAAGTCCCTGATTGTCATATGTCGTGAAATTTTAATTTTAAAAAGAATATGTTAGCTTATGATGAAACGGCACGGCATGTAAACTAACAAATTTTGCTTCTTCCATTTTTGGCTAATTAACTGGAATGAAGATGATAAAGCGATTAGTTATCTTTGGTGTTTGTATTGACCTTCTTGCTACTACTTTTCAGAGGTGAAGAGGAGGAAATGGCTCGAAGACAATCCAGAATCATCCAACAATGACTTCCCTGTAGTTTTCGATACCTCCATTATTCCCTGGTGGGCATGGATGAAGCGGTTCCATCTTCCTGAAGCCGAACTACTTAATGGTTAGCCCGTCTTTCCCTAACTTTTTATATTAACAATAAAAGGATGAAATATTGGGCTCTTGTTGCAAAATGGAAGTACTCAGACTACCCATGTTTTAGAGGTATTAAAATATCTCTCTAGGCCTAAAGAATGGTCTGTTATACAAGATGAAGCCATTTCTGACAAATTTGACCAAACTTTACAATTTAAGTCTCAAAGACATAGTAATTCCCTATCGTGGGAAATCTCTAGTCTGACACGATTACATTTAACCACCATTGTGCAGGCCGGGCTGCGATGGTAGGGTTCTTCATGGCTTACTTTGTGGATAGCTTAACTGGGGTGGGTCTAGTAGACCAAATGGGAAATTTCTTCTGCAAAACACTTCTATTTGTAGCAGTAGCTGGTGTCCTTCTGATCCGAAAGAACGAGGATGTTGATAACTTAAAGAAATTGATTGACGAGACAACATTTTACGACAAGCAGTGGCAAGCTACTTGGCAAGACGAGAAGAAAGAGTAAGAGTGGAAAAGGAATTAATGGTAAAGTTTGTTTCTTTACTGTTTCTTGTAGATCATCCTTATTGTAGCTTATGATTTAATGCTTCAATGATGTTTCTGTAATGTTATAATATGTTTTTGTTACTGGATTTTGGTTTGGTATAAGATCACAGATGCAGTTGTGCTACTAGCTTGGCTCAAATGTTTCAAATAGTTTAACCCCTTTACGGTAATGCCTTTAAGCAACTATCGATATCAATTTAATGAGTTGTTTGTAGGAGCAGGAAGTACATTTATTGCATTAGAAAGAGTTCAAAAAAGGTTGTTGCAATGTACTAGTTAGGCCAAGAAATGAATGTCATGAAATTGAATGAGATAATGAAGTCACCGGCTGTGGTTCTCTGAATCACTGTCTCTCATTATTTACATCATTGAATAACCATCAACTTCAAAAAAGAAGATACTTGAGATAACAAATCTTGAAATGTTTCTATTACTAGTATACATGTCTGGCCTAGTTGGTGAATGAGCCTACAAGTGGTAATCACTGTGTATCCTTCATCTCTTTTGTAGAAGCTGGTAAAGCTAGATCAGGGACGGAACTAGAATACTAATTCACCAGCTGCATTTAAGAGAAAATAAATAAGACTATATACCCAATTTTATTGGACCATGTGCATTTAGGAAAAACGAGTACTTTTACATAAATTAACACTATATTGAGAAAATCCATGGGTGTACAGGGACGTCCCGAGACCCACCTGTTCTGTCCATGAGCTAGATGCGCCTTTAAAAATCCTGTGACTTTGAGTTATCTAGTAGCCGCTCCTTGCTTTGATGAGTTAAGTGAAATGAAAGTCGATTTTGATCCTATATCACGTGGTACCTCTATGTGAGATAAAAACTGTGTTGCAATGTGTCAAAATCAATTTGATCTATACAATGGTAAAAGAATATGTATATTTGAGCCTTCAAGGAGAATTCTAATTGATGAGTAATCATATGTGCTTGTTCTTCAAAATACTAACATACTGTAAATGATGTTCAGCTAATTATCAATACAAGGTTCAAAAGCAATATGACCTCATGGATAACATCAACTAAGACCGGGTGGCGGGTGCTATGGTTACCAAACCCACCACTTTCACGTCAGCGTCACATCACCATTCAACACACTATCAAACCCACTACCAATTAGGTGTCACCACTAAACAAAAATTATAAAGGTACTCATTTTTATACAAGCATACCACACGATATAGAACAAGTGCAAAAATGCACCCTTGGCAAGACAATTATAGGTGGTTACTATGGTCTTAGCGCGTGGTGCACTCGTCGACCACCACCATAGTGACTAGGCTAATGACAACCAAGCTATGCAAATTTTGCATGAACCATATTTTCTTTCAAAAGAACATGTGTGGGGTGGGGCATGCTTGTATCATGTTTTCTATCTTTTATTGATTTAGTACTAACACGACAAATTTGCCTGATTTTAAGAATCTTAAGCTATGCTTGTCTTTTTCAAATTTGGTGGTTAGTTTATCGTTTTTAAATAGGTAGTATGAAGGGTGAATGTACCCCGTGACAAATGGTGTTTCATGAATTGGCATATCACCAAAGTCCAAAAGATTGACCAAAAAAGTCCAAATACATTTTTAAGTTTTACTAAACAATAGTACTTCAGTTGTTTTTTTGTTAACTATGGTTTTCGATGTTTTTGCTGACTAATTTGCGGGGTTTGAATCTGCTGCAACACAGACTCAAATCAGGTAAAGTCCTCCCTTTTCAGGAGGTTGGTGTAACCATTTCAGGGTTGTTTGCACTTAGCGGAAATTGAACCTGAGACCTCACACACTTAAGCAAGCCTTTCTGCCACTAGGCCACCCTAAGTGGTTAGTACTCTAGTTGTTCATTTACTCTTTTATAGAAGTAGCTATATCCTATAAATAATTAAGACAATGTTTAACTGAAGTATATAGTTCAGTAAAACTTAAACATGTCACTTATAGTATGTGAAATATACTAGTATTTAAATGATAAGAAGATATGAATATTCTCTTGATCTTTTTTTTTTTTTTTTTTTTTTTTGAACAGAGATAACATTTCACTCCTCACAAATGGAGGTAATTTGAACACAACAAGTTACATCGAACATAATGGGCAAAATCGGAACCGACTTGCCAAACAAAATACACAATGTAACAAGTTAAGCCAACGATTGATCAAGAGTAGATATGCCCAGAATTTTTGCTGAAGTGCCAAAGTTGCAAGAGTGAGCAAATTATCATCCGAGCAATCACAAATTGTAGAAGGCTCGAACAAAACATGTTTCATCACTTACCTGATGTTCATGAATCACATTGTGAAACGTTTTAGTAACACGCAAGACGGACTTGAAAAATGCCATTAGAATAAGACAGATGCTCCACTAAAAAACACGAAATACAAATCAAAGATCCATTTGGAAGGTATCTTTACCGTCAAGTTGGTTAAGAAAACAGCAACGAACGAACCTAAACAATAATTCCTTTGTTTGTGGCATTAAGTTGGATTAGATAGACAACAAACATAGACGTAAATGATGATGAGAAACAATATTGGGTCCCTTAATTGTACTAGAAAAATAGTATCGTGAGTTGAAACGCCTTTGTACTTAAGCCCAGCCAACCAGCGCATAAATTCAACAATCTGGGGATGTATTAGTGAGCACATGCACTATGAGGAATGATACATAGCCAATCAAAAAGAGATTGCACACAAGCGGTTGGTCCTTGTTTGGTATGCACCAAATCACATGGGTCGAACGTCGTAGCATCAAGTCTTGAGCAAACCAGATGACAAGAACGGTTCTTTGGTGCAGGCCAAACCATATTTGGAATTTGCACGACTATAATACTTAGAAACATCTGAATCCTTGCTATGTTGTCGCACTTGTATTACCACGTCTTAGTCAAGTTTGTCACTAAACTCAGACCAATGCTATATAGTTCAATGCACACATTAATCACTTGGCCAAATAACACGTATGTAATTGTGGATAAACATGTTAATTTTTAGACATTACATGTCACTGTCACATCAAATGACATAGTATTGAAATTTCTAAGGAACATATGAAATGTTTAATAAAACCATGAGCCATTGGATGTTAATGTTTGGAGTTATATGGTTATAAGCATGTCCTTTCGGTTAACGATCAACCCAAAGAATTTACGCAACATTGACTTTTTGGCCAGCAATCCCAGCATCCTTGTAATAAACTATCTTTTAGGTAGGTTTCTTTGACAACTCTAAAACTTTAAAGAGGTTGTTGTTATATTTTCATTTATTATACTTGTAACAACTTTAAATATTGGACAATTTTCTTCTAAGGATTCCACAAACCATCTTTGTAAGGCTCATGAAGCCTGATAAATCAGTATTCATTTATGATTATGCGTTATCCAACGCTATAGTGTAGTTCTTGTACAAAAGATTAAGGTCGGACTGCCACTAAGAATAGAAAAAAGTTAATTATTTAACATGTTGTTTTTAGCTTTTGTGAAGAAAGAATTGTTCCTTCTATATATATTCAATCTTTCTCTAGGTGTTGGTTGATTGAGATTTTAGATGGCATGTTGTAAAGAAAAGGCTGTCTTAGTGGCAGTTTATGAGGAGAAACCAAGAAAAAGAAGAACAATAACAAGAAACAAAGACAATATCAAGCACCATCATCATCATCACCATCACTACCATCACCTCCACGTTCACGAGTCGAAGAAGAGTGAAGGGAATAACAGAAGAGCCGACCTTCTTAGCTACTCGAAGCGTCTTCGAGAGTCTAAAAAGTTAGAAGCATCCACATCTACTCATCGTCGTCCCAAGTCCTTAGAAGCTTCAACCAGAAAGGACGACCAAGAAACCTTGGCTTCGGTATGTTTATCAAATTATATATGCATATACAAATACATAATTGCAGTTTATACAACGTAATATAAAAAGAATAAGATTCAAAAGTTCTTATTTTTTTAGTGTATTAATTAGGTGTCGATTTTGAATATGGAACTGGTTAGGTACTTCATGTTGAAAACAAGCAAAACCTAAAGAAGCAACCGAGTTCCTTGAATATGAACAAAATATTCAAGTGCTTTGCTATGTCGCAAGCTAAGAGAAAGGCGAAAAAGAAGAAGAAGAAAAGTGGTGAATCCTCAGCAAAGAAGGCGAGTGCCATAATGAAAACGTTCAACGCAAAGACTCAGAAAGGAGCACGCCGGTTTTTCTCAAAAGTGATGGCAACCATTCAAAAGTATAGGTGAAATGTTATATTTCACTGTTTTATAATCTTCTTCTTGATGTATTTTGTTATTCTTGTACTGTTTATGATATTTAACAAACCATCATTACCTTCTTACTCTTTTGAGATTGTCATATTTTAACTCCAACTTCTTGAAAACTTTGGCAAATTAAACTAGCTATCACTGTATTTTTTTGGCATATCGTTGTTTCTGGTGCTGTTCCTCAAGTAAAGAGGTTTACCATTTGTTACAGAAAAACAAAATTTTCATTGCAGTTTCTCATTTCATAGTATGGAAATACATATAGAACTTTATGATCAAAACATGTAGAATGTAGTTCAAGAAAAACAAAATATTAGTAAACCATTGGCAGTGGCACTTTGGTACCCATCACTGATAGGCTTTAACTATACTTGTTTTTATCATTAGTAATAACAATTGACCTATCTCATTAGTATGCAATCTACTAATGTGAAACATAAGATTACAAGTAGACAAGTAGATCAATTACTTGACTGTGAACCCCTACATAAAGTCATCCAACGGGGGGTAATCATTTGCTTTGCAAGAAGAAATATACACACGTGTTGGTAGATATATCAAATATGGAGCAACTAAAAGTAAGTTAAAAGATTAAAAAAGAAAAAAGAAAGAAAGAAATTTGGTGAAGAGAATCACAACAAACAAATATAAAAAAGTTTTGGACAAATGATGTCACTACAAATATCAATACAAATGTTTGTAGTGACATTCATACCGGAAACTAACTGTTTGATAGTACCTGAACTTATAAACAACTTGTAATTCTCACTTTTTACCTATGTGGGATATAAGTTATCAAAATAAAAATCATGCTGTACAATAATCGGAACATAAGATCACAAGTGGATCAATAACTTGTTACATGACAAAAAATGGTAACAATCCGAATATGTATTTTAATTAAGTTTCGACTCTAAAGTCTAACCTATTTGGATTGATTCCCTTTTCGGTTATGGTGTTTTACCATATATTGTACAAGATATATTGTTGTCATATGTCATTTAACAATTCATAGTCTGACAGTACTAGAAACACGAATACAAGTAAAATCTAAACAAACCTCATTAAATAGATCAAAATACAACCTACAAACGATCGTATTCGTTCCATGCTTTTATCGCCTCAACTACACCTTTCACAAACACCTCAATAATATGTCTCTCAGACTCAACTATCAACTGATTATGTCTCATCTTCGTATCAGGGCCGGATTTGAGCATGTGCATGGTGAGCAACTGCACAGGGCCCAACAACCAAAAGAGGCCTCATTTTCTGTCCAACTGTCTATAATAAAATACAGCCCGTTAGAAGCCCAATTTAGTTTTTGTTCTTTCTATCATGCGAGCAACAAGCCAATCGGGGACGGGGGGTGGTGGATGGGCTCTTCCGGACCCCTAATACCCCATGTCCTGTAGTGTTGTTCCATGTAATTTTTTTGGTTATTCCTTAGTAGTTTGTCGTAAAAGAGAGTGGCCTGAAATTGTCACCGGAGATGTAATAGAGATGATGAATTCCTATTTTAGAAAAGGGATAAGACAAAAAAGACATGTGGCTGTGAGATGTTCACGTGGGTGTATCTTTGTCATAGGGTTCCCTCTTATTATTTAGCTAAAATGTTTTAGTTGGAGTGTTTTTGTTGTGGGGTTTATAAATTTGCAAGTGTTGCTTGATAAAAAAAATATATATATGCTATCAATATTTAAAATATAACCTTTATTAAAAGTTGGGTTATTCTTTTCGGTTTCATCTCAGATAGGTGTGTAACAGGTGCTGTTATACAGAGCTTCTATTTAAATAAGGTCACATTTTTATTAGTTTTGCATATAAATACGTATAATATCAAACATATATGATTCATATAGTTTAAGTTTATATGCATTTTCTCTTTAAGTTAACAATGTAATAAAGTCACTTTATTATTATTATCTAGGGCCACTGAAAAATACGAGACGGCCTTGCTCAAAATTATTACGTTTTCTTATTAAGAAAAATATACAATTGTTAATACGACATAAAACTCAAGACAAGCCGACGCTGCAAGAATTTTTCTTGCTACAATCTTTTGTTGGTTTCTCTTTCGCATTATAAGGCGATGGTACTTATAACATTACAAGACGACAAAACTTGGGTAACCTAAAAATTTTGTAAAAAAAAAGTTCGGCCCCCTCTAACAAAAATTCCTGGCTTCGTCTCTGAAGCCAATAATAAACAATTAGTATAGTTTATGTTATCAGCTTCCGTTTTGCTTTTTCTAACTACAAGATATCTCATATATTAGTATACTTTATCATATTAATATTGATGTTATTGTAAAATAATGAGATTGATGAGATCGGAATAATTGATTTGATTGATGATTACCCAATAACACTGAACACTTAAATAACAACCTACGAAGATTCTAGATGGGTGAGAGTCCGATACAATTACATAACATATAACGGGCTAACACTTTCCATGCAAAACCGGACGAAATCGTGAAAGCTCGGACTGGAAATTAAAACCTAATAAACAATAAATTAAAGCAAATAAATAATTGTTGAAGAGGACATTCGACAACAAGCGGAATCACATCTTCAGCGGCAGCAGACGAAACACGCAACATATCGGATAAACCAAAGTATCCGTACCAAACCGGATAAAGCAAAGTATTCTGACCAAATGGAATAAACCAAAGTATCCCTTACCAAACAGGATAAACCAAAGTATCCTGACCAAACAGGATAACCCAAAGTATCCCCTACAACTAAAAAATTGGGATAATCCAAAGTATCCTCTATAACTAAAACAAACGGGATAACCCAAAGTATCCCCTACAACTAAAACGAAGAACATTACAACTAAAACTCATGCACTATCATTTAAAAAATAAAAAATTAAAAAAAAAAAAAAATGGTGAGAAAAGAAAGTTTGTTTTAAAACTTCAACCCCCAAAGAACCTTCTGAATAAACGGGGAGTGTTTTCCCTAGAAAAACATAAAGATCCATTATTATTTTTTTGGTTGCTGTGATTATTCCATTCGGCTCTTGAATGGTTGAGTGTCTTGAAGTAAACAACATAAAGGAAAGCAAATACAGAAGAAAGCAATTAAAATTCTCATCCAGTATTCCGGTCCACTTTGGTGGCTGCAAATTTGACGCAAGGCAGGGGAGAAACAAATATACTATTCCATTCATTTGGAATTTGACGCAAGATTGGGAGGCAACAACAAAAAGAAGGCAACTTGGGAATATTATATTCGGGAGGAGGTTGTGATTCGATAAAGGGTTATTACCCATTGGTTTTGTCTGCAGAAAGAAATAAAAGGCATGAAAGAAATATCTGGACCGCCGACCAAAGCCGACGGCCGAAAAAGGTTTTAGAGGATCGTTACTCTCTGATACCATGTAAGGTTTTGCTAAAAGTTTCTCCTATTATCCAATTATGTACAAAAAACAGAAAACGAATGTCAAATGTAACTACTACATTATTTTATATGCAAACAGAACAATCGTGTCAATATCATGATGTACAACAGGAATAAGAAGTTTCATTGTCATACCCTATGGTGAAAACTCAAGTATCAGAATAACATGTGGCAAAATGGGCAGGTTGGACATTTTTAGTACGGGTCAGATCAAGTTGAGTTGCATACGTTTTATGAGCCATTTTTAATTTTTTGTATATATATTTTAGAGTTAATTGCAAAAATCGTCCCTAAGGTTTGTTGAAATTGCAGATTTCGTCCTAATAATTTCAAAAGTGCAAAGATCGTCCTAAAATCAAACTATTTTGCAAAAATTGGTCCCTGGAAAGTGACTCCGTTAACTCTTTTATTTTAATATATAACGAGTAAGGGTAAAATGGTATTTTTACGTGTGGTCCCCTTTTAACCTCGACCCTCTCTTTATCCATTGACTTCCAGTCTTTGAAAAATCACAAAAACCCTAAGTAAAACAACCATCCCTTTCATTTCCATTTGCTGCAAATCAAATCCTTTAACTTCAAAGTTTTAATGCAAAATTCAAATTATGGTAACTGGACTACAAGAATGGTATTTCGAGCAGATGGGTCAACATTCAATCCACATGTTGTTTATGGTAGAACATGAAATCTCCCAAAATTAGTAAATGTGGTTAAGGTGTTATACTAATCAAATCTTTTTTTCGTATGAAACGGTGATCATCCGAAGTGTTCTCAATAAAGGTATTTCATGGTGGATGTTTTACGCCATCACCTAAGAGAAAGTATTTTGGTGGTAAGGTCCAATATGTAGACTTGTTGGATATAGAGTCCTTTAATGTTGATGTCATACATTCCATAGTTACAATGTTAAAGTATAATCCAATGGATATCATGTTTTATCACTTTAGGATACCTAATAAGACACTAGATTGGGGATTAAGGGCATTGGCAAGTGATGATGATGTTATTAACCTTGCCCAATATGTTAAAGATAATAAGGTAATTGATGTTTTTATTGAACATGGTGAGACTACAGTTGAGAGTTATTACATGCCTAAATTCAAAGAGTCTGCCCAAATTAGTGAGTTGCCTGATAATGTTGAAGTAGTTGATTTAGATGAGGGACATGTTGATACACAAAAAAATGGGATGTCCATTGGGTTGCCTAATTGTAGAAAGATATTAGCTATAGAGTGGTTTGGACAAGATAACGAGGTTGTTAATAATGTTTTAGAAGGATTAGGAGTGGATAATGAGCATTTAGATGATGGTGCAGAGGGTGCAGATGTGGATTATGAGCATTTTAATGATGCTGCAGATGGATTAGGAGTGGATAGTGATGGTGCAGAGGGTGTAGATGGTTTAGGAGTAGATAGTGATGGTGCAGGGGGTGCAGATGGTTTAGGAGTAGATAATGATGGTGCAGAAGAGCTTGTTGATGAGGAACATGTTATAGATGAATTAGATGTTAATATGGAAGGGTTTAGGTTCATTGTTGAATCAGAAGATGAAAGAGATGTTGATCCTTTGAGACCAAATGTAAACCTGAATGAGGATGACTTAGAGGTTATTGATTATGATTCCTTTGATAGTGATGTTGGAGATGATGCAAATTGATAGTGGGAAGAAAAGCACTAAGGAACTAAAGAAAAAAGGCTAGAGTCTGCGCTGATACTAACATAGTTAATTATTTCTTTGTTGGGCAAGAATTTCCAAATAGGGATGAAGCAAAGGCTAGAATAAAAGCACATCTGCATTGAAACTAGAAGACAGATTTCTATTGTTAAAAATGACAATGTTAGAGTAAGGGCCAAGTGTTTAGGAACTATACCAAGTTTGGGTGATGCTGACATGGGTCAAAATAGTGGTTCAAAGGATAAAGTGAGAAAGGATAAGGTGAGAAAAGATTCTTGTGTTAAAGGTAAGGGCAAAATGGTAAATACACAAGAGAGAGATAAAAGTGAATGCCCTTGGTCTATTTATGTTGCCAAGGCAGAGAATAATAAATGGCAAGTGAGAACATATTCTAATGACCACATCTGTCTTCATTCAAGACAAATAAAGGCTGCAACTGCATCATTTTTCTCACAACATCTTTTAGATCTGGTAAACCTAAATCCTCATATTCCTATTAGGGCAGTACAAGATCAAATGCAAAAACAATTTAGAGTTGGTCTTTCAAGACACAAAGCATTTAGAGCTAAATCAAAGGCTGAGGAAGTGTTGAAAGGTGATGCCGAGGTACAATACAAGATCCTAAGAGATTATGTTGTTGAATTGAAGAGGTGTAATCCTAACACAACAGTTAAGATAGATGTATATGGGGAAGAAGATCCAGAGAGTAAAACAAGGATTTTTAGAAGGATTTATGTGTGTTTAGGGGCACTCAAATAAGGGTTTAAAGCTGGTGGTAGAGAGCATTAGGTCTTGATGGGGCATTTATGAGAGGCCAGTACCCAGGCAACTACTCACAGTTGACGGTTGATGCAAATAATGGCATATACCCTGTGGCATATGGAATAGTTGAATCAGAGTCAAAACATTCTTGGAGTTGGTTCCTGAATTGTCTTGGAGATGATCTTGAGTTGTATAGAAACTCCAACTTCACATTCATCACTCATGCAGAAGGTATGTATATAAACTTAAATTTCACATTCATCACTAGTATATGTCTTTCTACTAACATATGTCTTACAATTACAGGGTTTGTTACCAACAATAAAACACTTATTTCCTGCGGCTGAACATAGGTATTGTGTGAGACACATACATGAAAACATGAGTTTGACTTGGAGAGGAGGCATATTTAAGGATTTATTATGGAAGGTCGCCACTGCTATACCACAATGGTGGAATTCAACAAGGCAATGGATGCTCTCAAAGGACAAAATGTTAAAGCATGGTTGAAAAATTCCAATTGAACATTGAGTAGATCCCATTTCTCAGGTATTATAACTTATTTTAGTCACTTTAGATGCCAATTTTTAGGAATACATAACCATTGATATAAGTTTATATTTATGTAAACAAAAGTAGGGCTCATTGTGATCTTTTGATCAATAAACATCGTGAGGTTTTAATAGACAATTGTTAGATGCTAGGGGTTCCCCAATAGTGTCAGCCCTAGAATATGTAAGAGAGTATCTGATGAAAAGAATAGTACTAGTTCAAAAAGTTATTGAAAAATGATGGGCCACTTACTCCTTCGTTACAAAAGTTTTAACACAATCAAAGATGAAGCTTCAAAGTACATTGTGGATTGGAATGGTGCTGATCTGATGCAAGTCAAAGGTCCTTGGGGAGACCAATGTGTGGTTAATTTGCAAAAAAAGGAGTGCTCATGTAGAAAATGGGAAATCTCAGGACTACCTTGTAAACATGCAAGAGTACCATTCAAAACATGAGTGAGAATGGGATGACTATTGGTTTGCGCAGAGGTTGGGCATCATCTTATAGGCTTGAAACTTTGAAACAACAATATTCTTTCAAAGTGAATCCAATCAATGGTAGGAATAGATGGGAGCAACATGAATGGCCAACAACCATGCTACCACCAAAAATTCACCACATTGGCAGGCCTCAAAAAAGAGAAAGAAAAGTGTTGTTGAAATTGAAGAGATGGTGAAAGCTGGAAAGCTGTCTAAAAAGGGTAAAACTGTGACATGTTGTATCTGCAAAGGAAAGGGGCATAACAAAGGAGTTGTAAGAATGTTGGTGCCGGGTCATCAACTCGAATGATGGTTCAAGTAGTGCTGCACAAGATGTTGGTTCAACTGGTGGTGCACAAGATGTTGCTGCATATATGTTGGTTCAGATGGTGTTGTTGCGGGTTATGGTTCTGCGATTGTTGGTGCCTGCATGAATGTTAGTGGAACAAGTGTTGGACCAAGCTCTCAACCTTCTCAAAAGAAAATGACAAAGGTCTCTGCAAATAGGAAATCCACACCAACTAAGTTTGTTACTTAGTATTTGCTACTAAAATGTTATTTGGTACTTTAGTATTTGCTACTTATCTGAATTTGGATGTTAATGTATTTAGTATTTCCTACTTTGAACATTAGTATGCTAAAAATGTAATGGTAATGTCCACTTTATGTGGCAAATTTTCAATGTAACAAGTGTTTGACTTGTTTCATGCAGCAACATTTTTGTTACTTGTTTCATGTGTTTAATATTTCATTTTACCAACCTGTTTCAATGTAACAAGTTACTTCTTGCATATGCTAAATTCCATTTTACTTACTAGTTTCATTTTACCAACCTGCTTCAATGTAACAAGTCACCACTGTCTTTAAACATACCCAAAAGCACTAAATAACTTGTTAATTCATTGAACATTACCCATATTACATCCAAAATCATTGACCATAACATACATATTGGTCAATTTTTAAGTTCACTTATCACTAAACATACTACACTTGCAACATACTAGACTTATTACATCAAGAAAATAAGAAAAAACACCCAACTGCAAACCAAACAAATCTTCAGTCTTCCATTAGATGCTGCCATTGAACTCAATGATTCTTCAAGCACATTCCTTGCTCTTAGTAAACCAGGAATTATTTGGACTGCACGAGCACACATAGGAGGATCAAGCCAGTCAAAAACCCACAATCAGTCACCTACAAACAAATATTAATAACATCATTCAAATGAAATTTCTCTAAACACTCGATATAGAATAACTCATATTACATCTTACAATTTGTGAGCAACAATAAAAGCGACGCCTCGGGTTTGTTTGAGTCCATGAAGTACGAATGACAGCTTGCCTAGGAGGTTCACAATAGCAATTGACCATTTCAATTGTTCTTGGAGTTTTGATTAAATTAGGGTTTGGTATTTTATTTGGGGAATTTGATTAAGTGGAGTGTAGGTGGGTTGGGAGAGAGTGGGAAATGAAGAGAGGGTCAGAGGTTAAAAGGGGACCACACGAAAAATACCATTTTACCCTTACTTACTTATATATTAAAATAAAAGAGTTAACGGAGTCACTTTCCAGGGACCAATTTTTGCAAAATAGTTTGATTTTAGGACGATCTTTGCACTTTTGAAATTATTAGGACGAAATCTGCAATTTCAACAAACCTTAGGGACGATTTTTGCAATTAACTCTATATTTTATAAATCAACAGAGAACTTAGCAAGTATGTTGGTGCCACCACATGTTTGATTCGGTGGAATACATGTGTTGCAAAGTATTTATATCACATATTATAACACTTCAGAATAATGTGTTTTCAATTGGTATTGGCACATGTAACAATTTGAGACTATCGCTAATGATGTGCATATCGTGATTTGTACACATAGTCTAATAATGATGGGTTGGAAGTTGAAACCATAAATAAAAAGGTTGGACACACTAAAGAAGTATAATGATATACCTTGAGTTCATACAACTGTGAAAATGAAAAGGATTGCAAAGCACCAACCATTTAGCTATGAAATATTAGACACAATCGGTGCATCGCACGGGTTGAATAAAGCCTCGTATCAAAGAAGAATGATTTGGAGTTGATTTTAATGAGGATGTTGTTTTTTGTTTTTATATTTAACTTTAAAAAAGATTAATGGTTGACAAAATATGTAGGAAAATGTTATACCTACGAGAACTGAACTGAGATTTTAGTTATTTCGAAAGTCTTTCGGCGTGGTAATTATTTATTTTTGCCAGCAATTGTAGATGGAGTTCCTTAGTACCTAAATAATAAACAAACATAATTGAAAAGATATACAGTATTTGGTAATGTTATGGAGTTTTAATACTAAAATTTAACATAAAAAAATCTAAGTAAAGATGGACACAACAAACAAAAGTTTCTCAGGGAGAGGGAATGGTACCCTAGTATCCTAAGTGTCACATCACCTCCATCCAATAAAAACCCTCCAACTCAAAACTACCCAATTCTACCATAACACTACCCAATTTGGAAGGAATGGGTACCCTAGTTTTTTTTTTACATAAAATCACATACAATATTAAAATAAAACATATCATTTCATTAAAAATAAAAACATTACATAATACTTAAAAAAAAGAAACATTACATAATACTTAAAAAAAGAAACATAACATAATACTTAAAAAAAACTAGATTAAAATAAAAAACCCACTAATTATCGAGATGCGGCAAGTATTGACGTGCTACGCTTCGAGATCATATCGAAGACAGTCATGGAGAACTTCGTCTAGTAACTCCGCTACCACACTGTCGTAACATCGGCTGGACCGGCTCATCCATTATATGAACCGGTGAGATTGCCCTCCCCTCACGTTTTATAACCATATTGTGCAAAATAACACACGCATGAACCTGATTGGCAATCTTCGCTTTAGTCATAGCTCGGAGAGGTCGATCGAGAATTTTCCATTTTCCTTTGAGAGCACCAAAAGCTCGCTCGACATCCTTTCTCGCCCCCTCTTGTAACTTCTTAAATCTCTTTTCCTTTGGGTCGGTTGGATTCCATCTGTCAAATAGTAGCCGCGTTTGTAAAAGCGTCCATTCACGTGGAATGACCTGTTCATCGCCGTTCCATTTCGATCAGAAGATACAAGTCGACGTATTCAATACGTTGATATCGTTGTTTGACCCCGGGGGACCAAAAAAAGCATGCCAAATCCACATATCTTGTGACGCGGTGACTTCAAGTATAATAGTGGGAACACCATAGTCACCTCTCGTATATTGCCCTCTCAAATGTCTAAGACAATTTTTCCATTTGACGCGGTGTACGTCGATGCTACCAAGCATCCCAGGGATGTGATGCTTCGCTTCATGGGCCTGAAAAATGCGTGCAAGGTCGTGGCTGTCGGCCGCCCTACGAGGTACTCTCGACCGCATACAACTCAATGATGGCCTCACAAAATAATCAAGACTTTCACGCGGACGTTCTGCAGACATGCATAAATATTCATCATACTCATCGGGGGATTGCCGGTTGCGAGTTGCCTAACGGCCGATGTGATTTTTTGTTTCGCTGTGAAACTTTTTTTGTTTCGCGCGTCATAGCCTTCTTGAAAATATGGGTATCTCGCTTCAATGTCGCACACTATTTGCAAAAACATGCTTTTCTCCATTCGATTTTTTTTAAAGTAATCTTCGTTGTACTTTGGTTCTTCAACGAACCAATCATTCTCTAGAGTTTGAAGACCTATTTCCCGATGACGATTTACGCTAGTACGGCTAGAGCTTGCCGTATCTTCAAGAAACTGAGCCGCTTGAAGCATAAGTTGCATCGAGCTACCCGTGGATAGATCGTCGGATGAAGAAGGAATAACGTATTCGAATTCGGAAGAATCGGAAGACATTTTGGTGATAAAAATGTTGGGATTTTATGAGAAATTAAAAGGTGGGGGTAATTTTTTTTTTTTTTTTTGGAGAGATTAGTGTGTGTTTTTTTGTGAAAAAATGAGTGTTTGTTATTTGGTTTTAAAGGATTTTTTTTTTAAATCCACAACTAGCCATTGGCTAGTCCCAACGTTCCAAAATTTGAAATCTTTCCATGTTCACCGATCGGGTTGGGAAGCCGAAATCCATACCCGATTCACCTACCCGAGCCCTCACGGGGCGGTGTTACCGATCGGGTAACACTACCCGATAGGCACTCCCTCCCCCCTCATGACCATACTTGCCCAGGTTAAATTGCACCATAATATTTTAACTTATAACCATCTCCTTATTCTTACCTTTGAACTATGTGGGATAAGTTATTGAGATAAATGCACCAATTCATGTTGCAAAAAAAGGTCATAGTTGGTAAGGATTTGTTACCCAACAATCCGAATATGTATTCAATTTGATGCAATGTCCACTTTGGACCACTACCTGTTTGGATCGATTCCATATTCACCAATTCTTCGTACAAAATTAACCAAGGTCGTCAACCGGGTGTCATGCTCCATATAACAACATAACAACTCAGATTAACCATATCGATAACACGACTAAAAACAAAAGGACCTAAAACTGTCTTTCATAGATTTATACATCTATTCAAATCTAAACGCACATCCTTATACCAGAATCTAAACCTCATAATCATAATCACATTACAACCTACAAACGATCCATATTCAATCAATGCTTTTTATCGCCTCAACTACAGCTTTCACAAACGCCTCAATATCAATCTTCATTTTCTCCATCTTCATAAACTTGTCTACTAAACAACCTAATCAACGTCACCACATCCGACATCCTTTCGCCTCTCCTCTTCTCCTTCCCATTATCCACATTTCTCACATTCAGTATTGAATGATTTACATTCTTACAATCTACCAATGTGGGACATTTTTACCAATGTAATTTGTTATTCTTGTACTGTTTAAGATATTTAACAAACCATCATAACCTTCTTACTCTTTTGAAATTGCATATTTTGTTGGTATTAGGGGTCTTGATAATCAAATGATTGCCGGATAAATTCTTGAATCGTGTGAAAATTCACTTTCCTGATACAATATTTCTACCCTATTAATTGCCTTGGGTTACAAGAAATTTGTATAGAGATAAGACAAGAATGAACACTCAAATTCTAGGCAAAAGAAAGAGACCAAAACATGGAGAATTTGATGTATGCGTTTTAATGATTATTCATCTTTTGATGAAAGACCAAACTTGTGTTTATATATAATAAACACCAATGATAGTTGTAGGAAAAAGTTATGTCTAAAAGTCACACCCTTTAATAAATGGTTACAGCTTTTCATTACTGCAACAAATGTGACAGCTTAAAAGCGTCACTAATTGCAATCTATTGAAGACATATATCCATTACCGACTCCACTCGGTCACTAACACCGATTTTTGAACCATTGCAACACTATTGTGACGAATAATTTCTCACACTATAAAAACATCCAAGGCTTTACTCCTTGATATACATTCACAACCTTTACCATTATTGTACTTGAAATCAAGTTAATAGTTTATACAAGCGTGTACTCCACACCTCCGAACTCGTATAATAACTTAACTTGAAATCCTTTTGGTCTCGGGTAAATCACCATTACACAAAATGATTGATGACACTAAAATCACCAACATATTTTAACTCCAACTTCTTGAAAACTTTGACAAATTAAACTAGCTATCACTTTATATTTTTGGCATATTGTTGTGTTCTGGTTCCTCAAGTAAAGAGGTTTACTATTTGTTACAGAGAATAAAATTTTCATTTGCAAACTTTAAGCAGATTTTCATTGCAGTTTCTCATTTCATAGTATGGAAATACATATAGAACTTTTATAATCAAGCAAATGGAATGCACTTCAAGAAAAACAGTATATTAGTAAAGCATTGGCATTTGGCAGTGGCACTTTGGCACCCATGACTAATGGGCTTTAACTATACTTGTTTTATCATTAGTAGTAATAATAAGTACTAATAACTAATACGGAGTAACAGTTTAGCTATCTCATTATTTTTACAATCTACTAATGTGGAACATGAGATTACAAGTAGATCAACTACTTGATTGTGAACCCCTACATTAAGTTGGAAGGGGTAATCATCTGCTTTACGAGAAGAATTATACACAAATGTTGGTAGATATATCGAGTATGGAGCAATTAAAAGTAAGTTATAAGATTTAAAAAAGTTTTGGACAAATGTTGTCACTACAAATATCAATACAAATGTTTGTAACTGGCAACACCACCAAAACTATCTCTCTCATGGTACTTGAGCTTATAAACACCTTGTTATTCTCACTTTTTTTACCGATGTGGGATAAGTTATCAAAACAAAAATCATGCTGTACAATTGATGACGTATAGTCTACATTCGGGTCATTAACTCGACCAATAACCGCTACTAGCGAGCCCAGCACGACTGGGCTAACCCACTAACGGTTTCAGCCCACGAAGGCCCAAACCCAAAGTAATTTATGGGTTAAGATATATCTCTTATTTTCGGAGATATGTATCAAAGGACCGACTTAGGCGATACAAGTTTAAACACGCAACCAATGAGGGTTGCGGTATATATAAAGGAACCCTATCCCTCATAAAAGGTGCGATCTTAAACCTTAACTCGATAACCCTAAACCGGTACTTTACTTCACGCCGGAGGATAATCGTGGGAGACAATCCCACGATAAGCCCAATGTGTTTCTCGTCTCTTAGTGCGCAGTCTTTAGCAGCAATATCTAATTGGTACGGAGAGCCGAGCTCCAAACAAGGAACATCCAACTTTTGTATCAACAAGTGGCGCCATCCGTGGGATCATCACTAAGAACTAAGAACTAGAATGACGGCACGAAATCACGATCGCAGCGCCTTACAGAAAGAAGCCGCAGCGATCAACTTCTAAGCACTACTTGGGACAACCAATGTCGCTAAAATCAGGATCGGCCCAGACATAGTCCTCCCTACGGTGGAGCAACACTCGGGGACAACCCAAGCCACTACAACCACCACCACACAGAGACCCCTGCGACCCTTTTGCCCCTCCTCTCCACTCGGTGCTAGAGACTCCTCTCAAAGGCACCATGCACTGATAGAAACAAGGGCCCAGTGGTAGAAACCAACACCTTTGCTCTAGAAGGAGTCGCACCGAACTAACACCGGAGATTTTGTATCGCAAAATTACGAAACCTTGGCCGCTTCTCATGCGGGAGGAAGCAAAAAGAGGTCAAGTCGGAGCCTCATGCCCGACTAAACTTCGACTCGATACTGAAACATCCCCATCGCGCCGTCAGAAGGAGAAGCGCGGGAGGGATAGTCGCCGACCCCTAGTATTTAACAGAATTGGGAGGAGAGTTAAGAATGATGAGACATCTAACTCGCAGCATTCGGAAGGAAGCGAGGAGGATGAACGGCGTACCAATGTCCCACGCCAGCTTGGTAGCCGCAGAGTTCGGACAGACTTGGGCGAACGTACTCTCAAGTGAAATCCCGCCGCTTGAAAACTCGAGAGGATAGCGGGCGGCCGAAAGAGGGAAAACTCATCCTCTGGTAATTCCTCGGATAATGGGGACAAACCGACACTGGAAGTCCGAAGGAACTATCGCGATCAAGAGGAGGAGGACATGTCCTTCCCATGGCGTCCCCAATCTGGCTTAGCCTCCTCAACAAGTCCGAGTCTTGGTGAGACACAGTGGCAACACTCACTGGCACCCCGTCAGACCTTGGGAGAAGAGCTGCACCAAGCCCGCACAAAATTGCTTTACCTTTCACACCTTCCTTTTAGCAAGTCGGTAGCATGCTTTCCAACACTTCCTTTAAGGGCATTTCTTTCTAAAGCAAAGGGATTCGAATGTCCCGGGGCGAGCAAAAACAGCACTTGAAGCTGAGAAACATCGGGTAAAATAGTCCGTCAGCGCTTCTGCATTATCAGATTCGATGGCGCGCTAAAGTCACTTCCATAATAACACCAATGGGATAACTCGTTGCGCTCCATCTCGGCGATCATGGGAAGATCTAAAGCCTTCATCTTATTCATAGCAAAGAACAGGTTATCATATGACTGTGCATCATAATCAGGTACTTTTTTTTCGCCAGGTACCTTCAGAAGTCGCTTCTTGCAGGCCTAATGACCTCGACTTTCCCTCGCCAAGGCACATTGGACCACTCCCCCAAATGCGTCCACTACCTCCTTGGACTCAAAGGTGCTAAGAGCGCAAAGCGAAGGCCATGGCTAATGAGCCATCTCGCTCAGCAATGGCAGCAGGAGATGAGGATATAATCCTCATCATACTCCAAAATAAAGCTTCAGGCTTCATTTCTTTGCTCCGATGCCCTTCAACAGGGATGCAAGCTCCCCTTCCTCGAGAAACTTGTCCTTACCCCTTCTAAGTACTTCGTGACACAAGAAGACTTTATATTGAGCAGTAGCCTGGGCTCTCATTTATCCGCCCTAATAAAGCCATTTTCTCCTCTGCGAAGCTGTGGGCGTATGCCTAACCCTAAGCCTCGCTTTAGCACTAGCCAATCTGCGCCAAAGAACGCACCTGCTACCCTTCCGGCAACCTTGTTCTTCAATTTACCAACAAGCGAGGCTTGATGCGCAGAGCCGCGCCATCTCCTCAATAAGCCGCTCCAATGAAAGTCCCCAGCCTCCAATTGGCTCAGACTTTGGCTCTTGCCCAGCATTCGTAACAGGACTAGCCCGTGGAGGCGAATCTCCAGTACGCTCCACACTGCATGCGCATAGATCGAGATTATTAGTTTTCTACATAAAACGGAGGGCACAAAAAAAAGAGAGAAGAAGAGAAGCACAAGGTAACAAACTTACTGAGACAGATTCACATCAGGTGATGGAGGGACTGAGACGGTCTCTGAGGATGATTCCACATTAAAACGACGGGGCACTTCTTCCTGGATGGCCCTCACCACCGGTGCTCTTTGCGCCTATGTAGCGCTTTCCTCCTCCTCATCTTCTTCTTCCATGCCTCCCACACCTCACCTGCGGACGCGGAGAGGAGCCCAGGGCTTGGAACGCTCTGATAGGGGTTGCCTCTATTGCAACCGATGAACCGCCCCCTCTTCTCCCAAGTTCATTTCAAGAGTGCCTGCAGCGCTGGCTCTAGAATGCCCTCTTCTCCTTCCTCGCCGCACCACGTTGACTGGCTGGCTTTGCGGTGCACAATGCGGAAAAGATCCATCTCAAGCAAAGAAGACAACAAATAAACATGTTACATAATGTGGAAAAAGGAAAAGAAATCTCTTACATTACTTAAAGGGGATGCGAAGGAACGAGCACCCACCCCCGCCATCACCTAAGAAGATCGGCATCTCATCCGACATACCAAAGTAATTGCGGCTAATGCCCATATGCACCAGAAATTCCACAAGATAGGAACTAATGGGGATGCGGTTGGCGTTTATCAGTTCCGCATCCTCCGCGATATATGATCCAAAGGGGGCCATCCTTCAGCAAATACCTGGGTGAAATTATAACGCACGGAAAGCATGCGTCATCTACCCAGAAAAATGACTCTCTCCAATTTCTAAGCGCGTCTAATTTTTCAAGATAACACTAAAACTTACCGCTTAGCAAAGGATACCCACCCGTGTGACCATGTCGTGTGATAAAAGGCGCGGAATAAATGGATAGTAGGGTTCACCGCCAAGAGGCGGAAATTCACCTCGAATTGGTAATTTTAGCTACGCATGCAGGCACTGGGATAGGTGCAAACTCGTAATAATTTAATACATCGCACAAAAATCGGGATATGGCCACACGTTGATTCGCGAATTCGAAAAAACCGTGTGTATACCCCTATCTTCCCTTCGGGGAAGTCCGCAATCGATGCCCGCGCATCCGGGACAACTAGATGCACGTCAAAAGGAATAAAATAATCGGACGTGAACCCTAGTAGTTCATCCTCAGTTATGACGGAAGTGAAATCCGATAACACCTTGACCATGGTCTTGTTTTTTAAGCACACGCCGTTACCTTGGGCGGAGTAGCTGTTCGAGGTGCAGGTTGAAGGTTTGTTAACAATGGTGAAATACGTTTTAACTGCGTGATAAACATGTGAAATGAAGGTGGGTGGTTATATAAGTCTCCTCATCCGTGCGATGCCTGACACGTGGATCCCACTATCGGTTTTTGAATGGCTAGGATCCACGACGGACATGCTTCATGTTACTTTCCCCAATTACGAGGCATCCATTTTAAAAATATTGTCTAGATACACCGTGTATCTTTAACGGGACGCCTCTGTTTAGCTTCTTGGCTACGCTTCACAGTTTTTTTCTTTATTTCTGCCGTTATTAGTCTAGCATCCGCAGTTAGTCACTGCGCATACTAGACTGGGGGGACATGATAACGTATAGTCTACATTCGGTCACTAACTCGACCAATAACCAGCTACTAAGCCCAGACGACTGGGCTAACCCACTAACGGTTTCGGCCCAAACCCAAAGTTATTTATGGGTTAAGATATATCTCTTATTTTTGGAGATATGTATCAAAGGACCGACTTAGGCGGATACGAAGTTTAGGAACACGCAACCAATGAGGGTTGCGAGTATATATAAAGGGAACCTTATCCCTCATAAAAGGTACGATCTTAAACCTTAACTCTCGATAACCCTAAACCGATTACTTACTCTCACGCTGGAGGATAATCGTGAGACAATCCCACCGATAAGCCTAACGGTGTTTTCTCTCTTAGTGCGCAGGTCTTTAGCAGCAATATCTAATTGGATGCGAGCCAAGCTCCAAACAAGGAACATCCAACTTTTGTATCAACAACAATAATCGGAACATACGATCACAAGTGGATCAATAACTTGTTACATGACAAAAATGGTAACAATCCGAATATATATTTTAATTAAGTTTCGACTCTAACCTATTTGGATTGATTCCCTTTTCGGTTATGTTGTTTTACCATATTGTACAAGATATATTGTCGTCATATGTCATTTAACAATTCAAAGTATGACAGACTAAAACACGAATACACATATTGTTTTTCATAGATTTATACATCTTACAACAGAACTAATCACACTAGCTTGAACTAAAATATAAACAAACCTCATTAAACATATCAAATTACAACCTACAAACGATCCATATTCGATTCCATGCTTTTATCGCCTCAACTACACATTTCACAAACGCCTCAATAATCTGTCTCTCACTGCTATCAATCGATATTTTATCTCTTCGCATCCATTCTCATCTTCCCAATCTCCATATCAATCTTCATTTTCTCCATCTTCATAAACTTGTCTACTAAACAACCTAATCAACGTACACATCCGACATCCCTCCACTTTCCTCTTCTCCTTCTCCGTGTCCACATTTCTCACATTAGGTATTGAATGATTCACATTCTTGCAATATACCAATGTGGGACATTTTTACCAGTGTAAAACTTGAACTATTTTAATATTTTTACAATCTACGATGTGGAACATTTCTAAATTCTACCAATGTGAAACATAAGATCACAAGTATATCGATTCCGAAAGAAAGAAGAGCTAATAGATTGAAAACTCCTTAGCTTTATTAAATGCTACAGTAGAAATTAAGTAGCAACCCATGACTTCCGTACTTAAGACATGGTATATCAAAGAAGAATGATTTGGAGTTGATTTTAATGAGGATGTGTTTTTTGTTTTAATATTTAACTTTAAAAAAGATTAATGATTGACAAAATGTGTAGGACAATGTTATACCTACGAGAACTGAACTAGATTTTAGTTATTTCGAAAGTCTTTCGACGTGGTAATTATTTATATTTTGGCACAATTTTAGATGGAGTTCCTTAGTGCCTAACTAATAAACAAACATAATAGAAAAGATATACGTGATTTGGTAATGTTATGGAGTTTTAATACCAAAATTTAACATAAAAACAATCTAAGTAATGATGGACACAACAAACAAAAGTTCATCATGATCATCACTCCCCGGATTAAATTGAACCATAATACTTTTAAGTTATAACCATCTTCTTATTATTACCTTTGAACAATGTGGGATAAGTTATTGAGATAAATGTACCAATTCATGTTATAAAAAAAGGTTATACTTGGTAAGGATTTGTTACCCAACAATCCGAATATGTATTCAATTTGATGCAACGTCCAGTTTGGACCATTACATGTTTAGATCGATTCCATTTTCGTGTATGTTATATTCACCAATTCTTCGTACAAGATTAACCAAGGTCATCAACCGGGTGTCTCATTAAGATTAATTTTCAATATCCCTCTATGTAATGGTTGATTGAGATTGTAGATAGCATGATGCAAAGAAAAGGTTGCCTTAGTGGCAGTTTGTGAGGAGAAACCTAGACAACGAAGATTAACAAGATACAAAGACAATATTAAGCACCACCATCATCACCTTCACCACTACCAAAGAAGATTGAAGGGAATAACGACAACCGAGCTTCATAGCTACTCACAACATCTTCGAGAGTCTAGATAGTTAGAAGCATCCACCTCTTCTCATTGTCGTCCCAAGTCTTTAGAATCTTCAACCACCAAGGACCAAGAAACCTTAGTTTCGGTAATTCTTGCCATAAATACTTATCAATGTATATGCATATAAAATATGACATACATATAACTTGTATATATTCAAAGATATATATATATATATATTTTTCTAGTGAAAGGGGTATTAATTAATCAGATGCACTTGGGCAGACACTTCATCTTGAAAACAAGTGTTTTGCTAAAGAAGCAGCCGAGTTGTTTGAATATGAACAAAATATTCAAGTGCTTTGCAGTGTCAAAAGCTACATGAAAGGTTAAAAAAGAAGAAGAAAAGTAGATCAATTACTTGATTGTGAACTACTTCGTACCATATAATTACATAAAATGCTAGAAACCCCTGCGAGAACCAACCCAACGAGATTTTAATTATTTTCCAAAGTCATACAACGGGGGGTAATCATTTGCTTTACAAGAAGAAATATGTGTTGATAGTAATTTTAGATGGTGTTTTGAACTTAATTAAACAATTATACTTAATATTAATAAAACATACAGTAATAGAGAGGATATATCAAATATGAGCAATTAAAAGTAAGTTAAAAGATAAAAAAGAAATTTGGTGAAGATAATCACAACAAACAAATGTAAAAAACAATGAGTGAGTTTATCAATACAAATTTTTGTATGGACGCCACCACTCAAAATGACTCTTCAATAATACTTGACGTTATAAACACCTTGCTATTCTCACTTTTTAGCTATGTGGGATATTATCATAATAAAAGTCACTTTTATACAACTTGTTACATGACAAAAATGTTAACAATCCGAATGTGTATTTTAATTAAGTTTCGACTCTAACCTAATTGGATTGATTCCCTTTTCGGTTATGTTATTTTACCATTTATTGTACAAGGTTGTTGTCATATGCCATTTAACAATTCAAAGTAACTACACAGATGACATTACTAAAATCACGAATACACATTTTGTTTTTCATGATTTATACATCTAACATCTTGAGAACTAATCACACAAGCTTGAACGAAATCTAAACAATCCTCATTAAACATATCAAATTACTGTTGAGATTTTAGATCAAGTTAACCGGTAACATCTACTAATGCCGGATAAGGATCTCGTATTTGCAATTAGGTTAAACACGTAATTAATAAACACATAATTAATACATTATTAATTAATTAAAAGGGAATAAAGAAGGCTAACCTTGCTTGGCAATTGAACTCTAGTAACGGAACAAGAAACCCTACGAAACCTTTAAGTATCTAAAATAGATACCTCGAAGAGTATCACACACAAACCCGATTAACATATACGTTCGATATTGAGGCTAGTCGAGAACGTAAATAAAACCCATTCAACAAGTGAACTACTTGAATATTACTTGAACAAGAAAAACACCCAAGGACAAGCTTGTCTCTTTCCTATACAAAAAAACCAAAACAGCAAGAAGCTACTGTTTTCAACATACCCGATATCGGATGAAACGCATCCGATATCTATCTTGCTTCTTTGTCCAAGATAAGCAAAACCGTAAAACCCTTTAATTATTGCTACTGTTGTCGACAAGGAGAACTATGAGCAAAATCAACAACCAAAACCACCTAAACGACTTTGATCTATGCAAGTTTAGGTTTGAATATTAAAACCAAAACATAAAAACTAATTCAACTAGGAGTTAGTTGACTTAGAATTTATTCAGAAGCTGTACTTGGTTTTTAGATGGTTTTAGGTAATATATAAATAGTAATATATGCATGCAATTTGAATAGGGGTGTATTAGCTTTTATACAAAACCAAACTACCCTTTGTCCAGGCCATATCTTGGTCAACAAGTTCCAACCCAAGACCCCTTCCCTGCTTTTGCCCGATCAACAAAACCCAAGGCCCAATAGTGTTTTATTTGACCTAAGTCCATGTTAAATATAGTCCATGGGTCGTTCAATTCAATCGGGTCAAATCATGCATAAACGGGTTTGTATATTCAAGTATAATAAACGTTCTACACATATACTCATGTTTATCGTGTGTGCCCCCATCGGCTCACACACTTCTAGTCGTTTACGTGTGTTTATAACTCCCACAAACCACCAGCTCCCACTTGGGAGTTGGAGTGTCGAATGGCACACAAAACTAACGACGGAAACGCCTAGCAAACGCTCTCACTTGCTTTTCAACTAAAAGTGTCTAAGAGAATAGTTTCGTAAAAGTTTCTCAATAGCATGGTCATTCAATGTCTTGCTCTAATCATCCTTTGTTATAGATACCGTTAAATCATGGATTATGGATCTCAAATCATTCCATATAGTTTAACCATTTAGAATCTCGTTATAGATATTAATTAGATATACCAAATGTAATCAAGTATCATCTTGCATTACCCTTTGGTTTCGGCCGAACAATTATCTTATTAAACCGAGAGGCCATGGTATCTTTCAGCACATATCAAGTGGAGTAACAAATCCTTTATTGACTACAAGTGTTGTGGATGCTGCTTCACATCACTCCGAAATATAGCTTTTATAACTACTTTGTTCAGATAGCGCTTTTTCGTTATACTTACAAAAATGATATCCACACATAACAGAACTTGCTTGCATCTCAAGTCTAAGGTCGAAGATAACAAACCATTTTCAATATTTTACTTATGACAAGGATCCAAAAGTAAATGTTTGAAAGTTGGGGAATCCAATATGCATCTTTAGTAAATACATATGAGTTTACGGGAACAATCAATTCTCATTAGAATTATAACCAACACTCACATTTGACTTATCATAACAATATTCCCATATTGTTAACCGACAATGGACATATTTAGAACAATAAAATCATTCAAGGATTAAACATGCAAATATAGGATAACAATTATTATATGAATGAGTAACAAATACCAAGTATCTTTATTCATCATAAAGTAAAATTGTCTTTCATCAATCCCAATTATCCAAATACTAAAACAGATATGCATGAAACTCATTTAGTAAGTTGAACCCTTATGTTTCCAACATTCTCAACCTTTTAAAAGAAAACTAAATAGTTATCTGAGTAAACTTTCCGAATACTTATTTCAAATATCACATATAGTGAGTGATTTGAAATATAAGATGAGTCTCTTATCTCATATGCTCATACTATTGCAAGAATTATAGTATGGAGATGTTGTCTTACCTTGCATGAGGTATTAGAAATCAACGACATACTGATACCATCTTCATTCTAAAAGTGTAAAGTATTCTCATTCATTAATGTGCAATGCAACAATGCTCTATGTTGAGCATAGCTAGTTAGCGAGAATTTTCATAAAATGATAAAATCCTACTACAACTAGTATTAATAATCATCTAGCATCATTTGTACTTATACAACACTATGCTTTATAATTCGTAAACATTTATAAAACAATAATCTAAACACTCTCAATTAGATATTGTTGTTGTCAACTCATTTTGTTCTTGTACAAAAGCAACAACTAGTCTTATACACAATATAATATATACATGATAAACCCTTAGTTTAAAACACAAGGTTTCCATCCATGTAAATTATTCCATGTGAAATATATCATTGAAGACTTGCCTGAATAATATATTGCATTTGTGTTAGACTTATTTTTTAAGCATTTGTTTATTCCGATATAAACATTTATTCCAAGGTTGTTTGTTTTATTCCCTAAATTCCAAGTGAAGTTTTATTCCAAGCTTAAGGATCAATATCTAGCTTAATTGGAATGATATCTTCATCATACAAATTTTAAGATTGCTCCCACTCAATATCAGATGTACTCAAGAGTTATCTTAATTCAATCGGAATCATATTGTAATTAAATTCAAGATCTCAGCTCCTAGATGCATGATCCAATCCAAAACCTGAATGGCTTAAATTTTGTATACTACATAAAAATAATATAAATTCATAACCCTTTTGATTACACACCGTCATCCGCAAAAGTAATCATAAAAGAAAGAGTTATAAAATCTAATTTGTCATATTCAACATACAAATCACATGTATGACAATCAAATATCTTTATATAATTAATGCATGTATTATATAAGAAAATTTAATCACAGTCAATTACTTAAGTATGATTAAAAACTTCTTATTAAATGCCAAACATTAATACGGATACAATTTTGTCCTTATGAGTCATTCTTCAAAAGAAACTCATTCCAACCTCATAGGTTAACTGTTAGGCAAAATAACAATCAATCACAAAACTTGATTTGCCTTTTAAGGACTACATCTTATCATTCATAGTTCTAATATATATATGATTCAAGATGTGATAATGTATTTTAGTAGTTAGCTGATTTACAATAATCTCCTTACTTATATCCCTCAGCATTGATATTGAAAATATCACTTCAGGCGATGAGGCATCCTTTCGGATTTATGAATGAGAGTAATCATTATACTTCGGTCGTCATTTTCATGTTTAACCTTAGTATGACATTAATAAGTGTATATTAGAAGGTTAAGTATTTTGTTCTCAAAAACTTTGAGATATGTATATACTCCCACTTACTTTTGTAAGTAGAGACAATTCTCTAAATACCAAGTATTTAAGCAACAATAAATTGTTCCTTATGGAGAATCACAAAATATATTTTAAGTTCTCATCTCAAGATTTGTTAATAAAATGCTTCATAAGTTTTTAACAAATTCAGAACTTAAATCAAGACATAATGGAATTCATTCCAACAACTCAAATTAGGGTTTATAGAAAAACTCTAATTTAGTATCACTCTTTAACCAAAAGTCTAGCAACAATTTTGTGTTTCACAAGATAGGAAGAACACCAAAACTACAATCTTCAAGCTAGAAGCGTGAGAAAATCAAAAATCCAAAATGGTTTATGATTCAAATGGTTTGAGTGGTAAAACCTCAAATCCCTAATGAATTAGGGTTTTCAGTTATAGGTTGTCTTGAATACCTTCTAGGTTTGAAATCTATTGAGTGTATCCATGACACACGTAATTTTCTAACCTTGATATGTTTTGGAGGTAGAGCAATTAAAGCTATCAAGAACCAAACAATATGAATAAGGTTTGATCCAACACATTAGACATACCATAATGAAGTGGTATCCTATGAGTTATTAGAATTGTGAAACTATATCAGAATTCTATAGATAACTTAATTCTCTTATGACCAAATACTTGTCAATTGGGTCGAGCCAAATTGCATATAAAGTATTTACGAACCAAGTGCATGCAATAATGTATATTCATTGAACAATACAAGAACTTTATGTTCAAGTGTTCATAAGAAGACAGAACCATTCAAGGATTATATGTTCATGTGTTAACAAGAAAACATAACATTTCAATAATACATTATAAGTCTTTGAATAATTCAAAGCCTCATGTTTATGTGTTAACAAGAAGACATAACACATTTACTATATATACTTTATGTTATAAGTCATTGATTAATACAAGGACTTTATAATTATTTCTTAACATGTAAGCATAATTATACTAACAAAAGTAATCATGAACGCAAACTTTTGAGTTCTATAGTAATTTCAAGTTAATTTTATACTTCAACATTTGACTACATGTTGACTAAAACATGTAGTCAAATGTTGAAGTATCTTTACACTATATCATGACTTTTGAATGTAGTAGGGGCAAAATCTAAGCAGTGTTCAAGTCCTAGTAGAATCATTATTAGAATGTAGTAGGGCAATAAACATCTCATGTGTTTAAGTCCTAGTAGAATTCTTATTTTACATGTAGTAGGGCATTAAACATCTAATGTGTTTAAGTCCTAGTAGAATTATTAGTTTCCTTTACCTTGCGGTCAAGAGATACCAATAATATTGTTGTTCCTTGCACACACTTTGAGATTTCTCCCACTTGTGTAAGGTACAACATCATATTATGAAAACAAACAACACGTGATTGATTATTCAAACAATATGATAATGTCATAGAGATCATAAGTAGTTGTAGAACCATAGCCTTTAATAAAGAATTGTGGATTATTATTCTATAGATAACACTTCAGGAAGCGCACGAGAAAGGCAACGTGTTATCTTATAAAATAAAAAATGCAATTTTCCTTTAAGCAATGGTTGTTCATATTCGGAAAGTAATGGATTATTTCAAAGCTAGTTTGAAATGATATGGGTGACTAACATGAAATAAATCTCAGTAGTTCCACCTAAATTGACAACATTACATGAATGATATCAGAATAAAATGCAATTACTCCCACTGGATTTGTCAACATTACAAGTGTTACATTTCTAGTAGAAAGCATATAGCAGTTTTATATACTTTCCTATTCTCTACAATTGCCTACTAGTAGCATGTACTTAGGTATTGAGCAGAGTATATGAAGTTTTACTTATGTAGACAATGGACTAGCCATTCTATTATTCAATTAACTTGAATCTTTAGCATGCAATTCCTCCTTTATCGTCTACAAAGCCCCAAGGGTATTTAGCACTTTAGGAATAAACAAGAGTCCAAGAAAATTACCTAGCAAATATGCTAGTAATTCCTTTACTCTTTGCGGTTTAAACTGATACATCGTGACAAGCTTAGATGTTATTTATTTTGGTAGCTCTAAACACAATGTTTCCAGGTTACACAAAATATTCTATCTTTATAACTAGACCACGAAGGGTAATGAAAGATCATAAACGAGTTTATCAATTTTGGAATCCTATCTTAGTTAGTCAACTAAGGAGAAAAGATAAGAATAAGTCTCACTCTTCTTACTAGGAAAGAGACTAAGTTTGTCTTTCGAAGAAAAACAAATTTTGCTACTTAATTATGTTGCAATAACACAATTAATCGAACATAAAAGTTCAAATCTAGTATTTTGATAATTACATTCTTAAAAGAATTAACTACCCAATTAATTACTAATTAAGACTAAGATGCATCTTGCAACCCTCTTACCTTAATTACCATAGGTCCTAATTGCAAAATGCAACTCTTAGATTTATGAGACCGTTTAAGGCATTAGTATCAAGTAATAATGTCAAAAGCATGTTTAGTTCTCATCTTATGCCTTGGGTCCGAGGTCTCCACCAAGTTAACTCGATATAAGCTCCACCAAGTATGAATGTGTAAAAATAACCAGAGGTGAGAAATAATTACCATGGGTTGGAAAGGCCCTTAGGTCCAATTCGAGAAGTCAATCCAGTGCACGTGTCCATATTTGGTGGCATAGACTTAATATTAACAAATAGGTATGCACACATAACTGTAAAAGTCGTGTACAAAGAAGCATGCAAAACAACTTTGTAACACTAATTTTAAAAACCTTTTGGTAATGACAATCAGTGATCATCATGGTTCGCGGTAGCTCCAATCGAACGCACAGTGGAGGCAGAGGACGGTAAGCTGAAGCATAACCTTAGATATCCTTTCGTGCATCTGGCGCACCTCTTTGAACCCCCTTTTTAGTTTTTTCTAGTGGGTGAGCCGTACATCCCAAGTATCCGTAGCGTCTAGTTTTTAAATTCTTGAAAACGTGTTTCATATATTAGGTTACTTTATTTTACAAAAACAATTTTCCGTGAATCAAATAGAAGGTCACAATGAGCATGGTATTTAAGCGTGTAAATAAAGACCAATATTAATGTTATGGTTACGATATGTATTATTCCATATTGCATACAATTAGGTGTCAAAGCAAATAATAATGCACATAATGGAATCACAAACATATAAACAAACATCATATATAACCACATATTGTTCCGAGTTCTCTTGCGAGTCTTCCCCAAACGGAGAACCATAAAACCGTCACTAGGTGTAATACCTAGATCGCCCCATACATCACTTAGAAAAGCAATTGAGTGGGTCTTGTGGGCTGAAAACACATAAAGCATGACAATCTCAATTAACAAGTAATTAGGCAATTTTATGTATTTAATAAGCAATATGTAATTCTAATTATCATAATAATTCTAATTAGCAATTAATAAATTCAAATTAACTTTTAATTCTAATTAGTAAAATTTTAATTAACATGTAATTTTTAATTAACAATTTAATTTCACTAACAAAGTAATTATAATTAACATGTAAATTAAATTCTAATTAACAAATTAATTCTAATTATCAATATAATTTTAATTTGTGTGACTAGTTATTATTTATTAAAAATTGACAAGTATTGCATGTAACTGTCATAATAAAATAAAAACAAATAACTAAATTAGGTTTCATGCAAAATTTTAAAACATGTTTATTAATTCGTAAACGTAACCCATAATTGCAAAACGAAGTTGACCCCTTGATGCCACTGCTGGGATTTTATAACCAATTACCGTAACCTCTCTACGCAGTAACGCTACCGGATAAGGATCTAGTATTTGCAATAGGGTTAAAACACGCACACAAAACACATAATTAATACATTATTAATTAATTAAAAGGAATAAAGAAGGCTAACCTTGCTTGGCAATTGAACTCTAGTAACGGAACAAGAAACCCTACGAAACCTTTAAGTATCTAAAATAGATACCTCGAAGAGTATCACACACAAACCCGATTAACATATACGTTCGATATTGAGGCTAGTCGAGAACGTAATTAAAACCCATTCAACAAGTGAACTACTTGAATATTACTTGAACAAGAAAAATACCCAAGGACAAGCTTGTCTCCTTCCTGTACAAGAAAACCAAAATAACAAGAAGCTAATTTTCAACATACTCGATATCGGATGAAACCCATCCGATATCTATCTTGCTTCTTTGTCCAAGATAAGCAAAACCAGAAAACCCTTTAATTATTGCTACTGTTGTCGACAAGGAGAACCATGAGCAAAATCACCAATTCAATTAAAACCACCTAAGCGACTTTTGATATATGCAAGTTTAGGTTTGAATATTAAAACCAAACATAAAAAACTAATTCAACTAGGAGTTAGTTGACTTAGAATTTATTCAGAAGTTGTACTTGGTTTTTGGATGGTTTGAGGTAATATATAATCGTAATATATGCATGCAATTTGAATAGGGGTGTATTAGCTTTTATACAAAACCAAACTACCCTTTGTCCAGGCCATATCTTGGTCAACAAGTTCCAACCCAAGACCCCTTCCTGCTCTTTTGCCCGATCAACAAAAACCCAAGGCCCAAGGCTAGTTTTTATTTGACCTAAGTCCATGTTAAATATAGTCCATGGGTCGTTCAATTCAATCGGGTCAAATCATGCATAAACGGGTTTGTATATTCAAGTATAATAAACATTCTACACGATACACTGTTTATCGTGTGTGTGCCCCATCGGCTCACACACTTCTAGTCGTTTACGTGTGTTTATAACTCCCACAAACCAACAATTACAACCTACAAACGATCCATATTCAATCAATGCTTTTATAAGCCTCAACTACACCTTTCACAAATGCCTCAATAATTTGTCTATTAGACTCGACTATCAACCAATTACGTCTCATCTTCGTATCCATTCTCAGCTTCCCAATCTCCATTTTCTCCATCTTCATAAACTTGTCTACTAAACAACCTAATCAACGTCACCACATCTGACATCCCTCCGCCTCTCCTATTCTCCTTCCCCTTATCCACATTTCTCACATTTGGTATTAAGTGATTCACATTGTTACAATCTATCAATGTGGGACACCAATTTAAAACATAAGATCACAAGTAGATAATTTACTTGATCGTTTTCGAGGCAAATAAGAGCTCTTAGGTTCAAAACATCTTCGCACCATTAACCTAAATTAAATGCTTGTAATGTGACTTCCTACTTGAGAAATGTACGGTAATATAGAAGAATGATTTAGAGTTAATTTAGATGACGATGTTGTTCTTTATATATACCTTTTAAAAAGGTTAATGCTTGTTATGTGTAGGAAAATAGCTTAGGTTTACGAGAATCGACATGAGACTTCATTTTAGAGGTGGTAATTTGTATCCAAAATCAAAAAAATGGGTTAAATGGACAACTTTTTAAAATATTTGAGCACATTTAGGTCCTTTTTTTTTTTTTTTTTTTTTGAAATGGGCATGTATTGCCCATTTAGAAGTTAAATGGGCATAATTGGCACATGTTTTCTAACAAATGGATTCTTTTTAAAAAAACTTATATTTAATTTTTAAATATAAATGAGGTGTTAGGTTAGAAATTTATTTCGTCATTTTAGGCCTTTTAAAAGCGATTCGTATAACATGAGCCCGTTTAGCCCACTTCCGTTTGACCCGAAAGCCACCACTGGAACTGCACCCGCCCGACCCGGCCCTGCTTTTGCCACTATCCCAAAAGTCATATGAATGTGGTAAATCATTTGCTTTACAAGAAGAATCATACAAACTTGTTTGTAGAAATTTTAAATGGTCTTTTGTATTTACTTAAATAAAAAATAAAACATAAAAGAGATGATATTTTTCATTAAATACTAAAAACTTGAATGAAAACTATTATAAGAAACCCAATGTTGAAATAGTTCATTTCAAGATTAACTTATGATTTATAATCAACTTATTAACATTCCATCACTTTTACTTTTTACCTATGTGGGACAACTT